>NW_021025205.1:780666-809590 GCF_004153795.1 Camellia sinensis | reverse complement strand
TCAAAGAAACCAGATGCCCCCTGGGCCCCCGAAATCACCCTAGAGGATAAGCCCGTAATGGCAAGTGACAGCGCCAACGATATCAATGTCGGCGTTGCATTCAGTACCGCTCTACTTCTCCCAAGTGACCTGGAGCGGAACGCCCAGTATAGCCAGTATGAGAACTATGCCTTAATGTTACAGCACTCCGTTCAGGTAAACGTCTTCTACTTGGTAAATTTTTCTCTCTCTTTATTTCACACTTTGAATATTCTTTAATACCTCTGTTTTCTTTCAGGCCATCCAGCATGCCCACTCTTTCTCAATGCAGTCTTTTGAGAACAGGGAGAGGCTTGCCAAGATGAAGAGGGAGGTCTCCAGCCTCCAAAAGACCAACAAAGGCTTCCAGTCAAAAATGAAGGAGCTGGAAGACCAAGCTGAGGAAGCCATCAAGGCTCAGACCGAAGCCGAAGAAAAGGCTGAGGCTGCTGAGGCCATTAGGAAGGTGGCCGAATCGCAAAGGAGAGAGGCCGAGGAAAAAATGGCCCAAGCTGAAAAAGAGCTTCAGGAGGCCCTGGCCACCAAAGAAGCTGATATCAAAGACGCTGACGAAAATGCGTACTCATAGAGTATGGCCGACGTTACTGAGGCCTATGAAAAACAAGTGAAGGAGGCATACAACAAGGGTTTCACCCTTGGTTGGATGTCCCTTCTTAAAAAGCTTAATGTTCCTGATGACTTTCCATTGCGGAAGGCCGACAACATTCCCTTGCCATTTCCTCCAGTCCCAACTCCAAGTGAAGATGTCGGCAAATCTGATGCTGAGGATGAGGCCGAGGAGGAAGAGGACGAGGCTTTGATTAGAAAATCAAAAGATGCTGATAGGGCCAAGTCCCCTCTTCAGAATAAGCAAGTCCTAGACTTGACTTATGATGAAGAAGGCGATGAGGTTGTCCAAGAAGCTGCTCCCGACATCGCACCAGTCGACATCCCTTCTGAGGTCAAGACTGTTGAAGAAACTCTCCAAGAAATTGACGCCGAGATAGTGGCAGAGAATGAGGTCGAGGTGGTATCTGATCTTCAAATTCAACAAACCGATGGAGAGGAGTCTTAGCTTTATGTTCTTCTTTTGCTTACCTTTGTTTCTTCTTTATCTTTGGAAACAATGTAATCTTCTTGTATGGCTGACGTTCCTTTTTATCTTTGAATGTTAATACAACTTTTTTCTTTTATTGAATGCCTGTAATCTTGCATTTTCTTGGCTGTTCTGGGGCTATTCTATACTTAGAATATTCTGCACGTATATTCTTCCCACTTTGTAAAATCTTCTCGGGGTGACACACCTCGGTTATGCCAACCGATAATGTACCTCGGCAAGTTCTTGTCTTTGGTTTCACTTTAACTTGTAAATTGCTACAAATTTAAACAAGCGTTAAGCATTAATTCGGTTTAACTTCAACTTGTAAATTGCTACAAATTTCAACAAGTGAAGATAAACAATTATCTCAACTTAACTTCAACTTGTAAATTGCTACAAATTTCAACAAGCGTTAAGCAATACTTTTCGGTTTAACCAACTTGTAAATTGTCCACAAATTTCAACAAGTGTTAAACAATAATCTCGGTTTAACTTAACTTGTAAATTGTCCACAAATTTCAACAAGTGTTAAGCAATACTTTTCATTTTAACCAACTTGTAAATTGTCCACAAATTTCAATAAGTGTTAACCAATGATTTCAGCTTAACTTAATTTGTAAATTGTCCACAAATTTCAATAAGTGTCAAGCAATACTTTTCTCTTCCCTCTGCCCCCTAATGTGAGCCTGAGTTTCACTTGGGTTCGCATTATACATGTACTCCAGAGACAATGTCAAGTATCTTGAAAACAGAACTAAATCTTTATTTATTTATTTTGGCAAATGGCCAAGGAACAAAGGAATCTTAATGATAGAAAAATTTCAAATTACAAGTGTTCCAAGATCTTTGCAGTTCTTTGCCCTTTCTATCTTCAAGCCAGTATGCCACATTTCCTAGTACTGAGATGATCTTGTAGAGTCCTTCCCAATTTGGTCCAAGCTTGCCCTCTCTGGGATCCTTCTTGTTGTCGACAACTTTCCTTAGGATGAGGTCACCACTCTGAAATTCTCTTGAATTGACCTTCTTGTTGTATGCTCTAGCAAGCTGTTGTTGGTATGCTGCAAGCCGAACTGCAGCTTTCTCCCTTCGTTCTTCCAGAAGATCTAACCCTCGGGCTAAGAGAATATCATTGGTTCCATTTTCTACCCCTTAGGTTTGGATTCCAGGGATGCCGATCTCTAGTGGAATGACTGCTTCTGTGCCATAAGCCATGGCAAAGGGGTTTCCCCAGTTGATCTTCTCGGCGTAGTCCGATATGCCTAGAGTACATTGGGCAGTTCGTCTACCCATTTTCCTTTTACTGCCTGCAGCCTCTTCTTTATTCCATCCAAGATTCCTTTGTTGGATGCCTCTGCTTGCTTATTGCTTTGGGGAAAACTTGGTGTTGAGAAGTAGTTCTTGATCTTGAATTTTGCACAAAAGTTCTTCATCCCCATCCTGGACGAGGATTTTCTTTAGTGCCTCTTCGCTCTTCTCGGCTGGCTCCTTGCCGACGTCTTCTAGGACTTCCACGTCCTCTTCTTCAATTTCTACCTTCTCTGGCTCTCGAACGCTGCAAGTAGACTTCATTGCTGCCATGGAGCAATTTTTGCCTGCAGCTGATCACCCCTGACTTCTTCTATCCCATGCTCTGTTGGGAATCACAACAATTGATGCAATGTTGAGGGAACTGCCCCCATCGTATCCAACCATGGTCTTCCCAAGATGACGTTGTAAGAGGAGGGTGTGTCGATGATGGTGAATTCTGTCTTGATTTTCCTGGTGCCAGCTTGTACCTCCAAGCTTACTGCTCCCAGTGGCCATGTCAGCATTCCATTGAACCCAACCATTGGGCCGTTGGATCGTTCCATGTCATATGGGTGAAGGCCGAGCTCTTTGTAACATCGGATGTACATGATGTCACAAGAGCTTCCTTGGTCAATCAGGATGCGTTTCACTTGGCACTCCCCAACCTGGAGGGATACTACCAAGGCATCATTATGCGGGTGCTGGACCATCTCTAGGTCAGCTTCAGTGAAGGTTATCATCGGTCACTGGTACTGTTCTGCCCGATGTCTTTTCTCTCCGACTTGATAGACATGTTGTGGGTGTTTTACCTTCTGGGTTTCTCCTTGGATTTCGTTTTCGTTGACCTTTGAGTGGATTACGTTGATTACCCGAGGTCCTCCTGCCTGTGGTTATTGTGCTGGGGGAGGTGGGGCTTCTGGTGCTTGAGGCAATCTCGCCCGTTCTTCCCTTGTTCTGGTTTCATCAACAAGGTCTCTCAGATGTCCTTTTCTTACCAGGTTTTCCAAATATGTTTTTAGTGCTCTGCAACCCTGAGTCGTATGTCCATCTGCATTGTAGTAGGCATAATGCCTACCAATGTTTCTTCCCATGAACTCTCCTGGAGTCTTTTCTGGCGTTCTGAAATAGGGCTGGTTTCGAATTTGATCTAGGACTTTGGAAATTGGGATCCGGAACACGGTTGTTACTGCTTGTGTGGCCCTTAGTTCTGCCTCTTGCCTGCTCATTCCATTGTTACCTCGGCCTCGCATCGGCGAGCCGTTCCCTTTCTCCTGTTTTATCTCCCTATTTGCCGATGTGTCTTCTTCGACTCTGGCATACTTCTCGATTCTTGCCATGAGCTCTTCCACGCTTTTTGGCAAAGTTTTTGCCAAAGATTTCCATAGCGGACAATTGTCTTTTAGGCCATTCTTGAATGATACGACCGTTACTTCTTGATTACATTCTAGTATTCGGTTGAATACCTCATAGTATCTTTTTGCATAAGCCCTAAGGCCTTCATCCTTACTGATCCTCAAGGCCATCAATGCGTCCATCCTTAATGGCTGTAGCTTATTTGTCACAAACCGGGCCACAAACATCTCGGCCAGGCCTTCCAAAGTCTTCACGCTTCCCTTCGGTAGTTTATGGAACCAATCTGATGCAATCTCCCCGAAGGATGGGGGGAATACTTTGCAGAGCAATGGCTCGTTTCTACTATACAATGCCATTGAGTTCAAATATAGTCCGACGTGAAAGTTGGGGTCTGACTTGCCGTCGTATATTTGAAACCTCGGCATACTGAATCTCTTTGGTGCCTCAAACTTGTCCAATTCCACCGAGAATGGTGTCCTCGGCTTATCTGGGGATGTTACCTCAGCTTCGGCAATCTGCTACTTCCTCTTGAAGTAATCTCTTAAGTCTTCTTTGCTCCGCTCAGGAGCTCGGCTATCTTTCGACTTCAGTCTCTTCGGTATACTACACTCGGTCTCGTGGTGAGCCCTTTTCGACCCTTCTCCATGAGTTGTGTCGAAGCATAGTGCCTGCCCCTGAACATGCCGATGTCCTCTGGGGTCTGCCTCCTTTGTACGATATGTCCTTCGAGATTCTTCCCTTCTTGGCTCTCTTCAGTTGGAGAACACTGGCAGAATAGGATAGGCCCGAACGACCTGCAACAGAAAGAAGAGATTCCGGCGGTGGTTCGTCCACCAGAGGGCACTCCGATGATTAAGTCAGTAATCAAATATCTCTCAAAGATAATCAATAGTGCTTAATTCACTGTTCTGAATATAAATTACGTACCTTAGACCCATGGGGGTGCCTCTCTTTTATAGTTAACTCAATCCTAGTCTCAATAGAAGCCTTACTTCAATGGACTTTAGCTCAGTGCTTACTTTGGACTCTTCAATAGATAAAGATAAACTCCCTAAGAACTGTATCCTTATCCAGGTTGAGTCCCTTCCTCATTCTACGACTCTTGTCCCTTATCCGCTTATCCCGGATTCTGATATCTTCGGAGATATCCTTCGGAGATAACCTCGGCCTAGTCGAGATCACCTCAGCGTTATGACTAGGACACGTGGCACCTCGACTGACACGTCAGTGTCACCTTGGCCACGTATTGGCACTCAGAAAAAATGCCTACCAATGTTTCTTCCCATGAACTCTCTTAGAGTCTTTTCTGGCGTTCTGAAATATGGCTGGTTTCGAATTTGATCTAGGACTTTGGGAATTGGGATCCGGAACACGGTTGTTACTGCTTGTGTGGCCCTTAGTTCTGCCACTTGCCTGCTCGTTCCATTGTTACCTCGGCCTCGCATCGGCGAGCCGTTCCCTTTCTCCTGTTTTATCTCCCTATTTGCTGATGTGTCTTCTTCGGCTCTGGCATACTTCTCGATTCTTGCCATGAGCTCTTCCATGCTTTTTGGCAAAGTTTTTGCCAAAGATTTTCGTAGCGGACAATTGTCTTTTAGGCCATTCTTGAATGATACGACCGCTACTTCTTGATTACATTCTAGTATTCGGTTGAATACCTTATAGTATCTTTTTGCATAAGCCCTAAGGCCTTCATCCTTACTGATCCTCAAGGCCATCAATGCGTCCATCCTTAATGGCTGTAGCTTATTTGTCACAAACCGGGCCACAAACATCTCGGCCAGGCCTTCCAAAGTCTTCACGCTTCCCTTCGGTAGTTTATGGAACCAATCTGATGCAATCTCCCCGAAGGATGGGGGGAATACTTTGCAGAGCAACGGCTCGTTTCCACTATACAATGCCATTGAGTTCAAATATAGTCCGACGTGAAAGTTGGGGTCTGACTTGCCGTCGTATATTTGAAATCTCGGCATACTGAATCTCTTTGGTGCCTCGAACCTGTCCAATTCCACCGAGAATGGTGTCCTCAGCTTATCTGGGGATGTTACCTCAGCTTCGGCAATCTGCTGCTCCCTCTTGAGGTAATCTCTTAAGTCTTCTTTGCTCCGCTCAAGAGCTCGGCTATCTTTCGACTTCAGTCTCTTCGGTATACTACTCTTGGTCTCGTGGTGAGCCCTTTTCGACCCTTCTCCATGAGTTGTGTCGAAGCACAGTACCTGCCCTTGAACATACCGATGTCCTCTGGGCTCTAGGTCCTTCGTGTGATACGTTCTTCGGGACTCCTCTCGTCTCGGCTCCTCTCGTCCGACTTCCCTGGAAGGTCGGTGAGAGTGCCTTCCGCTCCTAGTGTACTGAGGGACTTCGGGAATTGTTCTTCTTCCTCCCTTCTGGGTATTAGTTGCTGGCATCGGCGTATCTTGCAGCGGGTATGGTGGCTGCATGACATTGTTTTGCATCATGAAGTTGACGACCGACTGTAGGTCTGCCAACTTGTTTGCCAATTCTTTTACTTTTTCATCCCTTCGTAGGCACCTATCCCTTCATACTTGAAGGTTATCTTCGTTATAGTACTTGCCTTGGTCTATCCTCTTCGAAGTGTCGCCCTCCTGGCCGACGTCTTTCTCTCCGTGTCCCTGGTCATGAGTTTCTGCATTGTGGTTGTCTCTTTCAACGTCAAGGTCAATTGATCTGCCACTCCCAGTAGGAGTGTCGCCCCCAATGTTTTCCTTCTGTCCGTTACTGGCTATCTATTCTTCTAAGTTTCCCATAGACGGCGCCAAATTGTGTGGGTAATTTTCTGACCACACTGCCCGCCTAGTAATCAGCTGGAAAAGCACTGGTAGAATAGATGGCTTCAACTAACCTGTAACAGAAAGAAAAGGCTCCGACGGTTGCTCTTCCACCCGGGGGCACTCCGACGATCAAGTCAGTATATCTCTCAAAGATAATCAAGTGCTAAACTCACAAGCTTAAGCATAAAAAGCATACCTTAGACCCATGGGGGTGCCTTTCTTTTATAGCCAACTCAATCATAATCCTACTAGAAGCTTGACTTCTATGGACTCCCATTCAGTGCTTACTTTAGATTTCACAAGAGATAAAGATAAACTCCCTAAGAGTTTTATCCTTATCTTAGCAAAGTTCCCTTTTTACTCTAGGATTCTTGCCCCGTATCCATTTATCTCGGATTCCGATATCTTCGGAGATAACCTCGGCCTAGTCGAGATAACCTCGGCATCACAACCAAGACACGTGGCACCTCGGCTGACACGTCGGTATCACCTTGCCACGCGTTGGTATTTAGAAAATACATCCCCACAGTTAGTGAGGGGATTAATAGTGAGAAATTGTTAAATTATTTTTATATAAAATAATAAAATAAATAAAAAATATAAAAATTAAACATTAATATTTAAAAAAATTCAATATAAAAAAAATAAAAAAATTTCTAATTCCCTGACTATTTTTTTAATACCATCTCTACCTCCTTACTATGAATCCCCCTTCCAAGGGTATTAGTAATACCAAGATATTAATAATCTCAAGGTCATCTCTCAAAACAAACAAAATATTAATAATACCAAGATATTAGTAGTCTTAATCCCCTTCCTATAACCTCAAACAAACAGAACCTTAGTGAAATGGGATTTTGTTTGTGACTTGTGGTGATTGGTTTAATTTCATTGGTTTTTATAACAAATTAAAAATAAATTTTTTTTTCTTGAAACAAAGTGATCAAATTTATCTTTAAATAATGATAAAAAAATAATATGTAAAACCGTATACAAATCTTGTATCTTGTTGATAATTTTGACCCATATTTGTTTGGTAACTAGAAAATAATGAATCATCAACTACTTCATTTAATGTTTCTTTGTATAATGTGCATCATATATATCATATTACAAAATTACATACCCTCCGTTTGAGAAGTGAGTTAGTTTTTTTTATTTTTTTGACTATTTTAGTCTGAGTTAAAAAGTTTGATTTGAGAAGGAATTTTTAAATTCTTTGATTTTTTTGATTTTTTTTTGTAAGAGAAGACTATAATGATTATGGATTGGATGTGATATTTTGTTTGTTGCGCCTAAAATAACCTATTTGGTCTTTTGTGGCTAAAATAATCAAAAAAAACTCCTGCCAAACGAAGCCATAATAAGTTATCTTACAAAAATATATAAATTAAATATAAATTCACTTAAGCTTATTTTAAACTTGTGCAACTTTATATTTAACCCGCGTATTTTTGTGAGATCTCTTATATAAATTTATGAAAATTTACGTAAATTTGTGTTAAGATGCAGACCGAAAAAATTTTCAATAACAAAACTAACACCACAAAGTTGCATACCGTTTCTTTAGGTTTGCATTTTTAAAGGATATAATAAGGCTCTGTTTGGAACGATTTTGAAAATAGTTTCCTATCCATACATTCTAATTTCACGTTTGTTTACGATTTTCAAAACACATTTCCACACCCGTATTTGAAAAATCGTGTACCCAGATATCTCCCAAACGTCCGACCGATTGACCGGAATAGTGTTCTTGATTTTATTTTATTTTATTTTTTTTTTTTTGCACTTGTTATTTTTATATGTTAAATAAAAGTGTACTTGGATGTCTCTCGGACGTCCGGTCGGATGATCGGAACAGTATTCTTAAATTTATTTATTTATTTATTTTTGCACTTATTATTTTTATATGTTAAATAAAATATATTTTCATTTTTTAAAATTTTTTTATGAGTTTTGAATAGAATTTTGGATTGTATTTGGTTATGAATTGTAAGTTTTTGTATAAAAATTATGTCACATCACTCAATTCAAAAACTCTTTTCAAACTTTTTTTAAAACTCATTCACCAAACAAATTTTCTACACTCAAATCATAATTTCAAAACTCACAAATTTAAAATATAACTCATATTCTCAAATCATATTTATAAAATTCTACCAAACGCAACTTACGTTTCTCCAAAAAGTGTTGCACAAAATAGATTTTTAGCTTTCATGCCAAATGTTGCGCAAAGTGTTGCGCTGATGATTCGTTCATTTTGTGCAAAGCTGATAAGCAATCCTTTCATGTTAATATGTCATAACTATTAATGAGTCCATTACATTGGGTAAATTATCTATTGGTTTTAATAATTAGATTTAATTCTTATCAAGTTCTAATAAACAAAAGTCCTAATAAAATCTTTGTTAAAAATAATTTTTTACATATGTCGTTAAAAATTGACAATTACCAACTATTTTTGCCACAATTTTTATAAATTGTCACTATAACTTACAATTAGTGATATTTTTTTATGATAATTTTTTAAAACTATCACTAAAAGTTAAAAATTAGTGACATTTTTTTATAACAATTTTTTAAACTGTTGCTGAAACTTATAATTAATGACATTTTCTATGACAATTTTTAAATTGTCACTGAAAATTAACAATTTGTAACTTTTTTTTAATATTTGATGAAAAATATCATTAATTATCATAGAACCTAGTGGATAATAAGTATTAGGGGTGAGCAGCGGATATACCGATTTGCTAAAACCGACCGAACCAATCCGATCCGCCGCCTTTTGGACGGATGCATGATGACGAGCGGACGGTTGCGGATTGATTTTCTCCAATCCGCCAATTTGACGGACGGATGACGGATTTGAGATTCTTTTGACCGCAACCGAACCGCCAAACCGCGAGCACCCCTACTAATCTATAAGACTTTGTGTTTCCAGTTTGTTTAAATATTCTGTTTGTGTTTCAATTAAAAAAGAGTTTAAATATTCTGTTGAAAAAAAGTTTTCAACTTGAATATATTTTTTGAATTGAAAAAGAAAAACGTCTTATTTATCTATATTTTTTTATTTTTAAATCTATTTCTAAAAATAATAAATAGAAAATATGATATATGCTGGTTGGTTTTTGTTTTCAAAAACAGATATAGATGTAACAATACAGAGACATACACTCTCTATTACTGCTCTGTTCATGATTTTGGTGGTTTGAATTGTTTTTATATTTTAAGAACCACAGACTGTAATACTTTATATGAATGGGTCATGCAGTGATTGTGATATTCTAAAGTTTCAAAATTTCGTACTTTAGATGATGCATGCAGTGATTGTAATATTTTTTTAAGTCATTTACTGTAATACTTTCTTTCTTTTTTTTCTTTTTTTTTTTTTGAGGAAGTGCACAAGTTGAATTATGTTGAAAATTTATAAAATTTTAAACCGCCAAACCGATTCGCATTCATCCGCCAAACCGCCAATCCGCCAATCCGCTTAATCTACAACCGCCGGATTGGCGGACAGATACGGATTGATTTTCTCCAATCCGCCAATCTAGCGGACGGATGACGGATTAGAGATTCCGTGGCCGCAACCGACCCACGCCCACCCCTAATAAGTATACTTATTATGACCTATATGTAACTCTCTTGGGTCAACTACCAATGAGTCCTAATAGTTTAACTTAATTCTTACCAAATTCTATTGAAAATAAGTCCTAGCAAAATCATTGCTCAAAATAATTTTTTGTGATAATTTTTTGCACATGTCGCTAAAAATTGACAATTAGTGACTTTTTTGTCACGGTTTCTATAAATTGTCTTTAAAACTTATAATTAATAACGTTTTCTGTGACGAATTTTTCAAACTGTCACAAAAAGTTAAAAATTAGCGACATTTTTTTAAACTATTACTAAAATTTATTCTTTTGAGAACAGACTAATTTTGTAACTTTTTGATTATTTTGGCTAAAATATGAGTTTAAAAAAACTAGTATGTTTGAGATGATTTTTTAGCTTTTTACAAAAAGATGTGCAAAAAGTAGAGAGAAAAGGAAATCTTTGACTTTTTGGTATAGGTTGTTGACTTTTTGACTTTTTTAGTAACTTTTTGACTTTTTTGTTAAAAAAGTCACTTGCTAAGCGAGGCCCGACATTTTTGTGACAAAATTTTAAATTGTTACTAAAAACTAACAATTATTGACGTTTTTTAATAATATTTGATGAAAATTGTCATTAATTTTAATAGAACCTATTAGACAATAAATTTACCTATCAGAACCTATACGTAAACCCTCTTACTATTAATTTGTTGGGCCATAACTCTCTATTCATATTGCTTCAAAAAGTTTTAAAAGCTAATTGAATGTTTGCTTACATCTTTTCTGTGGAGTGGCACTAATCTTAGACAAAAAAAAAAAATAAATAAATAAAATAAAATAAAAATGGGCGTAAGTCCAATGGGGTGAAGTGTGTGCTCCCTCCCGGTGTGAGAGTGGTTTGACCGTTAGATCACTGAAAGGAATGGAACAAAGCTACAATGATGAGACATTTGTGGGCCTTGAGCAGGAAAGCATAATCTTCATGGGTGAAATGGGTCACAATTAAAGACCAATTTTCAATCTGAGATCCAGTGAGATAGGCCCACACTACACCAACATGAGGTTAAAATTATTGGAAGTTTGCAAAGGTAGATGAAATAAGCTTTTGATGGGTTTGGTTCTTGATATTCATATTTGAGTGTGTACAAAAAGGTTGTGTTGACAGACCAAGGTGGAGGAGAGGGACTTGAGCTGAAATTTGTTAATCTCTAGCAGTAATCCTTGGTGCATAGCGGTGTTTCACATTGAAACTCACCTTTGTTTTGGATCATTGCAGCTCTCATATGAACATTGAACTAGCCATACAATCACTTGCACGTTGCTGATGAAGAGCTGAACCACAAGATCACGTACCCACCATGAACATTGCAACAAGATTGATTGTATTCAATTTGTTGCCTACTATAAAAGAGGCATTTTTGTGCTCTATTTCATGTAGTTGTGGCTGTCAATTTTAGCTTAATCCATTTAAGAAAACTAGTTAACTTAACAGGTTTTTCCGTACTTTTGTATGCTCTAGCACTCTCTGGTCTTACATTCTGATTTAAATTTGTGTTGTCTCATGGTTCTGTTTTTTGTTTCATTTTACATTCTTCTAGTTGTAATTTTGTTTTATTTGAGTAAATAGTTTTTGGCAGAGCAGAATCACTATAATTCATAACAGATAGATTCTCACCAACTATTAAGGAGGGGTCGGTGTCGGTGACTAGGTGTGGCATTGGACATTTTGTTCTTTACTGCTTTTGTCTGGCCAATCTGCCATTCAAACTTGGCCTTTGAATCAAATCAAAGTTTAATTTGGAGTAATGAACCGTCCAATACAGTTCCTGTATGATCATGCCTAATTATCATTAGCACTTTAACGGGTCAATCTAGTGTCCCATCATAATGATTCATCGACCTAATCGTTTTAATTACTTTAAAACTGCCGGGACAACATAATTTCCTCATTTGAGAAAATATCAGTTATGACTCCATTCACTGTATGTTTTGGACTTCCAACAATGATACATCCCTCTAAATGAATGAGTTTTAATGACATAAAAAATCAAAACACCAAAAAACAAAAAAAAAAAAAACACGACACAAACATCATTATCACAGTGGGGCCCACCCTCAATTAGAGCTCCTATCAATTATTAGAGCTCTCAAACATTTTTGTTTGGACTTCATGTCTAGGCTGCTTCAACTATCCTGAAAAATTTAGAAATCCCTTAGATATTGAATTGTAATTATGTATCAATTTTAACTAGTAAATAACAATCTCAATCAAACAATTAAAATAAATCGACACAACGATTTTAACGTAGAAAAACCACAATTGGAGCGCATCCAATTGCGCATCCAATTGTGATAAAAAAAACTACGAGCAAAAGCACAAAATAATTCACTAAGAAGACAAAAGGAATTACACAAGTGTACTCTCAATTACCTAACGAATCCACGTCCGAACTGAACCGACCCCTATACGTCTCTTCCACCGTGGTCTTCACCTCAGAATTATCTTGCCCAACGTTGAATCCACAACTCCGATATCGAATCCATGACGATGAGCCACTCCAGAATCCACCAAAGATTCAGACCCAAATTTCACAAAATTCACCGAAGAACAACTTTCTCTTTTGTATTGAATAAATAAAGCAAACAAACACTTTGATATGATCCACTCAATTCATGATTAATCTCTCACAAATATCGAAGGAAAACATGCAAAGAAGCTCCAGATAAAAACCCTAATACCCAAGAACAAGATCTGAAAGTCGTACCCTAAAATCAGATTGAAACACATATTTATAGAAAATAGATCCGCGATCTCCACTCGAGGGCAAGAATGGCCGCTCGAGCTGATCTACGCTGGAGCGCAGAAATGGCCGCTTGAGCAGAAAAAAACAACTCCCAGTACTTTTGCAGGCGAGTGAAACTTCTAAAAGGTTCCAAAGTGGCAAATATGAAAGAATTAATATCACAAACTCCTCTGCATAGGCACAATTCGGGTTGGATTCGCATCTAAAACTCATAACTTCACTGAAATAAAAGATCGAATATAATTACAATTGAAAGAAATTTTGTCAAACGGAATTGTCAAGAATAAAAACCTAACATATCCATTCTGGTCTATTCACATTAGGGTTGATAATTGGGATAAGCCTATTCTAAGTTCTCATGTTATGACACATAAGTGTGACAAAGACAGATTTAATAGAGTTTGAATCAAAATTCTCATCTTTGATTACTCTTTTGGACACATTTGCAGATGATTCCAACCTCTTTCGAAGTTGTCTTTCGGGCTTCTGATCGTGTTCAAAAGATTAAATTGACTCCGAGACCCTAAATAGAATAGGGTGTGATTTTGGATATAAAAAGAAAAATTGTATTTTACTATAATCTGGTTTTCCAATTTCCACAAAAAGTAGCATATCAAAATTATCATGTTCAAAGTTCAGCAACTATTGACTTGAAATACCTTACCAATGAATGTGACACAACTCATACAAGTTCAGAATAGAGTCAACGTCTCACTTCCAGAAAGTTGAAAACTGATATTCAAGAAGGCAGAATTTGCTTTCTAATAATCTGCTTTTTCTGTTTGTTTAAGCTATTTTTGTCTCAAAAAACGTTAGAAATCTCAAAAATTCTACCAAGAG
This sequence comes from Camellia sinensis, assembly GCF_004153795.1. NCBI lineage: Eukaryota > Viridiplantae > Streptophyta > Magnoliopsida > Ericales > Theaceae > Camellia > Camellia sinensis. The sequence goes on along the minus strand of NW_021025205.1, from coordinate 795,798 downwards.
TTTTACCAAATGTCTCACATGAATGTATTACACGGTCTTGGATAGAACTCACCCCAAAAGCTAACTATTAAGGTGAGGGTGCCCTCACGCTAATATGCTTAATATTACTTTAGTACTCAGGCGATGTGGGACTTCGCTTCACACCCTCCCTCACGCCCAGCGTGCTCACTCGGCAGCACCTGCGGCATGTAGGCAAGCCAGGGACACGCACCTTACCCATCCTTGAGTACTCTGGCTCTGATACCATCTTACACGGTCTTGGATAAAACTCACCCCAAAAGCTAGCTATTAAGGTGAGGGCAGGTGCCCTCATGCTTGTATGCTTAATATTACTTTAGTACTTAGGCTATGTAGGACTTCGCTTCACACCCTCCCTCACGCCCAGCGTGCTCACTCGGCAGCACCTGCGGCGTGTAGGTAGGCCAGGGACACGCATCTTACCATCCTTGAGTACTCTGGCTTTGACACCATCTTACACGGTCTTGGATAGAACTCATCCCAAAAGCTAGCTATTAAGGTGAGGGCAGGTGCCCTCACGCTTATATGCTTAATATTACTTTAGTACTTAGGCGATGTGGGACTTCGCTTCACACTCTCCCTCACGCCCAGCGTGCTCACTCGGCAGCACCTGCGGAGTGTAGGCAAGCCAAGGACACGCACCTTACCCATCTTTGAGTACTCTGGCTCTGATACCATCTTTACACGGTCTTGGATAAACCTCAACCAAAAGCTAGCTATTAAGGTGAGGGCAGGTGCCCTCATACTTGTATGCTTAATATTACTTTAGTACTCAGGCTATGTAGGACTTCGCTTCACACCCTCCCTCACACCCAGCGTGCTCACTCGGCAGCACCTGCGGCGTGTAGGCAGGCCAGGGACACGCATCTTACCATCCTTGAGTACTCTGGCTCTGATACCATCTTACACGGTCTTGGATAGAACTCACCCCAAAAGCTAGCTATTAAGGTGAGGGCAGGTGCCCTCACGCTTATATGCTTAATATTACTTTAGTACTCAGGCGATGTAGGACTTCGCTTTACACCTTCCCTCACGCCCAGCGTGCTCACTCGACAGCACCTGCGGCGTGTAGGTCAGGGACACGCACTCTACCCATTCTTGAGTACTCTGGCCCTGATACCATGTTACATGGTTTTGGATAGAACTCACCCCAAAAGCAGCTATTAAGGTGAGGGCGCCCTCACGCTTATATGCTTAATATTACTTTAGTACTCCGGCGATGTGGGACTTCGCTTCACAGGGTGTGGGTCCACACCCATGTGTGACATTTGGTAGAATTTTTGGGTCTCTAGCATTACTCTTTGGTCTTATAAGTTGTAAGTAGAAGTTGCATAAAACACTCACAATCTTCCCCCCCCAAAAAAAAAACTACAAGCTGCACCAAACAGGGCCTCTACTACAATTGGGATGAAATCTGGCCTTTCATTTGCAAGAATTCTCCATTATGACGAGATTGTTGGAGATTGCTCACTGTAACTCAACAAAACCATGAAGCTGATCAACAATGTCTTAGGCTTGATCAACTACATAGTATTGAAATTAAAAGCTTCATTAGAACTTCAATCATGAGTCTCAAACTACAATCTTTTGAAACACAAACTCAGTAGCTTTCCACATAAACAATCAGTTTTGGAAAGCCAAACTAATTTAGTCCCTTTTACTGCATCCAAAAACACACTGAATTATAATAATTTTCTCGGTTGTTTTTCTTCTTCTTTTTTTTCCCCCCAGATAACTCCAATCCAAAAAGGTTATTCGCATATCGAAAAGATCTCAATTTTTTTCTGTAGGAACGCATGGACAAAACAGATAACAACCATCATACTTTTGAAAACACAGAAAGAGAGGGGACTCTGAAATAACACAACACATGTCCCTGTAAAATTATTTCTCTCCGTGAAGTAGCTTCCAAACACAACCAAATTAGAAAGAATCCTCCTGTAGAAGATACCTGAAATCTCATAATTGGATGAGAAGAAAGCATTTGTGTGTGCTTTATTGAAGAAAAACCAAAGCTGGAATAGAGACATAAATGTACCGCCTCCTTGTTGGTGATACTCAGTTGCCTATATATGATGTAAATCCATCAACTTTCTCGGAACATCATCAGTACATTATCATGCTGACATTGAATGAGTATTTTTGGCAAAGAGCATTGATTCCAAGAAATGAATTGATTTTAACTATATATTAAACTTTTATAACACCAATTTTCTCTGTCAAATCTCGGGCCCATTTAGATTTTAGGATCTTTTCATTATTTTTCTCCCGTTCCTCCCCCATACTTGCTTCTACTGCTCTACTTCAAAGTCTTTATTTTTTTGGTTTTGGATCTATGAGTTCAAATCAAGATTAAGACATTAAAACCTTGTCTTGTTGGAGGGAGTGAGAGTGAAAAAGAAAACCTTCCACAACTACATAAATTATAGTTTTAAGTTTCAGGTGCTTTTATTAATTTTGTGTCCTTTGATTCAAAGTATGAACCCTTTTTAGTGGCATTTACATTCATCTCTTCACAAGACCTTGCATGAAAATTGTTCAATGCGTTTTGTTTGAAACCATTTTGTGGGATTCTTCATTTTCAAATGCTTCACTTTCGTTATAAAAGAAGAACAAAAATAAATAAATAAATAAGAAGAATGAGGGGAAAAAACAGAAAATGAAAAAATGACAGTAGAAAAAAAAAAATATGATGATGCATATATGTAAAACATGAGTGAAACTTAAAAGATGATACATACCCAGATCAACACATCTGTCCAACGTATATTATCTCTTGTTCTTGGAAGCTTCTCAATCATGTCCTCAAAACATTGGACCTTTCATTATATAACATAGCGTCTTTGTGACCATTGTGATAATTAATTCATCTTTTCCATTCCTATCTTAATGATTCCCTCAAGTCAGTTACTAATGACCAAAGAGTCCAAGGAATTCTCTGAACTCTCACATAAAATGTTGAATAATCAGCTTTTAATTGGCTTTAAATGTCAAAGTTTCTTGACATTTTTGTCTCAAGCCAAAGCACAGTTAAATCATTAGTGCAGACTATTGGCTATGAACTGAACCATAGGCACTAGACTCGATTAACTTTAAATATATCTTTGGAACTCTCGTTAAATAAAACAACATTTTGTTATAAACTGAAGTGTTTTTTCAGTTTTGAAACCCAATTCAGATAGAGAGAAAGACACAGAGAGACTTCAAACCATGGGATCAACAATGGATATGCCTTCTGGTAACCTCCACATGGTTTAATTTCTCCGCCAATCTGATACTTAAGTCAATAGTTCTATCTCACCTTCGTTTAAAAATCACACTAGTCATAATCTATAGGACCACTGGATGCGTGTTCATCTTCTCTTTATAGTTGCCTAATTTACAATTGTCACAACATTCCTCTTGATCATTATCCTTATTATAATCACCAAACACTTTGAATTTTAACTTACCATAAGAAAAGCGTTCATCAAAATGTCTAATTATGGCGAAATTTATAAATTATGACTTACCTGAAAATGAAGCTTTGCCGGTATATGAATTCATGCTTGCTTGCATGATTCAACAGCAATAAACACCAAACTTCCTTCTTGTTCTTGGTAGTTGGTATTGCTATTAAATGGTAATAAGGCCGAGTGGTCATGATGGGGAAGACGGGCACATGAAGCACTAACTCATCAAGAGGTAATAGAAGGATCAGAAATGCTATGTACACAGAAAAATATCAAAGAGCCGTAACTGCGCTTCAAAATATGCCTTTGTGCATGAGTTAGTAATGCACGTGCCCTGCTTCTCCATCTTGCTCAACACTCACCTTCTTGTGCCACAACCTCCAGTTGCCCTCTCATTCAAAAACCAACATTATGAGAGAGAGAGAGAGAGGGAGAGTCATATGCAATTGTGCTCTCCTCACACTCCCATTTTATATAACAAGAGGCAAAAAGGAGTGTTTGGGAGGAGTGTTTGTGTGACCTTTCGTGAGAGTGGGAGAGGGAAATGAAAAAACTTAATAGTTGAGTGAGGACCCCATGAGTTTGCAAACCAAACAGCCTGTCATAACTGGCAGAGGACCACCACTGTCACTATGCAAACCATTTTACAAAATTGCCCTCCTAATTTTTTCTAAAAGACTTTCATGTAATAAATTATGTGAAAATGCCACACCTGAACATTACAGTCCTACTACTGAACTGCATCATTTGCTACCATGATCCCCACATCTTTATTTTGGCACTCATAAAACCAGGAAAAAAAATAAAAAAGAGAGTTGCAAAATGTCATATATAAATGGTAATGGAAAAACTAATTACAAATAAGTGGAAAATAAATGAGATATGTGCCAGTTGCATGCAAGTAATTACATAGTTCTCACTTCACTCCAATTATTTGCAATTATTTTAGTTGTTTCTTATTTATATGATATTCCCCAAAAAAAAAAAAAAATGGTGAATATTCTGACGGGTCAGGTGGATTAGTTCCCCTTAACAAATTGACTAGTACTAGTCTTTTTTTCTTCATGCTAGTGCTATCTAGTTCCAAAACTTTTTGGGCTTCAAATCTTGGCATATGTATTTATGTGCTCATTGTATGGTATGTGTCACTTTTTCAACTCTCATTAAGAACAAATTTTTTATGGATTTCCTATTTCTTTTTTCTTTTTTCTCAAAAAATAAAAAAGAAAGCATGTCATTATCTTTCATTTCAATGTGAAAAGTTAGGTAATGGTTTAAAACTATTGTTCTTTTATGGTTTTAAACTGCGATCGCTATGCCATGAACATTGCTTTGTGACATTAATCCAACTTTATCAAGCTTTTGTGTATATCACAATTCACATTTATCTTGCTTCTCCATCATGTAGCCTTTCTAGTGATATATGAATCATCACATTGTTGTTTGACTTAACTTCATTTTCCTTTTGTTTCTCCCTCTTTGTAACATTTTTTTTTAATTAATAAAATATTACTTCCTTTTTGCTGATAAAAAAACATTGTTTTTTGACATTTTCTTAATTATAATCTCACGCACACAAAATGCGACTCCCTATCAAAGTTAGATCATGCCCTGCTTTCAATTTTTTCCCACCAAGTATGGATTCCTATTTCCTAAACAATCGACCATCGTTCACAACATTTTTTTTTCCCTATTTTCTTGTATTGTGCCTTTCCAATTTAGTGCTATATTGCTTTGTGGTCTCCACAGTCCACAGGACACCTTTAATGACAGTCGTGGGTTATATGGTAAAGGCAATTAGAGGAATTGGGTAGGTATTGAAAAAAATTTAAAAATGAAAACTACAGTGAACCAACCAACCCCATTTACAATGAAGGCTGGTGGGCTGTTTCACTCAGTCTTGAATAGAACATGAAGAAGAGTTTGAAAAGAATATATACATATATCTTCGAGCATCTATGAAGAAATGGACAGGTCATGATGATAATTCAAAGGCATTGGGCTGGTCTGTCTTGGGACAACATTATATTAGTACGGGTTTTCCTCGTGTCTATATTCTTGAATCGCTGCTTGCCACAGATGCAGATTATGTGTCTTAATCAAAAAATGTTGTCCGGTGAACTTGCACCATATGTGTTTCTATCAAAGTCACCGTAACAAGAAGGTTAATTATAACTTTGAAATATCTTTTTTTATAAATCACGGATCTAATAGCAGTTTGATTTTTGCAATAGTCCTTTTCGACTGAACTATTTTTTGGCAGTTACCAACAAAAAAGTTAGTACTATTGATGGGAGAATGTAATCGTTGAAGATTAACTAGAGTATATCTTTTTCAGTTGAATATACAAAAAGATATTTTTTTAAAATGTTATCATATACTCTAGTATTCCCAAAAAAATGTAAATTGGACACATTTTTTTCCATGTTACCATCTTTGCTAGAATTCGACATAGGTATTGCAAGTACATACATATGTGGTACCAATACATGCCTTACAAATAGAATTTTTATGCAGAATTTTCATAAAAGCTAATTATGAATGCTTTCCTTAATCATTTAGTAACAACATGATAAGTTATGTCACGTTATAAGTGTTGGACCATTTTAATATCCTTTATTTATTTATTTATTTATATTGTTCTTGAATCTTCTTTTATTTTATTCATTGTGGGGAAGGTGGTTTGGAAATACTCTTTGGATCCCGGGGGACGCTCGTGATCCTCTGCTATTGACCTGAAAATGAATAAACACTCCGGTCGGAGGTGCCGGAATTAGCACTCCGACGGACAAGTCAGTCTCTACTCTCTGGATTACTTGTACTTTAAGTTAAGCGTATTGATTTTCACATACCTCTTTCTAGCTGATGTTCTTCTATTTATATCTTTTCTTTCTTGGGCCTCGGGACAGGGCCCACTCTCAATTCACCGTATAACTATTTACTCGGCTTCTTTTGTTGCAAACTGCTTTTCACTCGGTCCCTTGCTCAACCGGCTATTAAGCCGAATAGGGTAAGATTTGAATCTGCGAGACGAGGCCGAATGCGATATATATATATATATTTCGACTCTCCAGGTCCAATTATTTGGCATCTTTACGACTCCCATTATTCAGCCCCCACAATTGTCCCCCAAGCACTCCACTAACGACAGTTAGCTGGAGTGTTTGGTTTCGAACTCGAAAAGTCAGAGCCGAAATTCGGCGGCTAACCTCATTCCAACGCAGATGTCAAAGCACACGCCTCTCAGTTATCGTTTCAACTTCCCGCCCCTTCGTACGCTTCCATTTATTGTGATTTAAGATCTTGTCACCTTTTCAAACACACATTTTTTGATGCTTAGAGTTTTTGGACTGCTTTGTGACTCACATCTGCAACTTCCATTCATCCCTCATTGTCCTCTCCGTTCCTTGTAAGTTTTCTTCCTCTTTGTTTCCTCTCTGCTTTGAATCCCTTTTCCTGGCTTGTCTTTAGTTTAGTACGCTCCTATAGGCTGACTGAAATGGCAAAGCATCTGAAAGACCTCCTCTCCACGGATCGAATCTCTGGCTTTCGATGCCATTTTTCTATCACTGATGATGTCCATCTGTCGCTTGTGACAGACGGCACTCTCGATATGGAGAGGGATGATGAAAGCACAATCGTTTTCCCTCTCTTATCAATTACAGAGGGCGGAATCTGTTTCCTGCTTCATCCATTTCTTAGGGTTGTCCTTCGCCATTGGAGTCTAATCCCCTCTCAACCCAATGTCAATTTTTTTAGAATTGTAATGGGGATTATAGAGCTAAACCGTCGCCTTAGGATTAACCTCGGCATACCTGCTATTCGGCATTGTTACGCCTTGGCAAAGTCTTCTGGTCGGCATGGACGCTATTTCCTTAGGGCTAAGGACACCGACCATCAACTAGTGACTATGCTTTCTAGCTCTGAAAAGCGAGTCGATGATGTTATGGTTGTTGTCCGAGGTAACTGGGAATTCGGCGAAGGCGAGGATCGCCTTGATCCTATTCCTAGGCGGAGAAGCAAACCAGGCGGCCGCATAGTTTTTTGCGTTTATTTTTCTTACATTTATAAATCTTCATTTTTGAGATCTCATGATTTTGTTTGTGTAGGAAACAATTTGAAGAAAGTCTTGACTTCAACCGACGACGCCGTTCTTTCGAAAATTAAAGTCGCGCTCAAATATTTCGGTCGTCCGAGTCTTCAGAAACAAGGGAGGGCGGCCCACATTCTCCTTTGCTACGAGCCGACATATACGACGTTTTTTGCGGCAGAAAACATCCCAATTTCGAGGGGTGAAGAGTTTCTTACGGCTCTTATTTTGACCGACTTCAAAAACTTGCGACAAGTTGGTTTCGAGGGGTCCGATTCGGAGCGGGTGAAAGTAGCTGAGGTAGACGAAGCTGAAGCCGAAGTAAACGAGGCTTTGAAGTTGGCCTTCGAGGAGGCCGACCTCAATTCTGACAACCCTCCCTCCACTTCGAGCCGAGGGGATCTTCCGTTTAACGACATTTTTACCGATTTGGAAGACCATCCCGGCACATACCCTGAAAAGATGGCTGGGTTAAACCTCACACGACTCGTCAAGAAGAAAAAAGCAGAAAGAATGGCCGCGCGGCGAAGAGTAGAGGCCATTCGATCTAAAGTGCCACCTCCCAAGTCCGAGGCGGTTGTGCCACCTGCTCAGCCCTCCCTGCCTATTATCGAGGAGGAGAGGGCTCAGAACCAGAGTGCTGAGTCCAAGGCGGTTGTGCAGGCCGATTAAGAGGCTGAGCAAAGGGCAGAGAAACGTCCTGCCGAGGTCGAGGCCGGCTCAGAAGAAAACTGTACTGACAAACGGCCGTGTTTAGAGGAGTCGGATGTGATTGTGCCTTTTGTCATTCAACCAAAGATAAAAAAAACATGCCAATCTCCTCTGACGCTTCGGCTATTAAAGACCCAGCCGTCGCGCTGAGCATGGCTACGTCCGTCTCATTGCCGGCTGACAAGGTGGCTTTCCAAGCGGAGCCGGATCTGCTGGCAATAGCATTAGCCGCTCAATCAGCTCTTCTGGTATATACCTTGACCTTGTCTTTCCCTTTTATGTAAATATTGTTTTGGTTTTAATTTCCTGTTTTGCAGATGGTCAAGAGAATAGCCGAGATAGGCCGTCGCCAGCATGACGTCGTCAAATGACTTGGCCGTTTACAATCGGAGGTAGAAGGCCAAAGGAGTAGGGCTGATTTCGAAGCGGCGAGGGCGAAGATGGAAAATGCCAAGGCCGAGGCCGAGATGAAGAGGGCGAGAAATGCGGACCAGCTAAGATTGGCCGCCGAGAAGAGGGCAGACGCGAGCAAAGATGCGCTCAAGTTAGCCCAAGAGGCAATTTCCAGACTGGAGGCTGAATTGGAAGAATCGAAGAAGGCGAAGGAAGCCATTGACTCCAAGGCTTCCAAGGCGTAAGAGGCCGGGCAAAGCGCTGCTCTCGCCGACTATGTGGAAGAAGTCCCCAAATTTGAAAATCAGGGATTCAAACACGGCTGGCTCAAAGCCCTTGCTGCTGCTGATGTGACATTGGCTATACCGATTCCATACGAGCAAGTGGATGTTGAGCCGCTGGAGTTGACTCCAAAGATTAATTAGGGCGACACTTTAGTTGTTTTTGTTTAAGGATTTGGAATTTTTCGTTTAGTAGTTTTTATTTACGTGTAAAATGACTACAGTTTTTAAGTTTTTGCTAGGCGTTTTCATGCAAACTCGTAGCTTTTTGTTTGGTAGTTTTCATATGTAAAATAGCTACAGACTGCCCAATTTACTAATGAAAATCTCATTTATACTTTGCTATTATTTGTGCTTAATTTTGCTATTGATGAATGGTATTGCTTTTTGTTATTTTGGATAAAACATTCATGTACACTTGTCGATTAGATAACTAAGGCAATTTAACAAGTTATCCTCATCGAATAGCCGATCAGGTTAATAAATCTGCCATTGCCCCAGCCAACACGTGAACTTCGAAAAGCCGAATATTATTAGTTCATGGAGTGGCTGCGGCACAGATCGATCGGCATCAGGCTTAAATATTTGGCCGATTATATTAATAAATCTGTCTTTGCCCCAACCAATGCATGAACTCCAAAAAGTAGAATATTATTAGTTCATGGAGTGGCTACGGCACAGATCGATCGGCATCGGGCTTAAAAAGCCAAATATTATTAGTTCATGGAGTGGCTGTGGCACAGATCGATCGGCATCGGGCTTAGATATTTGGTTAATTAGATTAATATATCTGCCCTTACCCCAACCAATGCATGAACTCTAAAAAAATGAATATTATTAGTTCATAGACTGGTTGCGGCACACGTCGATCGACATCGGGCTTTTGGAGTTTAGCGTTAATGAAATAGCCTCGAGGGTGCTGCATGCATTTGGAATAAATGGGGTGGGCTCTTCGCGCCAGAGATTCCACTTATTGTGTTCAGACTCAATTTAAACCAGTTTGTCGCGTAAGGTTAGATAAGTGCGAATGTCAAATAGACTGTTCTTCAACAGCAGAGGAGAAGGGCGAACATTGGCTGAGCTCGACACTAAAATGAATTGTAGCAGCGAGCCCACACGCATGGGAGGTAGGACGTCTAGGGAACGGGAAAAACGTCAGCCCCCAAGTCGTCGAAGCAAATCACCCCGAAAGGAAAAACAGCAATGGGGAAGCTCCCCACGACCGAGAAATGAGTCCGACGTGACGCCACGACCGTTGAGTTTTACTGTTTTTGTAGGGAATAAACCGATGACGGAGGCGGATTCTATTGTCAATGACCCATGTGTAGCAATCGAGTTTGCTCGACAAATTTTTTCAACGGAAGTCCAGCAGTCGATGGTTGGTCGACAGGATTTCGAAGTATTTTGAGAGGGCATCCACGGAGCAGTGAGAGGGCTATACACCGCCTATGAAGTCAGCATGTGTCTGCGTGCCGCGCAGCGGGAGATAGAGAAGAAGGATAAACGAATTCAAAACTTGAAGACTCGTGCGGAGAAGGCCGAGCGTGAGCATAGGGAGCTTAGGAAGGCTCAAACCACCAAGCCGCGTGCGGCAAGTCAATCTAACCCGGTCGTGGATGAGAGAGTGACCCAACGGCTGTTAACGCCCTGTTTGGTAGAGCTGTGGGAAAGTGCTTATAGCTTATGCCTAGACAGCTTATAGCTTATAACTTTCAGCTTAAGCTGATTTCCAGCTTATTCTTAAAGCATCTCCTGCCCCACACAAAGAATAAGTTGTTTTCTGACTTCCACAAAGCTATAAGCTATAAGCTATAAGCTATAAGCTATAAGCTAAACTAAACACATCAAAATAGCTTAAATTAAGCTGAAAGCTGAAATTAAGTTGTACCAAACAGGGCCTAAGTCACGCGATTGCCGATCGAGATACGACAAGCATGTTTGCCGTAGAAAATGCAAGGACCATGGGTTATGAAAAAGGCTTCCACGACGGCTGGAAAGTCAGGATAAACAAGACCAAAGAGAAACTCGCGGAGGAGGTCTGCCGATGCGAGAACCAGGGCTTTAGGCACGGGTGGATTAAGGCTCTTCAAGCCGCAGAGGCTCTTCAAGAAGCAAAAGTTGAAACGGCGTCGCCATTATACCAACGCCATCATTTTCCTTATGGCGCTTTCGAAATTGAGAAAAGCGATGACGAGGGTGACGCCGAATAGAACTGACCGTACTGTAAATGCTCCAATGTACTAATCTGAATGTATTTGTTGGTTATGTTGGTTAATTTAATAAAATATTCTGCTTTTAAACGTTTGCGTGTTTTAGGCACTTAATGAAATACAATTTGTGCCGACTCAAAGTAATTAAGCATTTCACTTTGAATCTGTATGCTTTAGGCATTTAATGAAATACATAGTTTTTGTATTCAATGAAATACATAGTTTTTGCCGACTCAATCTTAACGAAGCATTTCACTTTGAATCTGTATGCTTTAACTTTCGTATGAAATACATAGTTTTTGCCAACTCAATCTTAACGAAGTATGCACGGTTCTGGCTCCGAATTCAGAGACTTAAATATTGGCCAATCGTGATATGCATGAAGGGCGCTCCGAATCCGGAGGCTTAATCGGCCCAAATGTGTCATGCACCAATGGGGCTCCGAATCCGGAGACTTGGCTTAGCCAATCGTGATATCCACGAAGGGCACTCCGAATCCGGAGTCTTGGCCAATCATGATATCCACGAAGGGCGCTCCGAATCCAGAGAAATCTGCCATTGCCCCAGCCAATACGTGAACTTCGAAAAAGCCGAATATTATTAGTTCATGGAGTGGCTGCGGCACAGATCGATCGGCATCAGGCTTAAATATTTGGCTGATTATATAATAAATCTGCCTTTGCCCCAAACCAATGCATGAACTCCAAAAAGGCGAATATTATTAGTTCATGGAGTGGCTACCGCACAGATCGATCGCATCGGGCTAAAAAGCCAAATATTATTAGTTCATGGAGTGGTCGTGGCACAGATCGATCGGCATCGGCTTAAATATTTGGCCGATTGGATTAATATATCTTGCCCTTATCCCAACAATGCATGAACTCTAAAAACAGAATATTATTAGTTCATGGACTGGTTGCGGCACACGTCGATCGCATCGGGCTTTTGGAGTTTAGCGTTAATGAAATAGCCTCGAGGGTGCTGCATGCATTTGGAATAAATGGGGTGGGCTCTTCGCGCCAGAGATTCCACTTATTGTGTTCAGACTCCAATTTAAACCAGTTTGTCGCGTAAGGTTAGATAAGTGCGAATGTCAAATAGACTGTTCTTCAACAGCAGAGGAGAAGGGCGAACATTGGCTGAGCTCGACACTGAAATGAATTGTAGCAGCGAGCCCACACGCATGGGAGGTAGGACGTCTAGGGAACGAAAAACGTCAGCCCCAAGTCGTCGAAGCAAATCACCCGAAAGGAAAAAATGCAACGGGGAAGCTCCCTACGCACTGAGAAATGAGTCCGACTGTGATGCCGCGACCGTTGAGTTTTACTGTTTTTGTAGGGAATAAACCGATGACGGAGGCGGATTCTATTGTCAATGACCCATGTGTAGCAATCGAGTTTGCTCGACAGATTTTTTCACACGGAGGTCCAGCAGTCGATGGTTGTCGATAGGATTTCGAAGTATTTTGAGAGGGCATCCAAGGAGCAGTGAGAGGGCTATACATCGCCTATGAAGTCGGCATGTGTCTGCGTGCCGCGCAGCGAGAGATAGAGAAGAAGGATAAACGAATTCAAAACTTGAAGACTGGTGCGGAGAAGGCCGAGCGTGAGCATAGGGAGCTTAGGAAGGCTCAAACCACCAAGCCGCGTGCGGCAGGTCAATCTTGTCACACCCCAAATCCGGCATGACCGGCCGTGGCCCACAGGGACTTAGCCCAAGGCACACGTAAGCCTAAACACGAATCCAATCACATTGAGCAACTGAAACAATAGTCCAATAATAAATAACCAAAACTCAATCCAGACATGTCACAATTATAAACAGCAAAATCAACCGTAATAAAAAAACCATCCAAACTTATGGATATAAACAACCCACCTATCAAAAAATAATCCTAAATGAACTTCGATAAGAATAAAATATAAATATGCACAAACTTGACATAACACTCTAAACTAAAGGAATGCCCTAGAGGTCCATGCAAATGAGTCCCCGCTACGCCATGAGTCCACTCTAAGTCCTTCTAACACCTGGAAATGGTAAACAACTAAGTCAGCTGATAGCTCAGTGAGTAGCAACATGGATAGTAAATACAGTTTTGAAAAACAGGGTTCAATTCCAAAATAAGACATATATCACAGAAACTAGATTGGCATACAGTTTGGTAATACAATCTGTTTCAAAAAGAAGGTTCCACAGTTCAACACTTAAAATAACTCATGTCTCGCAAGAACATGATAAACGACATTTTCCACTTAAAACAGATTATAACATGAACACAATAATTTTCTGGGTACCAATAAACAAATAATCTGCCAACATTTCTCAGGCTATAAGCCCCGTTGGATCCAATACCGAAACTAAGAGTCATCCTCAGGTTGGCACCTGGGCTTTTTCTCAAAGACGTCCGATTGAAGGTCACCTAGTTGTTTTTAAAGGTCTGTTCCTTACAATCGTTGAGCACTAGAGTCATCACGGCCCAACCCGGATCTGTTCCCTAGTGGCTAGAGTCACCACACACAGTGAAATAATTTTCCTGGACTAAATACACACATGGTCCCAATAATCAATACACATCAGTTTCGCAAAACAGTGTGTTCATCATTATAAACATGAGACCAAAACAAATAGTTTACAGTATGCCAAGTTCACATATGTTTCAGAAATAATTTGATTCAATTGATAATATAATAATTTATCAAAACAGTTTAGTCTTGAAACAACAATTTAATTTTCCAACAGTTCAGGGTAGGGGAACATTTATAAAAATACGTAGCATGAAACTACTCACCTGGAAACGAAATAACATAATCCTCGAATAGAGTGTAAAAGTCCAACTAGTGGCCTGAACCAAATATAAAACTACGCGTCACAACTAATTTAAAAAATACTAAAAAAATAGAACTAAGTAACCTCAAACTAAAGCGCACTAACACGGCTCAACCCAACTCACCGTTACTCTTAAATATTACCTAAGTTCATATTCTTCAAGGTCAAAATCACCCAAGACATAGATTCCGATCGAAACTTAACTAAAAATAACTTTAAGATGAAACAGTGTTTTAAACAAGTTTTCCCAATCTATTCGCTAACTTTGAAAATTACAAACCCACACCACGCTATTCGAAAATCCAATAACTCCAGATATGATCTAATATATCTTAAGTTTCAAACCCAATTGGTTTCACTTGATTTTCTTATCAAAATAATTTTCTACAATTTATTATATCCAAACAGGTTGTTTTCTGCAGCCACTTTAAAAAATTGACGGTTCTCTTAATATACAACGAGCAATCAATGCAAGGCCAAAAAGGTAGCGAAAACTAGACTCGTAACCGGTTCTAATGACGGTAATTTGATTAATTTTTGGATTTATACCCAAAGAGAACAACACTCCCGAATTACTGTTTTGACTGGTTCCTGGACAGATTTGAATTCCTCAATTATATGGATTTCGATTCCCAAAATTATGAAAAAATCAAATATTACAATTCAATATGTAATTAATCTACTGTAAAAATTTCAGATTAAAATTCATCCGTTTGATATGGTTTCTTGATTTTTAAAGTTCGTGATTATGCGCAGAATTTTTAACTAAGAAATAATACCCAATCTTTATACATGAATTTAACTCCTCAAATTTCTTAACAGTATATATATATATTACAAAATATATAAACCTACAACCTCCATGAATGAATAAAATAATTATAGAATAAGGATGAAGAACAAAGAAAGAAGAGAAGAAAACCTAGGAGGGCTAACCTTTGATAATCACACACAACATAACACACCCAAAAGTTCTTTGATTGCAACATCTTCTTCTTTTTTTCTTTCTCTCAAACCTCTCCCGTGGCTGCTGTGTTGTTGCCCTATGTGGTGAACAAATAATAGAGTAGGGTTTGTGTTTTATTTTATTTTATACTAGTGGTGGGCACACATAGTCAAATAAATAGATAAATATACAAAACATATAT
>NW_021025205.1:752650-780641 GCF_004153795.1 Camellia sinensis | reverse complement strand
ATAAGTATATATGCCAACTCAAATGGTAAAGTCTTATATATTAACCTTGTGGTCTAGAGTTCAAGTCACACCCTCCTCTCACTCTCTATATATTTTTTTATAATAAATCTTGCCTCTAAATTAAATACTTTCACCATAATTTATTTTAAGTTTAAAATTAATTAAAAGATCCTCCAATAATATTTTAATTTGCACCTTAGAATTCACTACCAAAATATTATGAGATTGTAATATTATTATTTAATTATTTACTTAATTTTTATATTCGGGTTCTCACAAATCTAACCCGGTCGTGGATGAAGAGAGTGACCCAACGGCTGTTAAGTCACGCGATTTGCCGATCGAGATACGACAAGCATGTTTGCCGTAGAAAATGCAAGGACCATGGGTTATGAAAAAGGCTTCCACGACGGCTGGAAAATCGGGATAAACAAGACCAAAGAGAAACTCGCGGAGGAGGTCTGCCGATGCGAGAACCGGGGCTTTAGCACGGGTGGATTAAGGCCTCTTCAAGAAGCAAAAGTTGAATCGGCGTCGCCATTATACCAACGCCATCATTTTCCTTATGGCGCTTTCAAAATTGAGAAAAGCGATGACGAGGGTGACGCCGAATAGAACTGACCGTATTGTAAATGCTCTAATGTACTAATCTGAATGTATTGTTGGTTATGTTGGTTAATTTAATAAAATATTCTGCTTTTAAAAGTTTGCGTGTTTTAGGCACTTAATGAAATACAATTTGTGCCGACTCAAAGTAATTAAGCATTTCACTTTGAATCTGTATGCTTTAGGCATTTAATGAAATACATAGTTTTTGCCGACTCAATCTTAACGAAGCATTTCATTTTGAATCTGTATGCTTTAACTTTCGTGTAGGGCGCTCCGAATCCGGAGTCTTATTCGCCCAAACATGCTATGCACGGTTCTGGCTCCGAATTCAGAGACTTAAATATTGGCCAATCGTGATATGCACGAAGGGCGCTCCGAATCCGGAGGCTTAATCGGCCCAAATGTGTCATGCACCAATAGGGCTTCGAATCCGGAGACTTGGCTTAGCCAATCGTGATATCCACGAAGGGCACTCCGAATCCGGAGTCTTGGCCAATCATGATATCACGAAGGGCGCTCCGAATCCAGAGTCTTATTCGGTCCAAAGGTGACACGCACCAATGGGGCTTCGAATCCAGAGACTTGGCCAATCGTAATATCCACGAAGGGCGCTCCGAATCCAGAGGCTTATTCGGCCCAAAGGTGTCTTGCACTAATGGAGCTCCAAATCCGGAGACTTATATTGGCCAATCGTGATATCCACGAAGGGCGCTCCGAATCCGGAGGCTTATTCGGCCCAAAGGTGTTATGCACCAATGGGGCTCTGAATCCGGAGACTTGTATTGGCCAATCGTGATATCCATGAAGGGCACTCCGAATTCAAAAGCTTTTTCGACCCAAAGGTGTCATGCACCAATAGGGCTCGAATCCGGGAACTTATATTGGCCAATCGTGATATCCACGAAGGGCGCTCTGAATCTGGAGGCTTATTTGGCCCAAAGGTGTCTTGCACTAATGGGCTCCAAATCTGGAGACTTGTATTGGCCAATCGTGATATCCACGAAAAGCGCTCCGAATCTGGAGGTTTTTCGGCCCAAAGGTGCCATGTACCAATGGGCTCGAATCCGGAGACTTGGGTTGGCCAATCGTGATATCACGAAGGGCGCTCCGAATCCGGAGGTTTTTGGACTGAATTGCGCGATGAGGAAACGGAGAACTTTGCATTGCAAAGGCAAATATGTACATGGTGAACCATTCAAAACTAGTAGCATTCCCACAGGTCGGGTTTAATGATAAAATTTAAGCAAGTGCGTTGAATTCCAAGGCCGTGGCAGACTCCTTCCAGACATGTCTTTGAGCCGATATGCCCTACTCCCGCGATCGAATCGACCTGATAGGGGCCGTCCCAATTAGGACCCAATTTTCCATCAACCGGTTCCTGGCAGCTGGGAGTACTTTTCTTCAGGACCAACTGTCTGCTGGTGTGTAGCGGGTGCAGCTGAACACGTTGATTATACGACTTAGCAAGCTGCTGCTGATACTGTTGCCATGGATGCAAGGGCACGGTCTCTTCATTCTTCAATCAGATCAAATCCAAGGCCAGCATCATGTCGTTTTGGCCTTATCAAAACTTTTGATTTCAAGGTTGGGAGGCGATCTCCAGGGGTATGATTGCCTGGGTTCCAAAGCAATAAAGCAAACGGCGTCTCCCTAGTGGATCGCCTTGGTGTAGGTCGATGAGCCTATAAACACACTCGGCAATTCTTCGACCCATTTGCCTTTAGCTGTCTCCAGCTCTTCTTGATGCCGTCCAAGATGGATTTGTTAGAGAGGCTTCAGTTTGACCATTGCTTTGTGGGTAAGCCGGCGTGGAAAAGTAAGGCCGGATATCATACTTGCTGCACAGCTCTCGGTAGATGCCACAATCAAACTGGATGACGTTGTCTGAGATAAGTGCTCTTGAATGCCGAACGTGTTATGATATTTCTCAAGTACAAAGTGCTTAACATCAGCATCTCGAATGTGCGTTAATGCCTCTGCTTCGACCCATTTTGTGAAGTAATCTGTCGCGACAATCAAGTATCGCTTGTTCCTAGGGCCTCCGGCAATGGTTCGATGATATCAAGTTCCCACTGGGCGAACGGCCAAGGACTGGTGATAGAGCTTAACTCTTCAGCAAGCAGATGGGTTAAGGGGGAGAACTTCTAGCATTGTTCACATTTTTTCACATAACATTCGGCATCTGCTCTCATCGTCGGCCAATAATACCCCTGTGTTATAGCTCAATGAGCCAAGAGCGCCGCGCAGAATGTGCCGCCACAACTGCCTTCATGTATTTCAGTCGAGAGCTCTTCGACTTTTTCTGGATGCACGCATTCCAGTAGTTGGACTAGAAAGGGATTTTTTATAAAGTTTTCCTTGCGGATCTAAGTAGTATTGCAGGGCTTTGTTTCACAGCTTGTGCGCTTCTTTCTTGTCCGCTGGAAAGCTGTTCGGAAGACAGGAATGTAAGCAATAGGGTCCATCCAACTCGGTCCTGACTCTATGACATTGACCTGGACTTCCTCGAAGGGCCAATGCTCAACTTGCGGATGAAACCTACTTCGATGGTTCATTTAATCTCTGATTGATGGCGAAGGCTAGGAAAGCCAGGGCATCTGCATGTGTGTATGATCTCGTGTTATTTGATTCAATTCGTGATGGTCAAATTTCGCCAGCAAGAAGTTAGCCGTTTTCATGTAAGCCGCCATACGTCATTTTTGGCCGCGTACTCTCCCTTTAAGCTGATTTGATCACCAGTTTTGAATCAAAAACAACAAGCAAACACCGAGTACCCAGAAGATGTGCATTCCGCAAACGGTTAGAAGGGCTTCGTATTCGGCTTCGTTATTTGATACATTGAAGCCGAGTTTGAGGGCCTGCTCAATTATTGCGCCGTCGGGGGCCTTTGTACTACTTCGGCTCTACTGCCGCCTGTTGATTGGCTAATTGTCACGACCCAAACCCGCGCCCTATGGGTTAGCACCGTAACGGCCGTAATACGAGATTACCGAAGGCCTGCAGAACAGTAATACAGTAAATAGAGTACAGGGCCTGGCGGAAGCCAATACAGTAAATAAATAGTGTCCATTGAGCTTGGACAGTCTGTATGCAAAAGGCTTTTCGTACATTTATACATAACCAGTACAGAACAGTTAATACACAATATTTACAATCATTCAAAACTAGGGACTCGACCCTAGATAACAGTATAGTAACACTCGGGTCTGTACAGTAACAGTAAAAACGGTACAGAAGGGGGGAAAGAAACAAACAAGACACCCCCAAGCCATAGCATGGCAACTCGGAACCTCGGATAGTAGGCACAAAAGCTGCGCTTGACAAAACTGGAGTTACTCCTGACGCTCCTAGCTCGATCTGGTGCCTGTACACTACATATATATATGAGCAGTGAGCTAAAGCCCAGTGAATAACATAAGCGTCAAGAGGTTTAAGAATGAATGTCCTACAGTAGTGAAAACAGTTCAATTCAATCAGTATTTCAGTCGTTCAGTACAGTAAACATGTCATATGTTGGTACATCCATTAGCATAAACAGTAACAGTAGGTCTTGAGAAGACCGAACATGAATGATGGCCATCAGTCAGTAAACAGTAGTGGTTCACGAGGCAACCGACAGAGAATTCGTCGCGAGTAACAGTAACAGTAAACAGTAATACTAAGGATGCCACAGTACAGTTAGAATATAAAAGGACATAACATTCATTACAGTAAATAATCCAGCTTCAGTAAACAGTTCAGTTCAGTATTCGAAAGATAATCAGTTGAACATATCTTTACACAATTGTTACTCACAGAGTTCTGGGCTACAGTATGCTAGAGCGTGTCTCCCAGTTGCCAACCCATACACAGTTTACAGGTTGAACACACTAGCTACACAGTTGGGAAAAATCTCATAACTTAATCCCTAATTTGCCTTGGTGTTGCTCTCACAATGATATCCTCATCAAGATGCCTTAAACTAGGCCTAAGAATTGCCTAGGATGGGATGAGGATGCAAAAATACACTTAGGAAAAATATTTCGCAAATGTTGCTGAAAAGATAGAGCCTCGCTCGAGCGAGAACTTTCTCCGCTCGAGCGTAAGTCAAAAATCAAAGGACTTCGCTCGAGGTGAAACCTTCGCTCGAGCGGCTGCAAAACAGTAAAAAAAATACTGGGTGCTGAAATTATTACGGCCGATCGTCGCTCGATGGTCGCTCGAGCGGAGCCCTGGACAAAGGTGCTCGCTCGAGCGGGGAATCCTTCGCTCGGAGCGGGGAAAGCCAAATCTGGATTTTTCCAGATCTTGCCTCAAGCTTCAAACAAGCATTCAACCACTCCCAAACGTCGACCCTCTTGGGCCGAGATTCTGGAAAAACATTCATGATTAGATTCGAATGGTATAACAAGTTTTCAAGCTTCAATTTGTGAATTCAAGCCCCAAAGGTTGAGTCAATTAAAAAACCACATTCAAACCATGTTTTCAAGAACACACTTCAAACATGTGCATGTATGAGTTTTTAAACCAAATTAAATCTTCAAAGGGCTTGTTCCAAATGGACTCATTTCTTCAGAACATTGATGAATCATGGGTATGAGCAAAAGATGGGACATCATGTAACCTTTTTGCCATTGAAAACAACTCAAATATCTAACATTAACAAACTGCATTGCATTGGAAATAGTTCAGAATCAATCACACAGATGAACCAATTCTAAGACTTGGAATCGCACTAGCAGGGCTAAGAATCGTAACTGAGTGAGCTCAAACACAAAAAGGGGGTTTGAATCCTTACCTAGAGCTTGTAGTTACCAAGTGTGGAAGTTAAATTTGGCAACCTTATGTTCAATTTCCTTCAATTTCCAAGCAATGTCACCAAGGTAGAACTCAATTTCTCCTGCCCTCTCCTTCTTGGTCGGTTAAGCACAAAAAATGGTGAGGCAAATGTGTTTGACTTCAGTATAAGGCTCAAGTGTGTGTATATGGAAGTCGGCAAAATGGTAATACGGGCAAAACTCTTTAATTGGCCTTTTAATCTAATCTCTCTCAAAGGTGACACGCACCAATGGGGCTCTCGAATCCAGAGACTTGGCCAATCGTAATATCCACGAAGGGCGCTCCGAATCCAGAGGCTTATTCGGCCCAAAGGTGTCTTGCACTAATGGAGCTCCAATCCGGAGACTTATATTGGCCAATCGTGATATCCACGAAGGGCGCTCCGAATCCGGAGGCTTATTCGGCCCAAAGGTGTATGCACCAATGGGGCTCTGAATCCGGAGACTTGTATTGGCCAATCGTGATATCCGAAAGGCGCTCCGAAATTCAAAAGCTTTTTCGACCCAAAGGTGTCATGCACCAATAGGGCTCCGAATCCGGAGACTTTATTGGCCAATCGTGATATCCACGAAGGGCCTCTGAATCTGGAGGCTTATTGGCCAAAGGTGTCTTGCACTAATGGGGCTCCAAATCTGGAGACTTGTATTGGCCATTGTGATATCCCACGAAAGACGCTCCGAATCTGGAGGCTTTTTCGGCCAAAGGTGCATGTACCAATGGGGCTCCGAATCCGGAGACTTGGTTGGCCAATCGTGATATCCACGAAGGGCGCTCCAAATCCGGAGACTTGGTTGGGCCAATGTGATAATCCACCGAAGGCGCTCAACTCAAATGGTAAGAGTCTTATATATTAACCTTGTGGTCTAGAGTTCAAGTCACACCCTCCTCTCACTCTCTATATATTTTTTTATAATAAATCTTGCCTCTAAATTAAATACTTTCACCATAAATTTATTTTAAGTTTAAAATTAATTAAAAGATCCTCCAATAATATTTAATTTGCACCTTAGAATTCACTACCAAAATATATGAGATTGTAATATTATTATTTAATTATTTACTTAATTTTTATATTCGGGTTCTCACAAATCTAACCCGGTCGTGGATGAGAGAGTGACCCAACGGCTGTTAAGTCACGCGATTGCCGATCGAGATACGACAAGCATGTTTGCCGTAGAAAATGCAAGGACCATGGGTTATGAAAAAGGCTTCCACGACGGCTGGAAAATCGGGATAAACAAGACCAAAGAGAAACTCGCGGAGGAGGTCTGCCGATGCGAGAACCGGGGCTTTAGGCACGGGTGGATTAAGGCTCTTCAAGAAGCAAAAGTTGAATCGGCGTCGCCATTATACCAACGCCATCATTTTCCTTATGGCGCTTTCAAAATTGAGAAAAGCGATGACGAGGGTGACGCCGAATAGAACTGACCGTATTGTAAATGCTCTAATGTACTAATCTGAATGTATTTGTTGGTTATGTTGGTTAATTTAATAAAATATTCTGCTTTTAAAAGTTTGCGTGTTTTAGGCACTTAATGAAATACAATTTGTGCCGACTCAAAGTAATTAAGCATTTCACTTTGAATCTGTATGCTTTAGGCATTTAATGAAATACATAGTTTTTGCCGACTCAATCTTAACGAAGCATTTCATTTTGAATCTGTATGCTTTAACTTATGTTTATACGATTTTTGCTAGCTCAACTTATATTCGCCCAAACATGCTATGCACGGTTCTGGCTCCGAATTCAGAGACTTAAATATTGGCCAATCGTGATATGCACGAAGGGCGCTCCGAATCCGGAGGCTTAATCGGCCCAAATGTGTCATGCACCAATAGGGCTTCGAATCCGGAGACTTGGCTTAGCCAATCGTGATATCCACGAAGGGCACTCCGAATCCGGAGTCTTGGCCAATCATGATATCCACGAAGGGCGCTCCGAATCCAGAGTCTTATTCGGTCCAAAGGTGACACGCACCAATGGGGCTTCGAATCCAGAGACTTGGCCAATCGTAATATCCACGAAGGGCGCTCCGAATCCAGAGGCTTATTCGGCCCAAAGGTGTCTTGCACTAATGGAGCTCCAAATCCGGAGACTTATATTGGCCAATCGTGATATCCACGAAGGGCGCTCCGAATCCGGAGGCTTATTCGGCCCAAAGGTGTTATGCACCAATGGGGCTCTGAATCCGGAGACTTGTATTGGCCAATCGTGATATCCATGAAGGGCACTCCGAATTCAAAAGCTTTTTCGACCCAAAGGTGTCATGCACCAATAGGGCTCCGAATCCGGAGACTTATATTGGCCAATCGTGATATCCACGAAGGGCGCTCTGAATCTGGAGGCTTATTTGGCCCAAAGGTGTCTTGCACTAATGGGGCTCCAAATCTGGAGACTTGTATTGGCCAATCGTGATATCCACGAAAAGCGCTCCGAATCTGGAGGCTTTTTCGGCCCAAAGGTGCCATGTACCAATGGGGCTCCGAATCCGGAGACTTGGGTTGGCCAATCGTGATATCCACGAAGGGCGCTCCGAATCCGGAGGTTTTTGGACTGAATTGCGCGATGAGGAAACGGAGAACTTTGCATTGCAAAGGCAAAATATGTACATGGTGAACCATTCAAAACTAGTAGCATTCCCCACAGGTCGGGTTTAATGATAAAATTTAAGCAAGTGCGTTGAATTCCAAGGCCGTGGCAGACTCCTTCCAGACATGTCTTTGAGCCGATATGCCCCTACTCCCGCGATCGAATCGACCTGATAGGGGTCGTCCCAGTTAAGACCCAATTTTCCATCAGCCGGTTTCCTGGCAGCTGGGAGTACTTTCTTCAGGACCAACTGTCCTAGTGTGTAGCGGTGCAGCTGAACACGTTAATTATACGACTTAGCAAGCTGCTGCTGATACTGTGCCATGGATGCAAGGGCACGGTCTCTTCATTCTTCAATCAGAATCAAATCCAAGGCCAGCATCATGTCGTTTTGGCCCTTATCAAAAACTTTTGATTTCAAGGTTGGGAGGCCGATCTCCAGGGGTATGATTGCCTGGGTTCCAAAGCATAAAGCAAACGGCGTCTCCCTAGTGGATCGCCTTGGTGTAGGTCGATGAGCCTATAACACACTCGGCAATTCTTCGACCCATTTGCCTTTAGCTGTCTCCAGCCTCTTCTTGATGCCGTCCAAGATGGATTTGTTAGAGGCTTCAGTTTGACCATTGCTTTGTGGGTAAGCCGGCGTGGAAAAGTAAGGCCGGATATCATACTTGCTGCACAGCTCTCGGTAGATGCCACAATCAAATTTGGGTGCTGTTGTCTGAGATAAGAGCTCTTGGAATGCTGAATCGTGTTATGATATTTCTCAATACAAAGTGCTTAACATCAGCATCTCGAATGTGCGTTAATGCCTCTGCTTCGACCCATTTTGTGAAGTAATCTGTCGCGACAATCAAGTATCGCTTGTTCCCTAGGGCCCTCGGCAATGGTTCGATGATATCAAGTTCCCACTGGGCGAACGGCCAAGGACTGGTGATAGAGCTTAACTCTTCAGCAAGCAGATGGGTTAAGGGGGAGAACTTCTAGCATTGTTCACATTTTTTCACATAACATTCGGCATCTGCTCTCATCGTCGGCCAATAATACCCCTGTGTTATAGCTCAATGAGCCAAAGAGCGCCGCCAGAATGTGCGCCACAACTGCCTTCATGTATTTCAGTCAGAAGCTCTTCGACTTTTTCTGGATGCACGCATTCCAGGTATGGACTAGAAAGGGATTTTTTATAAAGTTTTCCTTGCGGATCTAAGTAGTATTGCAGGGCTTTGTTTCACAGCTTGTGCGCTTCTTTCTTGTCCGCTGGAAGCTGTTCGGAAGACAGGAATGTAGCAATAGGGTCCATCCAACTCGGTCCTGACTCTATGACATTGACCTGGACTTCCTCCGAAGGGCCAATGCTCAACTTCGGGATGAAACCTACTTCGATGGTTCATTTAATCTCTGAGTTGATGGCGAAGGCTAGGAAAGCCAGGGCATCTGCATGTGTGTTATGATCTCGTGTTATTTGATTCAATTCGTGATGGTCAAATTTCGCCAGCAAGAAGTTAGCCGTTTTCATGTAAGCCGCCATACGGTCATTTTTGGCCGCGTACTCTCCCTTTAGCTGATTGATCACCAGTTTTGAATCACAAAACACAAGCAAACACCGAGTACCCAGAAGATGTGCATTCCGCAAACCGGTTAGAAGGGCTTCGTATTCGGCTTCGTTATTTGATACATTGAAGCCGAGTTTGAGGGCCTGCTCAATTATTGCGCCGTCGGGGGCCTTGATTACTACTTCGGCTCTACTGCCCCGTTGATTGGCTAATTGTCACGACCCAAACCCGGCCCTATGGGTTTAGCACCGTAACCGGCCAGTAATCCGAGATTACCGAAGGCCTGCAGAACAGTAATACAGTAAAACAGAGTACAGGGCCTGGCGGAAGCCAATACAGTAATTAAACAATGTCCAATGAGCTGTGACAGTCTGTATGCAAAAGATTTTCCATGCATTCATACATAAACGGTACAGAACAGTATGAGCAATATTCACATCCATTCAAACTAGGGACTCAACCCTACATAACAGTACAGAAAACATTCCGTCTGTACAAAACAGTACGGTCTATACAAAATTTACAGTCACACAGTACAGGGACCTAATCCCTGGTTAATGATAAAATTTGTGTAAATGCGTGGAATTCCAGGTCCGTGGCAGACTCCTTCCTGACATGTCTTTGAGCCGCTATGCCCCTACTCCGGCAATCGAATCAATCTGATAGGAGCCATCCCAGTTAGGACCCAATTTTCCATCGGCCAGTTTCCTGTCAGCTGGAAGCACCTTCTTCAGGACAAACTCTCCTGGTGTGTAGCGGCGCAGCTAAACCCGTTGATTATACGACTTTGCCAGCTACTGCTGGTACCGTGCCATGGATGCAAGGGCTCGGTCTTTTTGTTCTTCGATTAGAGTCAAATCCAAAGCCAACATCATGTCGTTTCGGCCCATATCAAAAACTTGCGACTTCAGAGTCGGGTGGCCAATTTCCAAGGGTAAGATTTCCTGGGTTCCAAAGCATAGGGCAAACGGCGTTTCTCCAGTTGATCTTCTCTGTGTAGTTCGATGAGCCCACAATACACTCGGCAATTCTTCGACCCATTTGCCTTTAGCTTTCTCCAGCCTTTTCTTGATGCCGTCCAAGATGGATTTATTAGAGGCTTCGGCTTGACCATTGCTTTGCGGGTAAGTCGGCGTAAAAAAGTAAGGCTGGATACCATATTTGTTGCACAGCTCTCGGTAGACGCTACAATCAAATTGGGTGCTGTTGTCTGAGATAAGAGCTCTTGGAATGCTGAATCGTGTTATGATATTTCTCTATACAAAGTGCTTAACATCAGCATCTCGAATGTGCGTTAATGCCTCCGCTTCGACCCATTTTGTGAAGTAATCTGTCGTGACAATCAAGTATCGCTTGTTCCCTAGGGCCCTCGGCAATGGTCCGATGATATCAAGTTCCCACTGGGCGAACGGCCAAGGACTGGTGATAGAGCTTAACTCTTCAGCAAGCAGATGGGTTAAGGGGGAGAACTTCTAGCATTGTTCACATTTTTTCACATAACATTCGGCATCTGCTCTCATCGTCGGCCAATAATACCCTTGTGTTATAGCTCAATGAGCCAAAGAGCGCCGCCAGAATGTGCGCCACAACTGCCTTCATGTATTTCAGTCAGAAACTCTTCGACTTTGTCCGGATGCACGTATTCCAGGTATGGACTAGAAAGGGATTTTTTATAAAGTTTTCCTTGCGGATCCAAGTAGTATCGCAGGGCTTTGTTTCACAGCTTGTGCGCTTCTTTCTTGTCCGCTGGAAGCTGTTTGGAAGACAAGAATGTAGCAATAGGGTCCATCCAAGTCGGTCCTGACTCTATGACATTGACCTGGACTTCCTCCGAAGGGCCAATGCTCAACTTCGGGATGAAACCTACTTCGATGGTTCGTTTAATCTCTGAGTTGATGGCGAAGGCTAGGAAAGCCAGGGCATTTGCATGTGTGTTCTGATCTCGTGTTATTTGATTCAATTCGTGATGGTCAAATTTCGCCAGCAAGAAGTTAGCCGTTTTCATGTAAGCCGCACGGTCATTTTTGGCCGCGTACTCTCCCTTTAGCTGATTGATCACCAGTTTTGAATCACAAAACACAAGCAAACACCGAGCACCCAGAAGATGTGCATTCCGCAAACCGGTTAGAAAGGTTTCGTATTCGGCTTCGTTATTTGATGCATTGAAGCCGAGTTTGAGGGCCTGCTCAATTATTGCGCCGTCGGGGGCCATGATTACTACTTCGGCTCTACTGCCCCGCTGATTGGCTAATCTATCACAATACAACTGCCAAATGTCCCCAACATAAATTCTCCAGTTCGCCTCAAATCAAATTTCATCAGACTTGAAGTCGGCAAGGCCCCCAGTGAATTCGGCCACAAAGTCGGCAAGCACATGTCCCTTGATTGAGGTTCAAGGCAGAAACTGAATATCGTACTGGCCGAGTTCAAGAGCCCACTTGGAAACGCGCCCTGATGCTTCTGCACTACGGAGTACCAACTGAAGGGGGTGATCCGTTAGTACCTCGATGGTATGCTCCTGAAAGTAATGCATCAGCTTTTTCGTTGCCATGATGAGAGCCAGAATGAGTTTTTCCAACGGAAGGTAGCGTGTTTCGGCGTCAACCATTGCCTTGCTCACATAATACACTGGTCTCTGCTCCCCCAGCTCTTCCTTAATCAGTACGGTGCTGACGGCCTGGTCGAAAACTGCCAGATACAAAATGAGCGGGTCACCTGCCGAAGGTGTTATCAAGAGTGGAACTGATCGGAGGTAGGTCTTGAGGCCGTTGAAAGCCGCTTCGCACTTGGCGAACCATTCGAAAGCCTTGCCCTACCATAGTGTATGAAAGAATTATCGGCAGCAATCTATGGACAGACTGATGAACCTATTGAGTGCGGCAGCCATCCTCATCAACTTTTGAACCTCTTTCACTGAACAAGGGGAGCCGAGCTCCAAGATTGCTGTGATCTGCCTCGGGTTGGCTTCGATTCCTCGGTAGTTGACAATGTAACCTAAGAATTTTCCAGAGCCGATCCCAAAAGACAATTTCAAGCTTTGATTCTTCTTTTTCACCTTCAGTTTGTTGCTTCTCAAGTCAGATGTGCAGATTTGCACAATGCAATACGTAACCCTCTTTGTTTCTCTCAATCTCTCTACCTACGTCTCTCAATTCTCTCTCTCTCTCAATACTCGATTCTGCCGCTCGATTTTCTCTCTCTTGTAATATGTAATTTTGTGGGTGGCCTCTTTTTCTTTTTCAAATAGACACAAAACATATCTGTACACCAATATATACAAATGTTTTTAGTAATGATACATATAGTGAGTGTTTGGAAAGTTGCTATTTTAGTAGGCTATTTTAATTTTTGGCTATTTTAGTAGGCTAAAATTTTTGTATTTGAGAAGATTAGGGCTGGGCAACAAACCCACCCGCCCGCACAAACCGTCCGACCCTACCCTACCCGCAGTGCTTTGGGCGGTTTCGATGTAGGTAGGCGGGCGGGTGTGGGTCAAGAAATTCGCAAAAGATCGGGTTCGGGTCGAACCCGACCGGCCCGCAACCCGCATCTTTTTTTTTTTTTTAAAGAAAAAATAACTAGTTATTATTATTATTTTTTGCATTTTGGATGGATCGAGATAACTAGTTATTATTTTTATTTTTACATTTTGGATGAAAATAAAATTTATTATATGGGCACTTCTATACATTATCATGATCTAATGATATTTAAATTAGTGTTACTAGTTTGACTTTTATTTATATATATAAAAAAAAATCATTATATTCCATTAGTCTAGTAGACACAATTAAATATGATATTTTGAATTGTCATTCTATTATCACATTATTGCATATTAAAAACCAAACAGTGAAGATTAATCCACTATTAAAATTAGTGTTACTAGTTTGACTTTTAAGGGTTTGTTTTTGCATATTTAAATTAGTATTACTAGTTTGACTTTTAAGGGTTTGTTTTTGCAAGCTAAGGAGGAAGATTAATTAATATCCTCAAGCATGGTTCCATATCATCTTATCTAACATGTGGACTATTTATTATGATCATGAATTGTATATCTTGTAATTTAATTTATAACTCTTCTAAAAAAAAAAAAAGTGTTTAGAAAGTAACAAAAAATGTCAAATTTGCTTAAGTTAAATAAAAAAATAAAAAAAAACTAAACCGCAAACCGAACTGCACCCGCCCGCACAAACCGCGAACCGCATCGCGGGCGGTTGCGGGTCCATTTTTCCCCAACCGCATAAGTACGGGTCGGGTCGGTTTTGACCTGCACCCAGCCAAAACCGACCCGCGAGCAGCCCTAGCCTCTGTAAGCTTCGAAGAAGCTCATACGCTGATGGCGTGCCATCGCATTTACAAGTTGGTCTATTTTGGGGAGGAGGAAACAATCCTTGGGCAGGCTTTGTTTAGGTCCATGAAATCAACGCAGACTCGCCAAGTCCTATTTTTCTTCTTCACAACCATAGTATTGAAAGCCATGTGGGGTAAGTCACTTCCCTGATAGCTCCAGCGTTAACCAACCGGTCGACCTCTTCAACAACGGCGGAAGTGTGCTCTGCAGCTAACCGCTGATTTTTCTGAATAATCGGCTTGCATTTAGGGTCAATATTTAAACGGTGCTGCGAAACAGACGGATCTACACTCGACATCTCATATGGAGTCCACGCAAATACATTAAGATTGCCAAGTAGGAAGGAAATTAGCTGCTGCCTGTCAGCTTGATTCAGGGAGGCGCTGACCATGAAGAACCTATCTGGGTTTCCGTCAATCTCAACTAGATCTAGGGCTTCCGTGGCCTTTTCACTTGGGAGCCGCCCAACATCATCGAGGCTCTCTCGATCCGGCACCTTAGCAAGGAGATAACATGCTTGTGCCGATTTCTGGAAGCCACGGATTTGCTCAATGCCGCGTTCTGTTGGGAAGCGTAGCAGCTGATGATAAGTGCTTGGCACGGCCTGCATAGTATGCAACCAAGTTCGCCCCATGATGAGATTATACGACGATGGCAGCTTGACGACCAAGAATTCCACATCCACTGTTCGGGAGCCCGCTCGAACAGGTAATGTGATCTTCCCCAACAGGTATTCTGGATTCGCGTTGAAGCCGAAAAATAGATAAGAGGCTGGAGAAAGATCCGATTCAGAGAAGCCGAGTTTGGTGAATGTCTTGTGATACACAACTTCCGATGTGCTCCCCGGATCAATGAGTACGCGCTCTGTAATAACCCAACCCTCGCATGTGTTTCCGATATATTTTCAGTCCCTTATTATGCATATTTATATACTTATGGTGAAATGTCACGTGGAATTAAGTTTAATTAAGTGAACCTTATAAATATGGATTCATATCTGTTGAATAAGGAGGCATATCTATCACAAATAGAATGTTGGGATTAAGAATTGAAAGCCTTAAGAGTTTGATGATCTGAAATTGACTTGTAAGGATCTGGAATTTTTCCCTCCGCTCGAGAGGGAGAGTTGAGGCTCGAGCGGACTTTTGGGGTTCCCAGCAATTTTGCAGACGGCTTGAGATTCTAAGGGTTATAAATTTCCGCTCGAGCGTAGAAATGGTCGCTCGAGCGGGAGGCTTTGTTGGTTCGTACGCTCGAGCGCAAGGTTGGGCGCTCAAGCGGGTCTCCAGGTTGAATTTGAATTTCTGAAACACGTGGGTTCGTTTTTGACATTTTTATTGGTATGTTTGGAACCTCCTCATTTTATTTTGGGGTGTTGCTTGAGGTGGTAATATGATGGTAAAGTAAGATTGGACCAAAAACTTTAATTCGAATAATTCATCTACGATCAGCCGGCACTCTTTTGCCTTTATCTTTTTCCACACTTTAAATTTGGATGTGAGGTTAGAACCATTGGAAAGCTTATCTTCGGGGCTTCAATTTGACCACAAGAATGACCTAAAACGGAGTTCGGATGGGAGAGTTATGCCTGTTTGAAGTTTTGGAATCTGTGCTTAGAGCAGGTACACTCGAGCGGGAATAGGGATGCTCGAGCGGGTTTCGCGAGTACAGCAACTTAAAAACGGGATTTTGAGATCATTTCTTACATTTTTCTTTTCCCCTCTTCTCTCCTCTCTCCCTAGGTCCGAAAACCCTAGGGTTTTGATCCCAAATCCTCACCATTTCTCTAAGTTTTGATCAAGATCTTCCACCAAGGAGTGAAGAAGGCATGAAGATCAACATTTTCCACCGATGGAATTCCGAAATTATGGAGGAATCTCACCAAAGCATGCTTGATTCTTGAGGTATGGAATCTTGGGAGTTAAATTAATGGGTTAAAATGGTGGATTATGAATCCTAGGTGTTTAATCAATGGGAAAGATTGGAATAAAGTAATGGGTTAATAAGTTTGATTTTCTTCTTGCAATTTCAATATTTTCTTGAAACCCTAGGTTGATTAATGATGATAACCAATGATTTGGCCCAAATTGAAGGTAGAATAATGAAATTGAGATATTGAATTATATATGTACAAGTTTAATTGGAATTTGGAAATGTTTGAAAATTATGTTTAAAATTTGCGAATGAACTTTGTTATGAACGTTGTAATTCATGCTATAATGTAAAGGAAAACTTGGGAAATTAATCTATCAAGGATATGGAAGACATGAATTCGGTTGTGGAATGTTGAAATGAGATTCAAGGATTTAATTTGAATTATGTTGAATTGCAAATTGATGTGTAATTTGGTATAAAGAGAATTAAACAAGTTAAGAACGGAATAATTATATGTAACCCGATTGCTATGTGTATTATGACTTGTGTAGGGTCAACTACAGGGGCGGACCAAGCATTTGAACACTGTGAGTAGTAGTATGATAGCCGTACATTCAATGATCGTTAATGGTTCTTATTGTTAATATTATGTTTCTTGCAAGTATGTTGATTTGAAAATCTAAAGGCATCATTGTGCAATACATTTTATTTATTGTTGACAAAGAATACTAACGTTATGTGCAAGATATCTATAGTGATTCATGACGAGCCAAGGGAACGTATGAGCACTATGGAATTATGGTATTTACGTATCTCTGATATTATTCAATCTGTATAACATGCTTACCTTTTGTTCATAATTATCAAGAATGTCCTGTTAGACTTAAGTTAACTAAGTTAACTCATGTGACTGATGTAACGGTTACCATTAGTACTCTGTTAATTACAAGTCAACTATGTTAACTTATACAAACGATCAAACAAAGATGTATGCTTCTATGTGCTACTGAGTAATAGATCAAGTGAACTATGCCGTTTCCTAAAGAATAAAGAGAAATTATGTTCATTCTTGAAGAACGGATTTTGAGTAAATATGAGACAGTTATAGGTTATCAAGGGTAGACACCTTCGATGAATCAGAATACTTGGAAAGCTATGTGTATTCGCGTGAATGAGAATTTATTCAGAAACCACGACATAAGGGCAAAAAGGTTTAACATGTTTCTGTAACCCTCCTGAGAATGTGAATTATTTTATCTTTGTTAAGTATACGATGATAACATGATGTGACAAGAAATGCCCTATTTCCTAACATGTTACGTTTTGAATCACGGAATGATTGTTCACCTATATAAAGGTATTTAAGGTATTCTTAGCGCAAGGCCCTTACCCGAGGGTCATAATACCGTGGTTCAAGTATGTTACAATTATACGCATGTTACAAGTTCAAGTATGGTGCAAGTTTATATATGTTACAAGTTCAAGTATGGTACAAGTTTATATATGTTACAAATTCAAGTATGGTACAAGTTTATATATGTTACAAGTTCAAGTATATACAAGTTTACGTATGTTACAAGTTTATAAGTTTAAGTCTGTTACAAGTTTACGTATGTTATAAGTTTAAGTCTGTTACAAGTTTACGTATGTTATAAGTTTACATCTGTTACAAGTTTACGTATGTTACAAGTTTAAGTCTGTTACAAGTTTACGTATGTTATAAGTTTACATCTGTTACAAGTTTACGTATGTTATAAGTTTAAGTCTGTTATAAGTTTACGTATGTTATAAGTTTACATCTGTTACAAGTTTACGTATGTTATAACTTTAAGTCTGTTACAAGTTCACGTATGTTATAAGTTCTAGGATATTACAAGTTTTTAGTACTGAAGAACAAGAATGCTTTATATGGACTTGTTAGCACTATTGAAGAGCCAAGTATAATTAAGTTTGAATTCTGATTTTTGTTTATGAATTAAGCATAATGCATATGTATGAATTTGTTTCCGTTTATGATATGACATGATATGTATGGTTGGTCTGTAAAACCTGTGAATTACTGGTATGGAACAAAGTGCTACTTGGAACTAAGTGCTACATTGTGAGCCACCTCTAGAGTCCATGTGAGCCACCTCTTGAGTCCATACATATATGAATGAGGCTTATAGCCAATCTGGGCCTATGGCCATTCTATATAATCTATGAGGCCAGAGGCCATTCTGTATTTTCGGTATGGAGCAAAGTGTTGTACGGAACTAAGTGCTGCAATACGAGTCACCTCTAGAATCCGTACGAACCACCTCTTGAGTCCATACATATGTGCAAGTTATGAGGCCTATGGCCATTCCGGATAAGTTATTATAATATGAAACAAAGTGCTACACGGAACTAAGTGCTACGGAGTGAGTCACCTCTAGAGTCCGTGTGAGACACCTCTTGAATTCATACACACATGTTTCAAGGGCCTCGTGCCACATGTTCAAGGGCTTTCATGCCAAACTTTTCAAGGGCTTTATGCCAACTTTCAAGGGCTTTATGCCAACTTTTCAAGGGCTTCATGCCATATGTACAAGGGCTATATGCCACCATGTTTAAAAGTTTAATGCTAATATGTTCAAGGGCTATAGCCACATTTTTTTCAAGGGCTTAAAGCCATTATGTTCCAAGATATTATGTTTCAAGTCAATATGTTTCAAGACTGGGCCTTAGGCCATTCAAGAATTAATACAGAATCAATTAACCTTATGCCTCATTATTTATGTATGCATTGATATGTATTTTAATTCAAGTTGAACATTGAATCGTTTATGTACTATTATTCACTGAGCTTCGCTCACTTTGTGCTATGTCTGTTCTGTAGGTAATCACTTTGGGAGTCCGTCTTAACCCTTGATGCTCACCCTTTAGCTGTCAACCTCAGTTTGTCCAAGCTCCCAGACCAAGTCTATGCATTTATGCCAAGTTCTGATAAGATTTTGGCTTGCACTTTGATTATTTACCTAAGGTTAAAATGTACATATGTGGTCCCCTTTTATACCAATGTTCGATTATGCAATCATGTATGTGTATGGGTATGTAGAAAATAAAAATAAAAATAAATGGCCCTCATGAATGTGATCCTGGCATGTTAAGTTTAGCTCAATGGATGCTTTTCTGTGTTATTTTATTATATTAAGTGCTTCCGTTCAGGCCCCATATGATATGTATATCAGGTTAAGTGTCCGTTTCTGTATGGGTCATGCCCGAACTTTTAGGGGCGAGTTTAAGGCGTGACACGCTTAATGCTGAATCGGTTTATGCGTAACCCAATTACCAAGGGATCGATGTGGGGAAGTGTTACTCCGGCCAAATCTGAATCATCGAAAGCAATGCTCGTAGCTTCATGGGGCCGTTTAGCTGGAGTGAGTTGATTTTGAGGGTCGGGATTCGACTGAATCGTATGCACCGCGGATGGCATTGGCAGGCTATAAATCATGTGGATCATACCGAGTGGAGGTGAATCCTATCGTAAGGCTATTGCTTTGGTTGAGTTGCCTTTGCGGACATACTGTTGCAGCTGACCATCTTGTACCAATTCCTCCAGGTGATCCTTCAATGCATAACAACTCTCAGTAGCATGGCCGTGATCCTTGTGATACTCGCACCACCTATCCCGTCTTCTCATTTCAGGAGGTCCCACCATTTTGGACAGCCATTTGAAGAACAGAAGATGTTGGACTTTGGACATAACCGCGCTGATCGGCTCTGACAACTCTGTGTATTTCGTTGAGGGTGCGTGTGCCTTGTGCGCCTGCCATCGACTTGTATTTGTTCATTTGCTAATGGGGGCATTGGTCGCTTGATCGGTGAGAATCCCATCTCTTTTTCTCGTTTAGCCCGATGCCGTGGGTCAGGGCTTTGAGGTGGTACAAAATTATCGGCTGAGCAATTTCAAAAAGGGCCGTCTTGTTGCCACATTTCCGGTTTTAACCCGCAAGGCATCATCCTCCACTTTACAGTATTCCTCAACCTTTTTCATCAACAACCAGACTTTTTGGGGGTCTTCTAGTCAAGGAGCTGCAGAGAGCACTGTCAGGATGCAAACCCATTTTGAAGGCGGTGATGGCACATGGAGTCGTTGCAAGCGTCATCAACAAGATTAAAGCACTCCCAATAGCGCCCGAATACGCTTTAGTGTTTCTCCTGGTTGGATCTGCATTCCCCAGAGAGAGTCGGCTTGTTTTGGCTGGACCTCTTGGTGATGAACTTGCCCTGAAGGATTTTTGTAATTGATGGAAACTCTTAATCGACACCGGCTCCAACTTATAATACCATCTGACTGCCAACGGTCCCAAACTGCTCGAAAATATTCTGCACATGAGAGCTTCGTCGTCTGCATACAATGTCATGGGTTTGCTTATAGTGACAGATATGATCCATGGGATCCGATTTCTCGTCGTACAAGGTGAACGATGGAGTTTTTGAACTTCTTGGGTAATACTGCCTTTGCGATCGCGCACAAAAGGGTCGTGCTGGTCCTCTTGTCTAAACCATTTTGTCTTCGCTTATGCCTTATACGTGGACTCTCTTCAGAGGAACTGTAGTCTCGTTTCGTCCCTTCCTCCTTGGGCTCTGGGGATAATGAGTCAAAGTCGCTGTCAGTGTCTTGTGGTCGGGCTCGAGGTCGTCGACCACCTACCCTCAGAGGTCGTTCCGAATCTTGGCGTCAGCTTGTTTGGACTTCACCACTTCAAGGCCAAATCCTGACGGAGACGTTCGTTCTAGCGATCATGTTCTCCAATCTCTATTCGTTTTGCTTTGCTTGTTCCATGATTGCTTGCATTGTCTCCTGCTCTAAAGTCGAGGGTGAGTTGAAGTTAAGGCAACGTCTTCGGCGATAGCCTCTGGTCCCAGCATGTTTGTTGGGATGAGATCATCTCCCAGTGTAGTTTCATCAGGCGATTATCGGAGGATCTTCCGTTGCCCCCCATGGATGTGGTTGAGTATTCCCACAGAAGCGCCAATTGTGGGAAGGTGGTTTGGAAATACTCTTTGGATCTCGGGGAACGCTCGTGATCCTTTGCTATTGACCTGGAAAATGAATAAACACTTCGGTCGGGGGTGTCCGAATAGCACTCCAACGGACAAGCTCAATCTCTATCTCCGTTACTTTGACACTTTAAGTAAGCGTATTGATTTTTCAACAAGTACCTCTTTTTGGCTGATGTTCTTCTATTTTTTATCATGTTTTTTTTCTTACAAGCTCAACTGGGCCCACTCTCCATTCGCCCGTATAACTATTTACTCGGCTTTTTTTGTGCAAATCGCTCTTCACTCGATCCTTGCTAACCGGCTAATTAAGCCGAATAGGTAGGATTTGAATCCTACGAGACGGTCCGATGGATATAATATATATTTCGACTCTCCAGGTCAATTAATTCCTCTTTACGACTTCCCGTATTCGCCCCACATCATAATCTGCTTTATTATGTATTGAGATTCATTGCTTTGGTGTTCTTTGTTTTGTTCATGAATTAAGATTAATTAACAATTCATGAACTTCGTGGTGAGTTAATGTTTTGGTACACTCTCACTTTTCTCTAGGTTCTTGTCATTTGATGTCTTAGTGCCTATAAATAGTCCATCTCATCTCTCTTTTCTAATCACACTCACCAACTATTTTTCTATACTTGAGAAAATTACTAGCAAAGGAGGGTGTTTTTCTTGGTGGAGCTTTGGGTTCACCATCTTGTGCAGAGTTGGCCTGAACCATACGACAAGTGGTCGGGCTGTTGTGTCCTGGAGGGGACAAGTCATAGTGTTGTGACTGCTGCATCGGTATTTGGATTCTTCCTACCGCAGTGGGCTTGATCTCCTTAAAGAAAACGAGATATCCGTGCCTCAGCCTGATCTATTTGTATCTCATTTTCTTTGTATTATTTATCAATAAAATATATTTTTTTCTAGTATTTTCACCAACAATTTTAAGGAGAACAATCATGGATCAAGTACCAGAAAAAACTAATGATGGAATTGGAGATCTCAACAAGCCTTTCAAGTTCAAGAGAGTTCATTTTAAGAGGTAGAAAGGAAAAGTTCTTTTTTACCTTAGCCTTTTGAAAGTTGCATATGTTCTTACCGAGAAGAACCCAAACAAAATCCTAACCGAAGAGATGAATGATGAAGACCACGAGGCACATGAAGCAAAAGTGGCTTCCTATAATATAGATGAGTGTAAATGTCGCTTTTATCTCTTAAATTGCCTTACTGATCAATTTTATGATTACTACGACACCACTTACACTTCCGCAAAGAAAATTTGGAAAGCTTTACAGACTAAGTATGATATTGAAGAGGTAGAAGCAAAAAAGTATGCGGCTAGCCGCTTTTTTCGCTTCCAAATGGTGGATGGAAAATATGTTATGGAGCAAGCACAAGATTTCCAAATGATAGTTGTAGAAGTAAGATCTGAAGGCATCAAGATTGGTGACAACTTGGTAGTTGCAGGACTTGTTGACAAGCTACCGCCATCTTAGAGAGAATTCCAAAATAGCATGCGTCACAAACAAAACGAGACTTCCTTAGAGGCGTTGATCACTCGCATCCGAGTCGAAGAGGAGGCTAAAGGCCAAGATGCATTAATAACACAGGCAGGTGATGACAATTCTTCCTCAAATGTAAACTTTGTTTCTGCAAATAATAACTTACCCAAAGGTCACAATTCTAAGAATGCTTATTTGAAGCCTTATAAAAATAATATAAAGAATTATGGTAAACCTCACAATAAATGGATTAATCCAAATAAGAACCAAAGTCCATCACCTCCACAAAATTTTACATGCTTTGTCTGTGGAAAAAGTAGGCATATTCCTCGAACTGGCAAATTCCGAAAACGTGCACCTGCCCCAAAGGCTAACGTTATCAAGGAGCCATTTGTAGCGATAATTACAAACATTTGCATGGTTAATTATGTAGACGGTGGGTGGGTAGATTTTGGTGCTAATAAACATGTTTGTTATGATCAAGCTTAGTTCAAGGTGTATACTCCCTTTGATGATGAGAAAACAATTATGCTTGGTGACTCTAGCCTAACCAAGATACTTGGGAGTGGTGAGGTTGACCTTAAGTTCACTTCTGGACGTGTGCTTACTTTAAAAGATGTGCTTTATACACCGTCTATGAGGAAGAATTTGATGTCAAGTTATTTGTTGAATAAGGCAGGTTTTAAGCAAACTATAGAATCTGATATGTGATTACCAAAAAGGATATTTTTATGGGTAAGGGTTATGCTTGTGATGGGATGTTCAAATTGAATGTTGAGATTAATAAACCATCTACTAATTCGGTTTACATGTTGTCTTCTATTAATTTTTGGCATGCTTGCTTGTGTCATATTAACAGTAAATATGTGGGAATCATGAATAATAAAATTTTGAGAAATGTGAAGTTTACAGTAAAGCAAAAATTATCAAGAGGCCTCATAAAAGTGTTAAAAAAATACCGAATTGCTAGAATTATTGCATACTGATTTGTATGAGTTTGAAGGAATTTTAACTCGGGGTAGTAACTGATATTTTATCACTTTTATTGATGATTTTTCAAAATACACAAACGTATATTTATTAAAAAATAAAAGTGATGCTTTTGAGAAATTTAAAGAATTCCTTCTTGAAGTGGAAAATCAATTTGGTAAAAAGATTAAGAGAATTAGAAGTGATACAGGCCGGGAGTATGAATCTCTTATATTCAACTCTTTTGTTCAGTCATTAAGAATTATTCATGAGACTACTCCACCATATTCACCTTCATCTAATGGCGTAGCTGAAAGAAAAAATAGAACGTTAATTGACTTAGCGAATGCTATGCTTATCGATTCAGGCGCTCCCTCAAATCTTTGGGGCGAGGCTATTTTGACAGCTTGCATGTGATAAATAAAGTGCCACACAAAAAGGTTAAAATTGTACCTTATGAGTTGTGGCGAGGGCATAAACCAAATCTAGGTTATTTGAGGGTTTGGGGTTGTTTAGCTTTTGTGAGGCTTGCAGATCCTAAACGACCTAAATTGGGTAAACGAGCTACCACCTGTGCTTTTCTTGGGTATGCGTTGCATAGTACAACTTATAGATTTTTTGACATGGAAAATAATATTATTTTTAAATCAGGTGATGCTATTTTTCATGAAAATAAATTTCCTTTCAAATCTAGAAATAGTGGCGGTCAAATAATTTCTGAAAATATTTTATCTGTGCCTAGCTCTTCTACTCCTTCTCAAGTTTTTCAAGAACAAGAAAATTTTCAAATCCAACCAAGAAGAAGTAAATGGGCTAGAATTGAAAAAGATTTTAGTCCTGACTATTATCTTTACAATGTGGAAGAAATTCCTCTTACAGTGCAAGAAGCTTTATCATCACCTGATGCTATTTTCTAGAAAGAGGCTGTAAATGATGAGATAGATTCACTACTTTCAAATAAAACATGGAAGCTAGTGGATTTACCTCTAGGTTGTAAAACTATTGGGTGTGTCCTTCGTAAAAAACTTAAACCGGATGGAACTATAGATAAATATAAAGCGAGACTTGTCGCTAAAGATTTTAAGCAACAAGTTGATCTTGATTTCTTTGATACTTTTTCTCCGGTTACTAGAATTACATCCATTAGACCATTGATAGCAATGGTTGTAATACATGATTTAAAAATTCATCAAATGGATGTGAAAACAGCATTTTTAAATGGAGATCTAGATGATGAGATTTACATGGACCAACCCGAAGGCTTTGTGGAGCCTGGCCAAGAAAGCAAGGTGTGTAAGCTAACTAAATCCCTTTATGGTTTAAAACAAGCTTCTAAATAGTGGCATGAGAAATTTGATTCCTGCATGCTTGAGAATGACTATAAAACTAATAAATGTGATAAGTGCATATATTATAAAACTTGTGAGATGCACATGTAATTATTAACCTATATGTGGATGATCTACTTGTCTTTGGTTCTAATTTGCATATTATAAATGAGACTAAAAATATGCTTAATAGCCACTTTGATATGAAAGATCTTGGTGAAGCCAATTTTATTTTGGGAATTAAAATTACCAAGACTAATGATGGCATTTTTCTTGATCAGTCGCATTATGTTGAGAAAATTTTAAAGAAATATAATTTTCTAGATCAGAAACATGTTGCTACTCCTTTTGATGCAAGCATACATTTATCTGTTGTAACAAATGAAAAATAAGTGATTAATCAAAAGGAATATGCCAGCATGATTGGTAGTTTGAGATATGCTACTGACTATACTAGACCTGACATTGCATGTGTTGTTGGAGTACTTAGCAAGTTTACTAGCAAGCCAAGTCGAGATCATTGGCTAGCCATGGGAAGAATTATGAGATATTTATCTGGTACCAAAAATTATGGTTTGTTTTATAATAAGTATCCTGTGGTACTTGAGGGATATAGTGATGCCAATTGGAACACTTTGTCAGGTGATTCTCTCTCTATCTCGGGTTTTATTTTTACCTTAGGTGGTGGTGTTATATGTTGGAAGTCTAAAAAACATACTATAATTGTTAATTCTACAATGGAAGCTGAGCTTATAGCGTTAGCTTCAGCATGTGAGGAAGCGAATTAGTTGAGAGATTTGTTACATGAAATCCCTTTTTGGGAAAAACCAATTCCTCCTGTGTTAATTCGTTGTGATAGCACTGCTGCTATTGGTAGCGTGAACAACCATTTTTATAATGGTAAATCCAGACCTATTCGAAGGAAACACAGTAATGTGAGATCCTATTTGAGTAATGGCATCACAACTGTGAATTATGTAAAATCTTGTGATAATCTTGCAGATCAGTTAACCAAGGCCTTGGCGAGAGATAGGGTCTAGAATACATTGAGGAAGATGGTTTGAAGCCTATAAAATCATAAACCATGTATGAGGATACCCAACCTAGGGACCAGTGATCCTGTAACTAGGTTCAATGGGAAGAACGAATCATATGGTGGTTGTAAAAATGCACTCCTTAATATTTTGTTATCCATCCTTATGATGTAAGTGCATTTATCCTGTAATGTTGAAGGGTTGAGTTTTTATACTCTTAATGAAATTTTATAGTTCTTGTTGAGTGGGGTGTGTAAATTACAGGAACATCCTTGACAGATTCACCTATGTGAGCATGAAAGTGAGGCTACTTTCTATGAGAACAAGGCTTATTCTCAAATATGCTCATGAAAACTGGGATAAGCACAAGACCGTAATGTGCTGGCTATTAAAAGCTCATGTCAACACCTGGATTATTATGTGTGAGCAGTAATACTTTATTTTCCCTAAGCAGTCATAGTTCAAGTCTGAGACCACTACTGACTCTAGAGTAGAGGTTATTGTTTCACTAATGAAGGTTCAATGTAGAGCAGACCTTCATGATGCATACTAGTCTATCTTTGTTTGGTAATTTCTCTTTCCTTGTTGATATTAAAATGAATGGGGGATTGTTGAACCATTTTAATATCTTTTATTTATTTATTTATTTATATTGTTTTTTAATCTTCTTTTATTTTATTCATGAATCTCATCTTGTTCATGTATTGAGATTCCTTACTTTGGTGTCCTTTTGTTTTGTTCATGAATTAAGATTAATTAGAATTCAAGAACTTGGTGGTGAGTTAATGTTTGGTACACCCTCCCTTTTCTCTAGGTTCTTGGTCATTTGTATATCTTAGTGGCCTATAAATAGTCCATCTCATCTACTCTTTTCTGCATCAACTCACTAACTATTTTTTTATACTTGAGAGATTACTAGCAAAGAAGGGTGTTTTTTTTTTTTTTTGGAGCTTTGGGTTCACCATCTTGTGCAGAGTTGGCCTGAACCATACGACAAGTGGTCGGGCTGTTGTTTCTTGGAGGGGACAAGTCATAGTTTTGTGACTGCTGCATTGGTATTTGGGTTCTTGCTACCGTAGTGGGCTTGATCTCCTTAAAGAAAACGAGATATCTGTGCCTCAGCCTGATCTATTTGTATCTCATTTTCTTTGTATTATTTATCAATAAAATATATTTTTTTCTGATATTTTCACCAACAATAAATTATATAATATGTAAAAATATTTATTTATCACATACGTACTTGATGTTTATGCAAGATCTTGCGAAAGCTTAATTCCATTGCATTATGCCTTTGCCCAAAAAGGAAAGTTGAAA
Source organism: Camellia sinensis (assembly GCF_004153795.1). Taxonomy (NCBI): domain Eukaryota; kingdom Viridiplantae; phylum Streptophyta; class Magnoliopsida; order Ericales; family Theaceae; genus Camellia; species Camellia sinensis. Next base: position 753,673 of record NW_021025205.1, on the reverse strand, counting down.
TTAGATTTTGAACTCATCTCATTCAAACATATAAACTACTTCTTTGGAAGGCATTTTAAAATCTAGTTAAATAAAAAATTTCGAATGTTATCCATAACGTTTGTATGAATCAATAATGTTCCCCTTCATAGCAGTAACATAGTCTGGTAATTTTCTCCCATTTTCACTTTTGTTTAAAGCAAGGTCATATCGAAATTGCAGAAAGTAATTGTTATCCTAATATCATTTTTTTTGGTGCTTATTATTGCTAATCTCCCCAATTTTTAACTAATCAAATTGGAAAGTTAGTCACCACAGCCCTTTCATGCCAAGGTAATATGATCCTCATGTTTTATGCATAAAAGGGGTTCAAATCCATGATCTCTTTGTTTAGAAGAAACTTATGTCACATGGACTTGAATATGAGTGTGGTGGTTTACCTAAACGTCAAATTTTATTAAACTTGAATTTTAGGATATGTATTAAAAAGTTGAGTGAACCTTTTTGTGACAACCACCTCATTGATTAATTAAATTAAGGGAGATTGGCCAATAAGTTCCATATTTTGGACTTGTAATCCATATAGTCCCATATTTTTTCTTGTGATCCATTTAGTTCTTTTGGATGTGTAATGACTCATTTGCCAGCCACGTTGGAGTGTCACATTTGGAAAAAATACATTAAAGAGTTTTTAATTTCACATCATACCCGCTACATTAGAGTGTCATATTTGGAAAAAAGTACACTAAAGAATTTTTAATTTTTTTAGAGTGTTGCATCATACTAACCACATCGGAGTGTCACATGTCAAGTTTGGGAAAAGTACACTAAGGAGTTTTTAATTTTTTTAGAGTGTCACATTATACTCGCCACATTGTCACGTTTGGGAAAAATACACTAAGGAATTTTTCTTTTTTTTGAAGTCTCACATCATACCCGCTACATTGTCACATTTGGAAAAACTACACTAAGGAGTTTTTATTTTTTTTAGAGTGTTACATCATCCCCGCCACGTTGTCATGTTTGAGAAAAGTACACTAAGAA
>NW_021025205.1:713959-751607 GCF_004153795.1 Camellia sinensis | reverse complement strand
AGGAAAGTATTGTACAATTACCAAAGTGAAGTCAAACATATGCAGAAAAGAAGTAATAAACATTATACTAGGGTTCAGTTGTTATTTTGTGGAGGACCCTCTGGCATGATCTTAACTGTTCAAGTGTGGAAAATCCACTTAAAAATCTTATTAGCAGGATTCATATACTTCAGTGAGGGGATTGAGCAAAACCCTCCCAGCATTTGAGACTCTGCTGCCAAAATATGTCCTCATCAAATCAAATTAACAGCTAGAAAATAGTTGGTGTTTTAGAAGGTTTTTGTGGTCTTATGAGCTGTCAAACTGGCTATTGGGGGACAAAATGAACTAATTATATCATCCAAAAAAGTTTATAAAAGCTAAAATCAGTAATTTAATATACCCAAAAGCACTAAGAAGTGAGATTTTCATGGATTAGCATTAGCTGTAAATGCAATATCTAATAGAGACCGGGGCTTTGAATTATCAATCGGCTTTCATCAATTAGACAATAAAAAAGGTTGTCCCTAGAAAGAGAGCTAACCATATGGGTGTCTTGCATAAACTTGAGGCTCCTAGAACTCATAGAGTTGTAGGCATCCCTTTTCTTAACTTTCAGTTGGGCAAGGGCAATACATTTCGATCGTAAAACCATACCATATCCCTGCCTATTTGAAGAGCTACAGGAGAAAACATCCGAAGGAGGGAAGCTTACGGATGTCTACACATACGAAATCCCAAGTACAGAACAAAACCCTATGTTTCCAACATCACTTACTGCTATTTCTTCTTGGATTCTAGGGTGGAATTCATGACTTCTAGAGCCATCCAGCTGACTAGAACAATCAATTGGTGAATGTCACATTTACTCTACATGCTGACATGCCAGCCACACTTTTGGCCAAACTTTTCCTCATTAATGAGAGGAAAGACAAATATCAGAGTCCATAGAGCAAAGGGCACTGTCAATACCTCTTTTAATGTGCGCACAGTGTACAGTGATTCAAAATGTATATTTTTCTACTGCATTTGTTCCCTAAGGAATCCTGTAAGCTTCAATGCTCCCATTCCCACAACTTTAACACCCACCTTGCACATGACTTGACCATGTAAAACTGTAGAATAGAATCCAAAACTTAGAAAATTGAGTCGTAGGTGACCATGCACAATTAGGAAAAGAGAAACTTAACAGAAATCATGTAATAGAGAATAAGAAAACAGTAGTGAACACCTAGCCATTTTTTATGCATAAACAAAAAAAGAACAGAAAGAAAGAGATTAATGAGATTGCTGAAAAAAATTAAAGCAATGGGTAGAAAATGCATGATTTCTAAAATTGATGTAATAATGACAGTAGTGAAGGGAAAGTATAAGCATTCTGTGCAACTATAAGTAATCAATTGCATTTAGAAAGTTTCGTAAAGCTTAGGTCCACTTGCACTGTACAACTGCGGGAAGTTGCTCAAATATTAATTTTGAAATTAAAATGAGATCCTATAGCTTACTTGGAACAACAGAGGTCTGGTGGAAACCAATGTTAACAACAATTCCTGAAGTTCGTCTTGTTACATACAAAGCTAAAGTTGCCTACACATGTATTACAATAATTGCATTAGGGGGTAAGAGAGAACAACAACAAAACAGTTTTATTGGTCATTCTATGCAGAAATAAACTAAGGAATCCAAGTTTGATAACCTCTTTTCTTTTCTACCTTCTAAAAACCATCAAAATATACGGAAAATAAAATACACAAATACTCTACCTGATTGATAGCACAAATAGTAGGGACATTCATGTCAAACAGAACTGAGGAAATGGTTTCTTTTAGCTTCCTTCTAGCTGCTTTAGCAGATTCTGTATCTAGAATAATACATTTAAAAATAAAATATATATTTAAAAAAAGAAAGAAAGAAGACAAATCAAAAAAATGGAAATGCTATTGTAGGAGTGAAAAGGGGGGGGGGAGGGAAGTAAGAAAAATAAAAAGTGTGATCAACCCCAATCATAAATCCATTTGCTCATCTACCATATCACCCAATCTCACAAAAGTTACACTGGAAGGGGGTAAATATAAGGAAAAGGATCATGCATGTTCTTCTTCCTCATAAAGTGGTCAGCTGGATGCCAACATAAAGTTTAGTTATTATTAATCAACAGTCACGTATTACATGTTCCCATAAGTTTTGGCAATTATCAAGAAGCTATAAAAACCCAGTCGGTCCTATGCTTCCAAAATAAGCCAACCAAAATAAAATTATTGCATACCTGCAAGACCAAAATAAAATTTGAGCATATTCCCTTATCTAATTAGCTTGTTTCAATGGTTCTGAATTAGCCAATCATAGTATTGTCTTTAGGTTCACAACTGAACCTCATGCTTCTTTGACTAATGCATTCCTTCATTGCTTTTTTTTTTCGAGAAAATTGTTGTCCATGAATTTAATGCATAGTATACTTGTAATGTTTTGCTCGCCTAATAATGTGCTGTCAACCTGGCTATTGGGGGACAAAATGAACTAATTATATCATCCAAAAAAGTTTATAAAAGCTAAAATCAGTAATTGAATATACCCAAAAGCACTAAGAAGTGAGATTTTCATGGATTAGCATTAGCTGTAAATGCAATATCTAATAGAGACCGGGGCTTTGAATTATCAATCGGCTTTCATCAATTAGACAATAAAAAAGGTTGTCCCTAGAAAGAGAGCTAACCATATGGGTGTCTTGCATAGACTTGAGGCTCCTAGAACTCATAGAGTTGTTGAAAATGAAATCCAAGAAAACAATAAAAATAAAATGAAACGTATAAATATAAAATAGTTCAATTTTAGGAAAAGATATATAAAGAAAGTCATATAAAAATAATTCTACTATGTGCACCTACCCTAAGTTGTGTAGTGTTTTTTATGTTAGTATAGATAACTTTTTATATAATGTATTTGACTTTTTATTTTGTTTCGTGGTACTTCAATTTAGTTAATTATCAATCAATGGATAAGAGTTGGATGAAGAAAAGTAGATTGTCAAGGGATTATGTGCAAGGGATTAAAGAATTTTTGGAGTTTGCTTCTCGCAATGCATCTAATGATGGAACAATTCCATGTCCATGTATGAAATGTGTGAATTCATACATGTTGACTGTAGAAGTTGTACATGATCACTTGGTATCCTATGGAATTAGTCCAGGTTATAATTGTTGGTATCATCACGGGGAAATTATGTCTGCAACGACTTCTAGTAGAACTAGTCAAAGCCATGTTGAAGAAATACGACCTGGGTATGGTGATATACGTGACATGTTGCGGGACGTGTTTCCCATGCACACTCGAAATATGGATGAATATGCAAAAGAAAGTAATTTACTAGAACCATCTGATCAAGGTCCAAGCATGCAACGAGCTCAAGAAGATCCTAATGAAGATGCACAAAAATTTTACGACTTACTCGAAGATGCTGAGAAGCATTTGTATGAAGGGTGCAAGAATTTTAGCAAGTTGTCAGCGATTGTGCATCTGTATCACTTGAAATGTCTTAATGGATGGAGCAACCACTCATTCACAATGTTGCTTCAAATTTTGAAAGATATGCTTCCTTCAGATGCAAATTTGCCGAAAGACTCTTATGATGCCAAGAAGATTATTAAGGATTTAGGTCTCGATTATGAAAAGATTCATGCTTGTATGTTATTTTGGAAAGAACATGCAAATGATGAAGTGTGTCATTGTGGTGCTTCAAGGTGGGCAACAAATGAGAATGATTTGCAGCATAATATGAGTACTTCATCTAAAAAGAGAAAGAAAAAGGCTGCAAAGGTTTTACGGTGGTTTCCCTTGAAGCCTCGATTGCAGAGATTGTTCATGTCTTCAAAAACTGCTGCTTCTATGAAATGGCATGCTGAAGGTCATACAAATGATGGCATAATGAGGCACCCTGCCGATTCCATAGCTTGGAAAACATTCGACTCTCAATATGTAGATTTTTCCTTTGATTCCCGCAATGTGAGGTTGGGGTTGGCATCTGATGGATTTAACCCTTACGGGAATATGAGTACTAGTTATAGTATATGGCCGGTCATATTGGTCCCATATAATTTGCCTCCATGGATGTGCATGAAAAGATCTTCTTTCATCCTATCATTGCTTATTCCTGGTCCGAGCTCCCCTTCGAATGACATAGATGTGTATATGCAGCCTTTAGTTGAAGAATTGAAGGAATTATGGGATGTTGGAGTACAAACTTATGATATATCTTCTAAAGAGAACTTTCAAATGCGTGCAGCTCTAATGTGGACTATAAATGACTTTCCCGCATATGGTGATTTGTCTGGTTGGAATACCAAGGGCGCTCTTGCATGTCCTTCTTGTAATTATGAGACTCATTCGCGATGGTTAAAACATGGAGGAAAATATTGTTTTATGGGCCATAGGCATTTCTTGGATAAAGATCATAGATTTTGTAAAGACAGAGCATCATTTGATGGCAAACAAGAAACAGAACCAGCTCCCAATATGCTATCTCGCTTTGAGATCATGATGCAAACAGAAGACCTTGATTACAAATTTGGGAAGACAAAGGCAAATGAAAAAAACAAAAAAAGAAAGAAACAAGCGGATGGTGATGAGATACAACCATGGAAGAAAAGAAGTATATTTTTTACATTGTCGTATTGGGCAAATCAAAAATTGCGTCACAATCTTGATGTGATGCATATAGAGAAAAATGTGATTGATAATGTATATGGAACATTGTTGAATTTGGATGGGAAGACAAAGGATAACTTGAAGGCACGTCTTGACTTACAAGAGATGGGTATAAGACGTGAACTTCACCCACAAAAGATCAGTTCCAATAAGACATATTTGCCTCCAGCTTGCTTCTCAATGATTTTAAAAGAGAAAGATGACTTCTTGAAAGTTTTGAAAGGGGTAAAAGTCCCAGATGGTTATGCTTCAAATATTTCACGTTGTATCCAACTTAGACAACGTAAGATTATAGGTTTGAAGAGTCATGATGGTCACATTTTGATGCAGCAACTTCTTCCTATCGCATTACGAGGAGCATTACCAAAAAAGGTCGCTTCACCTCTAATTGAGTTATCTTGTTTCTTTAGAGAACTGTGTTCCAAAGTATTGCAAGTGGAAGAGCTTGATCGACTTGCATCTCGAATTGTAGTGACTTTATGCAATTTGGAGATAATCTTCCCTCCCTCATTTTTTACTGTAATGGTGCATTTAGTCGTCCATTTGGCCATTGAAGCTAAAATTGCTAGCCCAGTTCACTATAGATAGATGTATCCTATTGAGAGGTTAGGCATGACGACTTGTATTCATTTTTGTTTTTAACTTATATCACATAGACATCCAAATTAGTCGATCTATAATTAAAAGGTTTTTCATGTAGATATCTCCAACGACTAAAATCTTATGTTCGTAACAAAGCCCATCCAGAGGGCTCTATTGCAGAAGGATACATAGCTGAAGAGTGCTTAATATTTTGTTCACGGTATTTGGAATCTGTTGAAACCATATTCAATCGACCCTTAAGAAATGTTGAAGATTCTACAGGGGCAATAATGAATATTGAACTTGATCAAAAGTCATGGATACAAGCACATCGTTATGTGTTATTTAACAATGATGAAATTCAACCATTTCGGATGTAAGCAATATTTATGAGTTATGCTATATAGATAAGTTTGAGTTTCCCATTTTAATACTTCCAATAGTAACACAAGTTAGGTTTGTATATACAGAGAACACAAGGAGCATATAAAGAGACAAAGTCGTCCGCGTCGTCTAACTGATAAAGTTCTTAATAAGATGCATATGGAAAATTTTTGTGAATGGTTTCGATCATATGTAAGTATGTAGCTATTAAATAATACTATTATCATATACAACTTTTAGTGTAGGGATTAATGTAATCATTTTAATGGATCCTATCAGGTTGTAGCTATGGATGACACAAGGAAGCAACAACTTACTGATGAAATCAAGTGGCTTGCTCAAGGCCCAAACACTCTAGCTAGACGATTCAAACGTTATGTTGTTAATGGTTTTAAGTTCCGAATTAAAAATTACGAGGAGGCAAAAAAAACTCAGAATAGTGGGGTTTGTGTCGCCACTGAAGGAGGCACCATGTATTATGGTGTTTTATTAGATATCATTGAGCTGAATTATTTTGACAAGTTGAAATATGTACTATTCAAATGCATTGGGCTGATGTGAACACAGGCAGGGGCTACAAGATAGATGAATATGGTTTTAACCTTGTGAATTTTTCGCATTTGATACATACTGGAGAACGGTTAAATGATGAACCATTTGTCTTGTCATCTCAAGCTTTACAAGTTTATTATGTGGGAGATGTAAGGCATGAAAATTGGTTGGTTGTTGTTAAAACAAAAGCGAGAGATGTGTTTGATGTTGGTACTAGTGAATTGTGTGATGATGATGTTGACACTTACTATGATAACGAGCTGTATAATGTAATAGTTGAAGACACTCATGTGGATACGAATGAAAACCTCAATTGGGCTAGAAATGATGCAGATGGAACAACAATCAATATACCACTTCTACTTGATAATCAACTGATTGATGAAGATGATTTAGATGAGGATGTTTAGTTGTTCAGTTGAACTAGTTTGATTTTAATTTATTTATTCTCATGTTAATCTTTGAAACATTATTTGATTTTGAATATAAATTTCAAATTTCTTAGTTTCATATATGTATGGCAACCCATGTTTTGCAAATTTTTTTTCTTTCTTTTTTGGATTTTTGTCTTGCTTTGAGGAAAAACTAGTTTCTAATGTCTATTTACTTAAGCAACAATTTTAGCCATAGGAACTCTTAAATAGGCATTTGAATGAAAATCTGAAATTAAACTCTGTTTAAACTCAACCATTTAGCAGCTGCTGAAAAAAGTGTTACTATCTTATGAATCACACAGATTCCTATTTGCAGTAACCCTGTTTAGAGATCTTATATTCCACTCGTCTTTATAATTCTTCTCTGTCTCATGTGTGAATGAGTTGAGCATGCATTTTCAATGATTTGGCTTCATTTTCTCCATGTTGATAGTGCTATGTTGATCTCTTATGCATTGTAGATACCGCTTGTCTTTCTTATTATAGAATTCTGTGTGTGAATAAGAGTTGCATCAATTTTGTAAGAGTTGACGGCCTAAGCCAAACCATGTAAATTATCTGTTTTCTTCTTTATCATTGTGTTTGCATCAATTTTCTACTTTGTATCCGATTTGAAATTTGTGTGGGTTTGTCAGGACACTTGTCTTGTTGCCATTGAAGTATATTGTATGGGTTATTAATGAGGACATCTATATTTCTTCTAATAGATAACTGATGGTTTTTTATATTATTTTAATGTTTGTTGTTAAATATAGCTATTAAAAACTTGGACTGGAAAATCAGCATCTTGACATTCTTATTTTTATGCTCTCTCTGGTTTTAACTTTTAGTTTGCGAATGTAGGTATATCATATCTCAAGAAGAAAGAAGTCTGCACCCGTCTAAGAGAGGCGAGTATAGTCATGTATGTCCGCACCTGTGGTTTGATTCCTAGATTGTAACAGTTGTCATACTTCAAAAAATCCACACCCTGAATAACACATCACAAAATATCAATTAATGAAGCTCATGGATAGATAATGTGGTAAAGTGGCAGAAATTTCATCTAAATTCATGAATTCCTGATTAATTTTAAGGCACATTTATCTTGGTATTTTTTTATTTATTATTATTGTTATTTTTTTTTTTTTCAGATTTGGAGGTAATTTGGTAACTTTCTTTTTAATTTAGAGAACGAACTATTTAGGTGGTTGTTTATGAGAATTATTGCGCCCTTCCCTTATTTGGAATACCTTCAAGTTCTTGTTTGTCTTTGAAATACTTGTTGGAATTTCTGGAAATTCTTAGTCTAGCAAGATAGTCTTATACTTCTATATAAAGTTAGCTTGCAGAGACAACGATACAAGTTTAGATAAAGAAATTTCTGGAAATTTCTCTTACATTTTTAGTGGTGGTGAGACTTCATTGAATCCTTCTAGATGAGATTCCTAGAAAATCTCAATGAGATTCAAAGGTTCTTCTTATATATTTAAATTCCAGAAAGCCTCTGCATAAATAACAACCACATCTATCTTTTTAGTCACCTTAACTGAGTCCGTAAAACCCTTAGACCTTGATCCAAACTCTAACCTTTATATTCTAACTCTAAAATTTCTCTGTTGTCCAGAAAATTCCAGATTCACCCTACAGCCCAGAAAATCCGGCAACTTATCTCCTTAAATTTCCAATTCAAAACAGCATCAAAGTTCAATCATTCTGACCACTATCTATGCTCAAATCCTCAATCCAATTTCCAAACCCTTGACCATTCCAGACCCATGATATTTAGTTGTGAAAGGGAACAAAACAAATAGATCATGTGGATGAATACCTATGTTAACATAAACATAACCTAAATCAGCCAAACCAATTGCGATATGTGCATCAGCTTTCAAAGAGGAGAACATATGTTGGTATTTGTGACATTGAGTTTTTGAAAATATGATAAATGAAAGGACATATTTCTATTCACACATTCAAATTTTAATTACTTTTGACAGTCCATAGGGGCTTTTGCTTGGGCAATAATAAGTGGTTGGGTTCTCATGTGCAAGTTTTCAGGGGCCTCTGTTTTGTGTAAATAATGCCTCAACCCTCAAAGACCCTCAAATCAGAGACCCTCTGATATATAGAGTTACTAAAGTAGACAAAGAAAATAATCTTGTGAGGTGTATATGAGCTTTTCATATGGCTTATGTTCTTTAATATCTTTTAGTATACTATGATAAATGCGCATTTAATTTGATTAATATCTTTGTTTCTGATTAATTATATCTATTATTTGTCTAGCAGATATGGCAAAGAAACGATTTAGAACTTGTAATATTGAGAATGAGTCACAGCGCAAGCGATCAAATGCCTCTTCACAGCCTAACCAGCCAAAAAACCCTTTACAACTTAACGCACCAAGTGGAATTTCACAACCTAGTCACTCAACTGGGTCTCCACAGCTGAACTTGCCAAATAGAACTTCACAACCTAGTCGTTCAAATGATTCTTTACAACTTAATCAGCCAAATGGAACTTCACAGCCTAGTCGATCAAAATGGCTCTTCACACTCTAGTTGGTCACATCCCTCCTCACATTCTCCGTCACATGTTCCACATCCTCAGCCTCAAGAATCAGAGATTAACCCGCAGTTTGAAGATGATTTAGATGAGGACTGGTTAAGGGAAGAAGAAATGCAACGTACAGGTATTATTATGTTTTTAGTTGAGGTACAAATTACAAGTCAATCTTCATTTCCATGTTATATTTCATTGTTGTATTGTAATAGATGAATTGACCAAGCGAAACACACGGGGAATTACACGTATGGTGGAAGTGTGGAATCTAACTCCAGAAGAACGCATTGTGCTCACCTTCAACAAGGATTTGCAGGTTGTTTCTACAGAGGGTGGTATATTCAGTCGCTTCATAGGCACCATTGCTAGGAAGCCACACTTATGCCCAATTAAGTACAAGAATTGGCATGACGTGCAAGATCAGTATAAAGAAGATTGTTGGAATATCATCGAGGTAATTTTCTAACTACAAGTATTTTGTGATTATTCTACTATAAGAGAGATGGGTATATGCATGTGAAAAAGACAATCTTTCATGCTATTATAGTTAAAGTAAAAAGCATAATATGAGAATTAGGCAAAGAAATTCACAAATGCAGTTTGTATTATTGTATTGATAATTTTAAGAATGTTCATAACATGAAAAAACATACAATTGTAGTCCAAGTTTGCCATTCCTCAAGATGAGAGGAGGGATATGATTAGGCATCGAACATTGAAGTCAATGGGAGAAAAATGGAGAAATTGGAAATGTAGTTTAAAAGCAAAATACTATGATGAGACAAAGACAGCAGCACAGATAGTAGCTACTGCGCCTTTAACGGTTAATCGTGAGCACTATGCTGACCTTGTCGCGTATTGGTTTTCAAAAGAAGGACAGGTATGCATAGATGTATGTTTTCTATCAAATAATACAATGTCATTATATCAATTTTTTTTTAACATATTGTTATGCATTTATGAGTGAAGGAACTTAGTGCAACCAATAAGGAAAGCAGGCGAGAGCAAACAAGTGCACATACGGGAGGATCTAAAACTTATGCACAACATGCATATGATATGGTATTTCAAACTTCATTTCTTGTTTTATATTTTGAATTTGGTCGCACTTAGTATTATGATTTTATTCTTGAACGATATGACTATTATATAGGAGCAAAAAGATAAGATTGCACTAGATCGAGCAAAATTATATATACCACTTCACAAAAGGAAGGATGGGACACCGGTAAATGAAGCAGAAGCTGCAAAAATTGTATGTCCACTTAACAAGTTACATTTTCAAAATTCTAATGTGTTTGTGGCAAACAATCACTCTCGCTCTTTGCGTTCTTATTTTTTTCCCCATTTATGCTATAGGAAAAACTAGAAGATTTGATGACGTCACAACCAAGGAGCTCCGAAGGAAATGTTAGTGGACGGATATGTTGCCCTCACCAAATGATATTTATTCTCAAGTGATGGGTAAAGAGCGTCATGGTCGTGTTCGAGGTTTAGGATTTGGGCCCACTCCTTCCAAGCATGGCTTCATGTGTAATAGTGACTTAAGAATGGTTTCAGATGAGGAGAGAACGAGAGACAAAGAGGCCATAATTGAGTTGAAGGAACAAGTAAAAACTCAAGGTGATCAGCTGCAAACTCAAGGTATTCAGTTGCAAGCTCAAGATGCTGTAATAAACTCTTTAAAAGAGCAAGTAGCATTTTTGATGAGACAGAGACAGTGTTCTTGTGGTTTGCAGGTATAACTACAAGTAAACATATTTATTTAAATGATGTATTTATCATGTGTTATGCTTTTCTAAATTTATGCATACTCATTTAAACTTTATTGTATAAATTAGGCGATAGATGGCTCTAGTGGCATTCCGAACCAGGCTTCTCCACAAACACATCAGAGATCCTCTTTTGGGAATCATGAAATGCAACCTTTTAATCGGGGTAAGTCATCATTACAATACACATACATTGACACAAATTTAGAACCAATGTTAATGACTTCTCTACCAATAAATTTTTAGTTGGTTTGGAAAAAATTGGGATTTGATAGGATGATTTTCTACTTTGTTTCCTTTACTGGCATCCGTAAAAATACCAAACAAAACAGTGAAATAGAGAATTGGGCAATCGAACAAATTTGAATATCAACAATGGATCAAATTATAATATACAATTAAAAAATAGACCCTTGGATGTTGCTATTGGTTGCTTGATTTAGTGGTTGTTACTAATGTTTGGCTTTATTGGTTGATTTAGTCCAAATGCCAACATGTTGGCATCTTATATTTTATTTGGATATGTTTTAACATCCTAGCTTTGGAGTCTACCCTCAGGATATATAAGGAAAGAGAGTCTTATATTCAAGGGCACATTGAAAAAATAGAGAGTATTACAGATAGCATGAGTAATAACTTCTTTTCATCTACAAAAAAAAGAACACTTGTCTGTAAGTGTCTTTCAATTGTAATGTTTATGTTTATGGTATATGAATAAAAGTCCATTTTCAAAACTGTTGTTCTTTCATAATATAATCCTCTTCTTGAGTGATACACTGACTATGAGAGATTGGGAGTAGGGTGAGGTAATGAGGCTATAGTGATTACCTATAGGCAAGAGACCACTTGGGAAAACAGAAGCTGAAAGCAACATCCAAACTTAAAAGACCTTGTGGAAGGTGTTCCTCATTAGAGTTCTATACTTAGGAGTAATAGCAGGAGCGAGGTGGGCACATATTTAGATATAATTTCCTAGACATTAATGATTGTTAGTTGCTTGCTTACATGTTCTAAGCCCTTTACATGTCTTCACCCATAGCTAATCTTAGAAATCAATTTGCAGTGCTTAAAGAACAACAAGAAAAACTAACTGCACAAATTGAAAACAATTTGTTCCTTAAATCTTTAGCCGCCTTACACTTCTGCATTACTGTATTTTTTCTCTCCATTTGTTACTATTTTCTCTCTTAATGGCTGATCTATCTTCATATGTAAATATGATCTTCAACTTGAGTATGGTGATATTTTTCGATATGTAAACCATATACTTACCAAAAAGATAAGACTTGTCGAGAATTATTTGTAGTCTAAATTTTCTTTATAGATTTTGAAATGGAAAATGATACTTATACTCATTCAATCATTTTTATTGCAGGAAATAAGACAATATGAAAGCATCAATCAATGGACGTCATTTCTCGATTTGAACATTTTTTATGGAGGTCTTTATAAAATGGCGTCATGAGTAATACTTTTGAGTACTATTGTCCTGTGACAAGTTTATATATACCTTTTACATTATGGTGTAGGCTATTAGTTTGTTGGAATTATTAGATCTTTTTTGTATTACAGGCTTATGTAATGAACCTTTTAATTAAGGTGTTTTGGAAATTTTGGGATTATAAAAATGCAGATTCTTTTACCTTTTACAATTATTGAGTATTGAGCCATTAGAATAAAATAGTGTTTTTATAGATATATAATGTGAGCAGGGATAAGTGAGAGACAACCATTAATGGTTAGCAAATCATTGAAAATTTCAAGCTGTATATTATTGGTAATTGATTTGTAAACATAGCATATAACCGCGGTTAATAACCGCCACTGCAAATAAAATTCAAAAAGAATTTTATGGTTATAGCGACGGTGTAAAACTGATGGAATAGAGTCAAAATATAGCAGCGGTTTAGAAAATGTCACAAAAGTGAAGGCTATAGTAGCGGTCGACACGTCACTATAAAGTTAGCAAGTAATGAGTAAATTTAAGATATAGTGACATTTATAACTGTCACTACATCGGCCGTCGCAATAAAAATAACTATACCAGCGTTTGAGGAAAACGTCACTATAAGGATATGCCGACGGGGCTATTGCGGCGGTTTGGCCGTCGCTATTACAACCGCGGGTAAAGGTTTTCTAGTTTTTAGCGACGCTTTTTCCTGCTTTTAGCGGCATTTTGGGCCGCTGCTAAAAGTGAATTTTTCTGTAGTGACATTAATAAAAGGGTATAGTTGTCTACCAAAACTCTACCAAAATAAAAAATAGAACCATATGGAAATAAACTCTACACTAATAAGACTTAAAAGATCAATAGAAAAAATTTAGAACTAATTAGAGTACTTGTTTGTGAGATGGGATTTATTGGTAAATATCCGTTAAATGAATCTTATGATTTGCATTGATATGTGTTTATGTGCTATTATATGCTATTTGTGAAATGAATTATGATATTGTGAACAGATGTGTATAGGATATGAATTGGACTTGTCTGATTCAGTAAATTATACAAGGTTAAATTAAATATTTGGAATAGATAATTATAGCCAAATTCACATTAGTGTGATTAAATTTAGTTTAATTTGAATTAGATTATGATGAGACTTGATTTAATTTAAGTGAATTTGATATAATTAGAGCCAATGTAATTTATTACCTTAAGCTTAGAATAAATCAAGGCCTAGGAATAACTAATGATTATACACTCCTTAATTTATTCATCAACTTAACTAGAGAAAAGAGAGAGAGTTAGTGCATATTGTTGGAGTCATACACTTGAGATAAAGAGATAAAACTCTAGAGAGCTCTAGAAGAAGAAGAAAAGAAGAGGAAGAACAAGAACAAGGTGGAATTGAAGAAATATCTTCATAATTCAACAATTCAAGGTAGGATTGCTTTTCCATTTTTATGAAATTGAAGTGTTATACTCATAATCTTTTAGAATTTGAGTTGAATTATGATGAAATCATATCACTTCACTGCTGGGTTGGTTTATCAGACTCTGGAAGCACGTGATTTATCCACGAGGTTCTATCATCAAAAAGGTATGATTTAAACATTTTATCCGCTGCATGTTTTATACTTTGATTTACACATGTTTTATGATTCTACCTTTCTATTCTAAATTTTGATCTTTTTAGTGGAAATTGGGTTTTGTTTATGAAGTTATAATCTTTAATTGAAGTTAGAAATATGAAATTCAAGTTGTTTTAAGGGTTTTGGGCCTTGATATGTATGAAATTGAAGTTGGATTTTGCCAAGAATGAGTTCCAAATCAAGAGAGCAGATTTTCGGACACAATTCAACCCAGAACTGCAAGTGTGGCAAGGGGCCCCGCACGTACGGAAAACAGAGCACATCAAGGCTTTAACACTGTTTTAATTCTACACGTGCGGCCAGGCCCTCTGCACGTGCGGATTTCAGGCCAATCCCCGTTTCATTTTCTCTTCGTTTTTTCGACTTTCAGGCCTCTATATGCATGGTTGTCATGTGTATTTCAAATTCATATGCATATCATGAACGCGAAATAAATTAAAAAACGAACAGAAATAACTGAACGAACAAGTAACGAATAAACCGAATAAGTTTAAGAACCGATTGAATGAATTGAACGTGTTATAAGATGTGCTTGAATGTGTTTGTGTAGGTCAAATACCATTCAGGGAGCCAACTGTGAGTAACAACCTTGTAAAGATATGTTTGAATTATAAGTATTTTCTGAATTATAAAATGCTCTATTTCTGAAATGACGAATTTTGACTGATTGAATGATTGTCCTATTTATAAAATGTACTCTTGGCATTCATAGCATCTATTACTGTTATTGTTACTGCTATTATTACAAAGATCTCTGTCAATTCCAATTTTTAGAATTATTGTTTACTGAATTGATGGCCATCATATACAACTGTTTCGGTCTTAAAAGACTTACTGTACTATTCTGCTAATGGATGTATCACGTATGACTACTACGATTTCAATATGATTTGACATGTTATGAGATACTGATTTGAGAAATTGATACACTAATGAAATTGATTGTTTTAAATTACTGAAAGGACATCATTCATTACCCCTTTACACCATTGTTATTCACTAGGCTCTAACTCACTATTTTATATATGCATGTAGGTGATCAAGTGCAAGACCAGACTTAGTAGCGTCGATTTGAACTCAATTTATCAAGCAAACTTCTGTGCCTCACTGTGAGGTCTCAATCGGGTCAAGCTTCTAAGCTCATGAGTGGTTTAGAATTCACCCTTTTGTATTTGTGAACAAATGTTATGAATGTTGCTAACGCTTTTGTTAAGACTAGTTTTGTTATTAGGATTTAATTCCTAAGTTATTTTTTTTTTTTTTTTTTTTGTAATTAAACTTGACGTGGACTTATGTGTATATGTATATATAAAGGTTTGTTTTGTTCATTTAAGTTTTCACAACTCATTAAACACTATAATTTATTATTTAAGACTTCCGCCAACCCCTATTATTGTATTACTATTAAGCAAGCCTTTGGTAATCTCGGATTACTGGCTGGTCACTTCTCTAATCCCTTGGGACGGGGGTTGGATCCTGGCACTTTTCTCTCTTATCGATTATAGAATGTGTGTGGGGTCCTCCTTGACTGTTCCCCTTAGATGTGATTAGTCCTATTCTGTGGTTCCTACAACACTCTGACTCGAGCACAACATCCATCATATGTCCTTTGGTTGTAAGATTTGTGTTAGTTGCTCCGCTCTCCAATGAGAGTTATAAACGTTGTCTATGAAGATCGGAGATATATAGTTCCTTGGAAACATGAAGCCATTTAATCCTAGTTTGCTCTCTATGATAGAAAATTCCTTAGCCGCGTGCCATCTACTTACTCAATGTTATCCTAGACCTCAGAAATGCGCATAGGTGGGTGTCAGACACAAATCTCACACCTCTTGTCATATCCATATCCAGTGGACATAAGCATTTTTGAAAAAACAAAACAGTCAAAATTAAGAGAAACTACTTAGAGAAGACAAGAATGAAAAGAAAAGCCTATAATATTTGGTGGCACAGAAGGTTTTCTTCTTTGGCAAAGCAGCTTTTAGCTAATGGGGTGATTAATTTAAAGTATCAAATCTTGATAAACACTTTTGAAACAGGTTTTAGATGTTGATGTATGTGCGTATGTATGAATATATCTATACTCATTCAAATTGAGGCAAGCCAACCCTTCCAAGCTACAGCACAAGCAACGAGAAGGTGGATCGGATTTTGTAGCTTTTACGCTAACTTTTTCTAATTCTTTTTGTTCATTTCCTTGTCATGTTGTTGAAGGTGGTCATAGGGGTTTGAAGAGAACTTCGTGATTGTATTGATTGTCTTTTATTAACAAGTCCCACATCCATCATGGAGTCCCATTCTTTTCCAAGTCGACTTTCCATTGTGGAGGTCTTAGATGCCTCTCATGTCATATTAAAGAAAAGGGAAAAAAATCTCTTTGATTCCTTATCATAATTTTTCTTTTTTTGGGTTGCAACTTGCAATGATCATTTTTCTACACACCTCAAAGGAATGTGGGACATAGTTTTAATAATGGTATCAGTGATACAGTCATATATTAACCGATATCAAATAGTATTTGTTAATATATTAAAAGTTCAAATTTTCAATAGGCACTACAAAAAATTAAGGTTTTAGAGACCAAAAATTTAGAGGCAAAATTATTTTTTAGGAACCAAATAATTTTGGTGCTAAAAAGTGTCGTCATTATATTTTTAACAACAAAAATTAGACATTAGTAATGAATTATTATCCTTTTGGGACTAAATTTTTTGTCTTAAAAAATAAATCATTTTGAGACCAAATTATTTTCTACCTAAAGCCTATTTATTTGTGACATTTTCAAAATTTTGTCGCTAAAAGTCTTGTTTTTTACTTTTTGGGACGATTTTTTAACGACTATTCTTATGACGATAGAAATTGATTCTTAAATATCTTTTGTAACAAAATTTTTTTTTTAGAAACGGAAGCTCTTATACGTTGTAGTGAAGTATATATTTTCCATAAAAAAATGTGTGTGTGTGTTTTTCCATAAAATAATGTGTGTGTGTTGTGTGTGTTTGTGTTCGTGTGTGTGTGTGTGTGTGGGGGGGGGGGGGGGGAAGAATGGGAATTCGGAGAGGGACACTATTTTGGTGAGTAGACATCCATATTTTCTACAAAAGATTGTGAAAATCATCAATACCCTCTAAGAAAACAAATGAAGAGTGTTATCTAATGATGCATGGTCCAGGCACAAAAAGAAAGAAAAGAAAATGAAAGAGTTACATAGGTAAATATTTGGATGGTGGATGTACGATGAAAATACCTTTTTTCTTCTTTATAGGCTGAATTCAAACAAGTGGATGTGTGCACCTACTTCTAATTAATTAATTATTTTCTTTCCAGAATTCTAAAAAATTCACTCATTAATAAATATATAGACTAAGGAGTGCATTGATGCAATAAGTCCATGTCCACCATAGTTCCATGGGAATTGCTATGTATCAAGTTCTCAATGGTCCAAACGTGGATTTTAGAACTCTACAAAGGTAATCCTCAAACTTTTGCTATTCATTGAACCAGTTATTGTTTGCCAAAAAGAAAAACTAAAGCCGGAGATGAAATCAACTACTGTACTTAAAAATAATGTTGCAGATATATCACATAGACCTGGCGTTCCACCGATAGGGATATGAGTAGGACTACAATATAATTAAGAATTACATATATTTATAATTAAGAATTACATATATTTGTAATGTTGGAGAATGTTCTATGTTATTATAACTGCATTAATTCAGAGATGTCAATATCAAAGACATACTTGACATCACATAATCTAAAAGAAATAATTATCAACAAAAAATGGGGTTTAATTAGTGGTTAATGAGGTGGTGCTCCATGGATTAAGGGGAAAAGGGAGAGACAAGATTGGAAGAAGTGGGTAAAGTTTTCCATTAGGGTTTTTAGTAATAATGGACATCACTTAAAAGCACAATAGCAAATAGTTGGTGGCACATAAACACATATGTAGTGGAATTATGTGTTGAATTGATGGGATGTAAGTAGAATATGTGGGGACCTTGATCACCAACAAGATTTGTGTGGTGAATTTATTAAAATCTCACATGGTGATGGTCAGCATTGCTTCAATGTGATGATTATGATTCAGACTTTACTCATATAGTCATCACAGTACTAATTTTCCTCTAATCCCATTTTCATTAATGTTGTTCATTGTTCAACTACTAATTGATGAGTTCAACTGTCATAGATACTTTGATTGTGCATCAAGTTTAATTGTTTGATTCATACTAACATTATGCATACTAAATTGGGTCATAATTAAATTGTACATAACGGGCTTTCGGAGAACTAGTACTGTGATTGAAAACCTCCCTTTCAAAATAATGGCTGATATGTGTAACATAACGGGTTGAACTGGCTATACAACCAATTTTTTCCTTGTATCGGTCCATGTCATGATCGCAACCCACAACACCCAATTACAGGGGTTGCCAATATTTTAAAATTTTACAACGGTGACACTCAATTCTCAAAACATACTAATCAATATGTTATAATTAATACTGATACATGTCTCAATACCGCGATTTAGAATCATGATTGAAATATTCTGTCAACTAAGTTTCTAGAGAAGTACTTAGGTCTCCCCTCTCCACATAGCACCTCCACATAGCACCCAAGTTTTATGGTGGAAAATAATTATTCCAAAAAAAAATTGTTGTGGGAGGCACAACTTAACTTTATTTGCCTTGAATGAATGCATAAAGCACTATTTAGTTAACTCGCAATCAGCTTCAGTAACATTAAATTTTTAATGCTAACTCATTCATAAAAATATATACTATGTAGTGGGAGATACAATTTCATATCTTTGCTACTTTATATATATTAATGCCATCGTCATTGTAGTGCGTTGTTTAGGTCATGAATTTTATTACCCCTCTCTCTCTCTCTCACACACACTTTATCATCTTGATTAATTAACTTAATGAATCTACAGCTTTAAAGTTGTGATAGACAAATAGCATTTAGAGCGACAACATGATCGCTAATTTTTTGTCTAATCCACAAAAAGTGGAAGAGATTTTGTGTAAAATGTTCTTGTCTTAGCTTAAATGGATCGTCCTTAGGTGTAATGCATGATCATGACCTCACCATTACAACTACAATTTGGCATACTATTAGATGTTCATTTGATGATCAATGAATGAACCGAAATATCATTTCCATTTATCCTATGAATTTCAAAATACCCTCCAAAATTATATATATGGCCCCTAAATATTTCGTAGTCTATTTTTATTTTTTCCTATTTTTTAAGACCCCCATAATTTACTCTTTCAATGTTTATTTTTCTTTAAAATTTCTTTGTATATATCACCTTATACTAACGGGATTGACAGGTTTTAATTTAATTTTGAACGTATGCTATCAACTAAATTAAATTGAATTTGTCTAACTTGACCGTTTCCTTAATTTTACCCCTTGAGCAAAAATCATGAATCTGCCATTGCCTGCAAACAATTAAGCTCATCATTGTTCGGACATTATCTGTATGGAATTACAACAAGCACTTCCAACAAATTTTTTGTATTGGTTTATAATTCCACAACAGATGTTAGTGTAATAAGAAGTAATGATGATCTATCTGATATGACGAGTTTATTAACTTTCAATTTTACTAGTGTCGTTGGTATCAAGTTGTGGGGACATATTTTCTGAGTGTCAACACGTGGTTAAGGTGACGCCGAAGTGTCAGCCGAGGTGCCATGTGCCCTGGTCATGACGCCGAGGTGATCTCGGCTAGACCGAGTTTATCTCCGAAGATATCGGAGTCCGGGATAAGCGAATAAGGGAAAAGAGTCCTAAAGTGAGAGAAGACTTCAGTTTGGATAAAGATAAGACTCTTAGAGAATTTATCTCAATCCTACTGGGAGTCCAAGAATAGCAGTAATCCTAAAGTCCACTAGAGCTAAGCTTCTATTGGGACTAGGATTGTGTTGGCTATAAAAGAGAGGCACCCTCATGGGTCTAAGGTACGCAATTTATATTCTGAATAGTGAGTTAAGCACTTTTGCTATCTTTGAGAAATAACTGACTTGATCGTCGAAGTGCCCCCAGGTGGACGAACTACCACCGGAATCTCTTCTTTCTGTTACAGGTCGTTCGGGCTTAATCTATTCTGCTAGTGCTCTCCAGCTAAGTACTAATTTGGCAGTGTGGTCGGAAATTGACACGCACAATTTGGCATCGTCTGTGTGAAAGAAAGGAGAATAGATGGCCAACAACGAACAGAGATAGAAGGTTGGGGACGACACTCCTACTGGGAGTGGAAAACCTATTAACCTTAACATCGAAGGAGACAACTGCAACAAAGAGACTCGTGATAAGAATCACGAAGGAAAAGATGTCGGCCAGGAGGGCGACGTACAGAAGAAATCAGACCGAAACAAGCACTATAACGAGGATAATCTCCAGGTATGGAAGGATAGATGCCTACGGAAGGACGAAGAGATGAAGGGGATGGCGAACAAATTGGCAGACCTACAATCGGTCGTCAATTTCATGATGTAAAACAACATCATACAGCCACTGTTTCCGTTACAGGACACGCCAATTCCAATGGCCAATGCCCAGAAGGGAGGGCAGAAAACAATCTCTACAGTCTCCCAACACACCAGGAGCGAAAAACACTCTCACCGGCCTTCAAGGATGGTCGGGCAAGGAGAGTCGAGAAAGGAAGAATCTCGAAGGACACATCGCACCAAGGAAGCAGACCCCAAAGAACATCGGCATGTTCAAAGGCAGGAGTTGTGCTTCAACACAACTAATGGAGAAAGGTCGAAGAGGGCTCACAACGAAACTGAGAGTAGTGCACCTAAAAGGCTGAAGTCAGGAGATAGCCGAGCTCCTGGTCGGACCAAGGAAAACCTAAGGGATTACCTACAAAGGAGGCAACAAAATGCCGAGGTAACCTCCCCGGTCAAGCCGAGAACGTCATTCTCGGTAGAACTGGACAAATTCGAAGCCCCGAAGAGGTTTAGCATGCCGAGATTCCAGATCGACTGAAGTCGGACCCCAACTTTCACGTCGATTTGTACTTGAACTCGATGGCGTTATACACCAGGAACAAGCCGTTGCTTTGCAAGGTGTTCCCCTCATCCTTCGGAGAAATTACATCAGACTGGTTTCACAAGTTGCCAAAGGGAACTGTGAAAACCTTAGATGTTTATGGCCAGGTTCGTGACAAATAAACTACAGCCCTTGAGGGTAGACGCCCTGATGGCTCTAAAGATTGGCGAGGATGAAGGCCTAAGGGCCTATGCCAAGAGGTATTATGAGGAATTCAACCAAATACCAGAATGCAACCAAGAAGTGGCCGTCGTATCATTTAAAAACAGCCTGAAAGACGATTGCCTGCTCTGAAAATCACTGGCAAAGACATTGCCAAAAAGCACAGAGGAACTTATAGCCAGAATTGAGAAATATGCCAGAGCCGAGGAAGACACGCCAGGGACTAAGGTGACAAAGCAAGAGAAAAGAAACGGCTCGCCGAAACAAGGCCGAGGTAACAATGGATCCAACAAGCAAGAGATAGGACTGAGGGCTGCACAAGCAGTCACAACTGTATTCCGAATTCCAATTCACAAAGTCCTAGAAAAAATCCGAACCCAGCCCTATTTCAGAACACCAGCAAGGGTACCAGGAGAGTTTATGGGAAGAAGCCTTAGTAAGCATTGTGCTTACCACAATGAGGATAGGCATCTGACTCAGGGTTGCAGAGCCTTGACAGCACACTTGGAAAACCTGGTAAGGCAAGGCATTTTAAGAGACCTTGTAGATGAACCCAGGACAAGGGAAGAGCAGGCAAGACTGCCTCAGGCACCAGCAGCTCCACCTCCCCCAGCACAGCAACCACAGGCAGGAGGACCTCAGGTAATTAATGTAATTCACTCGAAGGTCAACGAAAATGAAATACGGGGAGAGACCCAGAAGGTAAAAGACTTGCAGCATGTGTACCAGGTCCGGGAGAAAAGACCTCGGGCCGAGGAGTGCCAGGAACCAGTAGTGTCCTTTACTGAAGCCGACCTTGAGATGGTGCAACATCCACATAACGATGCCTTGGTAGTATCCCTTCAGGTTGGGGAGTGCCAAATGAAGCGCATCCTAATTGACTAAGGCAGCTCTTGTGATATCATGTATGTCAGGTGTTACAAGAAGCTTGGCCTTCACCTAGACGATATGGAGCAGTCTAACAGCCCAATGGTCGGGTTCAACGGAACGCCGACGTGGCCACTAGGAGCAGCAAGCTTGGAGGTGCAGGCTAGCACCAAAAAGATAAAAATAGAATTCACCATAATCGACACACCCTCCCCCTACAATGCTATCTTGGGAAGGTCATGGCTGCATGCAATGGGGGTTGTTCCCTCAATATTGCATCAGCTATTATGGTTCCCAACAGAGCATGGGATAGAGGAGGTCAGAGGGAATCAGCTGCAGGCAAAGAACTGCTCCATGGCAGTAATGAAAACCACCTGCAGCATATGAGAACCAGAGACAGTAGAGATCGAAGACGAGGACGTGGAGGTCCGAGAGGACGTCGGCAAAGAGCCAGCCGAAAAGAGTGAAGAAGCCCTGAAGAAAATCATTGTCCAGCAAGGGGATGAGGAACGTTTCTTCCTTCTCAGCTCGGGCTTAGCTGAAGAAGAGAAAAAAGAACTGGAGGCTTTCTTGAGAGCAAATATTGAGGTGTTTGCCTGGACGCCTTACGAAATGCCTGGCATTGACCTGAGGTCACTTGCCATAAACTGAACGTAGACAGGTCGGCCAAACTTATAATCCAACGGGCAAGAAAACCGACGTTGATGCAATATTGAGGCAGTGGAAGAGGAAGTAGACAGACTTCTGGAGGCCAGAGCCATTCGAGAGGTAAATTACCCAATATGGCTATCGAATACAGTGGTGGTGAAGAAAAAGAATGGTAAATGAAGGGTCTGCATGAACTTTACCAGCCCAAACAAGGCCTGTCCCAAATACAGTTTTTCTTTACCCAAGATTGACCAACTGGTGGATACCACTTTAGGGCATGGAAGGATGAGCTTCCTGGATGCCTACAGGAGGTACCATCAGATAGACATGTACCCCCCAGATGAGGAGAAGACTGCGTTTATCACCCCAAAAGGGCTGTATTGCTACAGAGTGATGCCTTTTGGGTTGAAAAATGCAGAAGCAACTTACCAGAGATTGGTAACCAAGATGTTCAGACACCTAATTGGCCGAACAATGGAGGTATACATCGATGGCATGGTCATGAAGACCAGGGAATCTAGGGACCATCTGGAAAACTTAAAGGCAACCTTTGACATCCTAAAAGCATATCGGCTCTGACTCAATGCATCGAAGTATGCATTTGGAGTTGGATGTGGTAAGTTCTTGGGATACTTGGTGACCAGAAGAGGCATTGAGGCCAGCCCAGATCAGATCAAGGCCATCCTAGAACTGAAAAGCCCAACATCGGCGAAGCAAGTACAGATGTTGACTGGAAGGGCTGCAGCCCTGACTAGGTTCATAAACAGAAGTTCTGACAAATGCAAACCCTTCTTCAGCTTAGTAAAGAAGGCCACAGACTTCTTATGGACAGAAGAGTGTACTTGACCACGACTTATCGAAGTATGCCTTGGCCGACTTGAAGAAGTATTTGACCACGACTCCAATTCTCTCAAATCCAGAACCTAAAGATGAGCTATTCCTGTACTTAGCAGTTTCAAAACATGCGGTAAGTGCAGTGGTAATCTGAGAAGAAAAAGGCGAACAAATGGCTGTTTACTACGTAAGCAAAACCCTAGCTGACGCAGAAACCAGGTATTTACCCTTGGAGAAGTTAACATTGGCTTTAGTAATGGCTTCAAAGAAGCTAAACCATTACCTTCAAGCCCACAAACTTGTGGTGCTAACTGAACATCCTTTGAAGTCCCTGTTACAGCAGAGAGGTTTGACAGGCAGAATAGCCAGATGGGCATGGCCTTGGGCCAGTATGACCTGGAATACAAACCCAGAACAGCAATCAAAGCCCAAGTTTTGGCCGACTTTGTGGCCGAGTTTACACCAGGAGCCATGGGCTCCATT
This sequence comes from Camellia sinensis, assembly GCF_004153795.1. Classification (NCBI taxonomy): domain Eukaryota; kingdom Viridiplantae; phylum Streptophyta; class Magnoliopsida; order Ericales; family Theaceae; genus Camellia; species Camellia sinensis. The sequence goes on along the minus strand of NW_021025205.1, from coordinate 727,492 downwards.
AAGTCGAGGTGAACGATGTCCAATCAAACAAAGAGGTGCCCAGCCAAGGGCAACGGAACAAAGGAAGGAAGAAAAACTCAGGCCCTACAGTATTTACATTGATGACTTTTTCAACTGTTTGTAGATGGGAGTTCAAACCGACAAGGAGCGGGGGCAGGAGTAGTACTAGGATCTCCAGATGGACAGATACTAGAACAATCCATTCGTTTGGGGTTCAAGGCCTCAAACGATGAAGCAGAATATGAAGCACTGATTGCAAGACTAAAACTGGCATTAGCAGTAGAAGCAGATGAGATGATAGTCTTCTGTGACTCTCAGCTTATAGTCAACTAGACAACAGGCGAGCTCGCAGCCCGAGACGAAAGGATGTCGGCCTATGTAAAGGAGGTCAGCAGATTGGTGGCCCTGTTTCAGAATTACCGACTACAGCAGGTTAGCCGAGATGATAACAGTCACGCTGATGCCCTGGCCAACCTGACTAGTGCAATACAACCAGAAAAGCCAAGGACGATAATGGTTGACTACTTTCCCGGTCCAAGCATAGAACCACTAAACACAGAGCGCGAAGCAATGTGTGTGGAGATGGGTCCAAGTTGGATAGATGCAATAATAGCATTCCTTAAAGATGAGAAGCTGCCCGATGACCGAAAAGAAGCGCACAAGATCAGATTGAAATCGGCAAGATTCAGTTTGACCCCAGAAGGACACCTCTATAGAAGATCATTTACTGGACCCCAGAAGGACACCTCTACAAAAGATCATTTACTGGACCCCTTCTGAGGTGTGTGCATCCTGCACAGGTTGAAGATTTTTTGTACGAGATACATGAAGGAATATGTGAAAGCCACGTTGGGGGCAGGTCACTCGCCCACAGGGCCATCACTCAGGGGTACTGGTGGCCCTATATGCAGAAAGATGTCGAAGCTTATGTGAAGAAGTGTGAGAAGTGCCAAAGGTTTGCACCTTTGATACATCAGCCAGCAGTCGACTTGAACCCAGTATCCAATCCTTGGCCATTTGGCCAATGGGGCATGGAACTTGTCGAAAAACTACCTCAAGCAACTGGACAAAAGAAGTACCTGCTGGTAGCGACAAATTACTTCACTAAGTGGGTAGAAGTCGAACCCCTTGCCAAGATTCGAGATGTGGATATGAAGAACTTCATATGGAAGAACATCATCACCAGGTTTGAAATTCCAAGAGCAATAGTAGCTGACAACGGCACACAGTTTGACAGTAAGCTAATCAAAAGCTTCTGTGCCAAATTCAAAATCAAGAATTACTTTTCCACCCCAAGTTTTCCTCAAAGCAATGGATAAGCAGAAGCATCCAACAAAGTTATCCTGGATGGGATTAAGAAGTGGCTACAAGCAACAAAGAGAAAATGGGTAAATGAATTGCCCAGTGTACTATGGGCATATCGGACTACGCCGAGAAGATCAACTGGAGAATCCTCGTTTGCCATGGCTTATGGCACAGAAGCAGTCATTCCGCTGGAGGTCGGTATCCCAGGGACTAGAACCCAGGCAGTGGAGAATGGAACTAATGATGTGTTTTTAGCCCGAGATCTAGATCTTCCAGAAGAGAGAAGGGAGAAAGCATCAATTCAGCTGGGGACATACCAGCAGCAGCTTGCCAGGGCTTATAATAAATAGGTGAACCCACGAGAGTTCCAAGTTGGTGACCTCATCCTGAGAAAGGTCGTCGACAACAAGAAAGATCCCAGAGAAGGCAAGCTTGGCCCAAATTGGAAAGGACCCTACAAAATCATCTCGGTATTGGGCAATGGGGCATATTGGCTTGAAGATAATGAAGGCAAAGAGTTGCCAAGGCCCTAGAATACTTGCAATCTGAAATTTTTCTATCATTAGACTTTCTTGTTCTTTGTTATTAGCCGAAGTAAATAAATAAAGTTTTAGCTTCATTTTTTACACTTGTGACTGTTAAGATACTTGACGATGTCTCTAGAACACATGCATAATGAGAACCCAAGTGGAACTTAAGTTCACATTAGGGGGCAGAGAGTTGGGAAATGGTTCCTGGAAAGGTAGAATTTACAAACTAAATTTAGTTTAACGCTTGTTGAAATTTTAAGTTTACAAGTTGAAGTTAAACTAAGGTCATGTTTAACGCTTGTTGAAATTTAAATTTACAAGGTGAAGTTAAACCGAGGTTGTGTTTAACGCTTGTTGAAACTTAAATTTACAAGTTGAAGTTAAACCAAGGTTGTGTTTAACGCTTGTTAAAACTTAAATTTACAAGTTGAAGTTAACTGAGGTTATGTTTAACGCTTGTTGAAACTTTAAGTTTACAAGTTGAAGTTAAACTAAGGTCATGTTTAACACTTGTTGAAATTTTAAGTTTACAAGTTGAAGTTAAACTAAGGTCATGTTCAACACTTGTTGAAATTTTAAGTTTACAAGTTGAAGTTAAACCGAGGTCATGTTTAACACTTGTTGAAATTTAAGTTTATAAGTTGAAGTTAAACCAAGGTCATGTTTAACACTTGTTGAAATTCTAAGTTTACAAGTTGAAGTTAAACTAAGGTCATGTTTAACACTTGTTGAAACTTAAGTTTACAAGTTGAAGTTAAACCGAGGACATGTTTAACGCTTGTTGAAACTTAAGTTCACAAGTTGAAGTTAAAGCCGAGGTCATGTTTCACACTTGTTGAAACTTGAGTTTACAAGTTGAAGTTACACTAAGGTTAAAGTTACAAGTTGAAATTAAACCGAGATTGTGTCTAAAAGAAAATTGGTCTAAACACTTGTTGAAATTTACAAGTCAAGACCAAGGTTGTATTAAAAGAAGTACTTGTGTATGGCAGAGGTAAACCATTTGTTTGTATAACCAAGGTATATCACCCCGAGGAAATTGCACAGATAAGGTGTATGCTAGAAAGCATGCAAAATTATTCTCAGTACAGAATCATACAAAGGAAATTGTACTGGCATTCAGAAGAATCAGTTCAAAAAGAAGAGGGCACTTTGGCATACCAAAAGAGTAGTTGTCCAGAAATTACAAAAGTGGCACTTCGGCCAGATCCAAGCTTATATTAAATCAAAAAGTAAGACAAAGTACTAAGTACAAAGCAAAAAGCCAAAGACTATTGAGCATCAGCAGTAAGATGGGGCTCCGAAGACATTTGAGAATTATTCTCGGCGTCCTTCTCAGCAGCAAGCTCAGCATCGATCTCTTTGAGAGTCTAGTCGATGCTCTTGTCGGCAATAGGCACGTCCGATGTTGTCTTCTCAGGAGTATCATTTTTGGGGACCTCACCCTCCTCGTCTTAAGTCAAGTCTAGGACTTGCTCATTTGGAGTAGGGGACTTGGCCCCAGCAGCTTCCTTCGATTTCCTCACCAAAGCTTCCTCCTCAGACTCAGAATCGTCTTCGAATTGGCTTGGAGTAAAGGAGAATGGCAGAGCGAGGACGTCGGCATTCTTGAGGGGAGGAGTCCTCGGGGACATCAAGCTTTTTGAGGGCAACCATCCAACCAAGGGTGAAACCCTTGTTGCATGCATGCCTCACTTGCTTCTTGTAGTCCGCCGTGACATCGTCCAACCCCTCATTGTATGCCTTTTCATCTGCGACCTTAATCTCGGCAGCTTTTGTGGCCAAGGCATCTTGTAGTTCCTTTTGGGCCTCGGTCATTTTGGTCTCGACCTCTTTCTTTTCAGCCATGAGGACCTTGGTAATAGCCTTGGCAGCGTCAGCTTTTTCCTCGGCCTCGTCTTTGGCTTTAATGGCTGCCTCGGCCTAATCAGACAAGGTCTTCATCTTTCCCTCGGTCTTCTTGAGGGTCTTTTGCAAACCAGAGACCTCCCTGATCTTGTCGGCCAACTCCTTCCTCATTTCAAAAGATTACATTGAGAAGGAGTGGGCGTGCTGGATCGCCTGAAAGAAAATGGACAGAACAAGTTAGTAAAATTCTCTGAGTATGAAAGAATGGAGAAGGAAAAATACCAAGTGTAAAAGACTTACTTAAACAGAATGCTGGAGCATTAGAGCGAAGTTTTCATACTTGCTCATCTCGACGTTTCGGTTAAGATCGTTTGGAAGCAGCAAAGCCGTGGAGAGGGTGACGCCGACTTCGAGGTCAGTCGCACTATCGCCAGCTCTGACCAGCTTGTCTTCGATAGTGATCGGTGGGGACCATGGGGCATCTGATTTCATTGGCCCCAATGTTGTGGCTGATTCAGACCTCGGCCTTTTTGACCGAGTGGATTAAGATGGTTGGGCCTCGACGAGCCTCTTCTCGGCAGCAGAAGGGGTCTTTTCACTCTCAGCCAATTTTGAAATTGGCAAGGTGTCCTCAGTATCAATCTGAGTCACCGTTGCCTTTAGCTGAGCCTTGTTCAGCCTTTTTTGTTTCGACTTTGGTTAAGGCTGAGTTGGTGCTAGTTGAGCGTCGACAGAGGGTGGGATGTCGACTAAGAGGTCTTCAGCGACTGTTTTCTTGCGGCCTATCTCAGCAGCAGAAACAGTTTGGCGTCATCGTCGGCGTTGAGATGGTGGGATCAGTTGTGGAGCTGAGGTAGACGGTTGCTCTGCTGGATCAGAGGTTGACCCTTAATCTGGCCGAGATGACGAAGTTCTTGGAGGAGTAGTGGCGGACGGATGAGACTGGCTTTTCTTCTTCTTCGGGACGTCGGGAAGAACTGACTTATAGGTGGGAATGAAGTTGAGTACCAAAGGAGCTCTCCCCCTTGGAATGGGTAGATCCAACAACTTCTTCAAACCCTTGCTAGGGAAAAAGGACTTGCGGAAGCCTTTTGCTGGTTGGGGAAGAGCTACAAGAAAAACAGACATTAGAACAAACGAAGTATTGAAGACTTTAAAAACAAGTAAATATAAACATTAGGCTCTTACCGTTACTCTCTACAAAAACTGTTCGAGGAAGAGGGTAGAGATAGAGATCCTCATCTGGAGTGAACTCCCAGTTCCCCGAAATAATGAAGTAATCATCTCTGGCTCCCTTGTTAGAGTCTGGGAGGTCGGCAACAATTTTGTACTCTGTGGACCTCGATTTGAGGTAGTAAATATAGCCTTTCTCTAATTTGAGGCTACACATGATGAAGCAGTATTGGATGTCGACTAAGGTAACCCTAGCATTCTCTTGTTTGGCTAAGGCTATTATACCATTGATGACTCGATAGGAATTGATGGCGAGCTGCATTGAGTTCAATTTATGGTAATGGAGTATCTCACGGAAGAGGATGTCGAGTGGGAGCCTAAGTCCGCACTCGATAAAAGCTACAACAAGGAAGGGCATAGAATCAGTTGTGGGCATGATGGAGTCATCCTCCCTAGCCAACCTCAGATAGACATCGGCAGGGATGGAAAACTCCCACCTAAAGTATTCTAACTTGGTCGGAGTGTCTACCCTATGCTTCCACATACCTATGATGTCGGCTTGAGGGGAAGGTATAGGATTTCAGAAGGAAGTGTTTTGTGACGGTTTTGAAAGATCTCGGCTAAAACCTAAATGTGAGCTGGGGTAAGAATTTGTAGGGATTTTAAGGGGAATTCATTTCAGTTTTTCCTAAAATTTGTGGGTTCTACAAGTAAATCCCAAACCTAGATCTATGAAAACAAAGATTGAATGCACGAATCTGGAAAAGACACAAAAAACACAAAACAATAACGTGTTTCAGAATCAAGAACAGTGATGAACTATCAAGAACACTGCGACAAAGTGTGCACATAGGTGCGAGGCCAAGAACAGTGGCAAAAGTGAACAAATTTGTGAGCAGTGTGTGTATTCAAGACACGAATTCAGAAAAAGCAAAATTGTAAAATGAACGTGCTCAGATATGTGATTCATAAATCAAGAACTTGAGCAAAACAGCAATGGCAACGAATAAAAAAGTAAAGCTTTTTGAAGAGAAACGCAGACTGATAAAGGAGGAATAAGTAACTCACCGAAGAAAAATGAAGCCGGCGTTGAGTTCGCCGAAGTCAGATGACAACAATAAAACGACAGAGCGGTGAAAACTTCGCCGGAGGGGAAGACTAGAAGCGATCACAGAGCTTGCGAGCTTGAAACAATGGCAGATTTGAGAAAGTAAGAAAGAGAGAGAGAGAGAGAGAGAGAGGATTTTTTTGCAAAAGTGATGATAAAGAAGTGAAGCGACGAAGAGAGAGGGAAATGTTTTTGTCAAAACTCGAAATGGCGGCATAAAGGCAATTAATGTGCCTAAGACGACGAACATGTCAGACGGCGCACGCAAAAAGCAAAGCGACTTGATGGCGCGTGTTAGGAACGGCTCAGTAGGGGAAAGACGCAAGGCAGAAACGGTTGAAATATTGTGCGTGACAACTCACACGCGTAAAGAAAACTCTTGGAGTTCTTGATTTAATAGAGCAGTACCTCAGCTTGGAGAATAATCTCGGCTGAGGAACTTGAACAAACTAGGTTATTGGTTCTAAAAAGCCTTGATGAGATAGACTATAGGACCTGGTAATAGGTGATAGAGCAAGATAGCCGACATGCTATACGATATGACGATATAGGTTCCATCACCTCAAGATGCCGAGGTAATAGAACCTAGGGGCAGTTGTGGGGACATATTTTCTAAGTGCCAACACGTGGCCAAGGTGACGCCGAAGTGTCAGTCGAGGTGCCACGTGCCCTGGTCATGATGCCGAGGTGATCTCGGCTAGGCCGAGGTTATCTCCAAAGATATCGGAGTCCGGGATAAGCGGATAAGGGACAAGAGTCCTAAAGTGAGAGAAGACTTCAGTTTGGATAAAGATAAGACTCTCAGAGAGTTTATCTCAATCCTACTAGGAGTCCAAGATTAGCAGTAATCCTAAGTCCATTGAAACTAGGCTTCTATTGGGACTAGGATTGTGTTGGCTATAAAAGAGAGGCACCCTCATGGGTCTAAAAGAGAGGCACTCCCATGGGTCTAAGGTACGTTATTTATATTCTGAATAGTGAGTTAAGCACTTTTGCTATCTTTGAGAGATAACTGACTTGATCGTCGGAGTGCCCCCTGGTGGACGAACCACCACCGGAATCTCTTCTTTCTATTGCAGGTCGTTTGGGCTTAATCTATTCTGCTGGTGCTCTGCAGCTAAGTACTAATTTGACAGTGTGGTCGGAAATTGACATGCACACAAGTAATTCCATTTTTTAAATTTTTTTTTTTTTACCTCCATTTAGTTTTTTGTTTCTCTTTTCTCATGGCTTATAGTTTCTCTCCAGTCCTCCATTGGATTGAGAGGTGTTGTTGGGCTTTGTGAGCCCACTTTTGAATCTCATTTCGATAATTCGAATCGTTCACATTTTAAAATTCGTCGAGTATATCATTCTTGTAAAAAATCAAGTTTATCGGATAATGACAACTATGTGTTTGGATCAGTTTTATATGAAAAAAATAAACGATGAGAAAATAAATAATTCATATAAAATTAATCTAAACACGTGATTTTCATGATCCGATCGATTTGATTTTTTATAGGAATGATGTACTAAACGAATCCTAAAATATGAACAGTTTGAATTATCAAAATAGAACTCAAAAATGAACCCATTAAGCCAAACTAGATGATCTAGTCCGATTACGGACTGGAGACAGTCCAATCCCTTTCTCATATATGTTCAATCATAGTGTTTTTGCCTAACCAAATATACTTGTGAAAATGTTGTATTAGTTCAATGATTGGCTGCAAAGAAAATCGACTTCGAAAATTCATGGCTACTTAAATTAGAACTTGAGTGGATTGGTAAACTAATTGAAATTCAAGGCTGCTTAAATTAAAACACGAGTGGATTAATAAAATAAGGTATGGGTCTTTTTCTATATGATACTTTTCCCATTAACTCCTATTTCTCTACTTTGAGTTAATAAAATATCTCATTTTTTCGCTGAATAAAAAAATAAAATAAAAAGGTGAATGAAGAGGTTTCTACCATTTATTCCACTAACAATAATAATTCAACAACTAAAATCCCACTAAGTGGAAGTAAAAAACAATCTATACACAATTAAAAAAAAAAAAAAAAAAAAAAAAAAGGAAAAAAGAAAGAAAAAAAGAAACAGTTTCCAAAAATGGAAATTAGGGGCATTAGGGTCTGGTCGTTTACAAGGTGTAACGGTCTGATCTGGTTCTCAAAATCACAGAACCGTTAAGATCGTTCGGTTCTTGAATTTTCTCAGAACCGAACCAATCCGGACCGTGTACACCCTAATAAATGGGCAAAGTGAAATTTAATCAAAAATTTATAATTTTAATTATTAATGTTGGTAAAATTTATCATTGACTTGAAATTATTTTTAAAATATCCACTCATTTACAAATTTTTCAAAAAATTAAAATTTATTAGCCAAATTGTGCGTAAACTGCCCCAATTATCTGATTTTTTTAATTAAAAAATATTTTTTTTTTTACAAAAATATGGAATTACGCCTATTTTTTTATGGAAAATAAAGATATGATTAATAAAATTATTGGTGACAGAACAAATTATTGTTTTGATTTTTTTTTGGCAAATTACACTAATAGTCCCTGTTTTAGAACTTGTGTCATTTTGGTTCATAACTTTTTAAATACATTTGACTTTGAATTTTAAATTTATTCCAATTAAAGACAATAAAAAAAGTTTCATTTACAAATAATCTGCTTCAATGGCAAAGTCGTCATATAACTCATTTTTATATAATTTTATCTTTGAGAGAGTAGAATAATTTTTTAAATTTAAAATTTTATTTTTGATATTTTTTTCATTAAATTAGTTTTTATTTTTTCAAAGTCAAACATGATTACAATTTTAATGTCACTATTAAACCAATTCATTAAATCAAAAAGTCAAAACAAAAACATTTCATATGTTAAATATATCAATTACAATTAAAAGCTTAATAACTATCCATTACATGATAACCATCCAAAAACAACAACAAAACAACCACCCGTTGCATAATCATTATCCAAATACATACTAAAAATTAATTTGGTAAAAAAATAAAAAATATAAAAGATTTATCATTTTTATATAATTTTATCTTTGGTGTGTAGAAATAATTTTTAAAAATTTTAAAATATTTTTTTGACATTTATTTTGTCAAACTAGTTTGTATTTCATCTAATTGACGAATTTGCTTTGAAATGAAGCATTTTTCATTTGCAAAGAAAACAGTGTATTCAATTGTTCTTATTGCCATTTTGTAATATTGACATTTGCCATTTTGTATATAATCTATGACTAATTTAATAAAATCGTTTATATTTAAAGACAACTAAATAAAAACTACCCTAAAAATTATAAAATACGTTAATCCCTACTAATTAAGTTTTAAACTTTTTGATGTAAGAATATGAAAATAATAAAATACAAAAATTGGTTGGAAGTAAAAAAGAAAAGAAAATAAAGTAAGACAGAATAAAGAGAGAAATAATGTAAAAATTGTTTAATAACTGCAACATATGCGACATAAAAATTTAAGGGTGATGCATCAATAAATCTCAAGTTATGAATTTATACACTATTTAGTCCCATTTTCTTTTATAAATTAAATGGTCCATTATAAGGAAATTGACCATTGAGAGCATGTACATAACATTCATAAGATACAACAACACAACCCATACTTCACACTTTAAAAAACCCTTAACATTGAAACAATTCAAAAATCGAAATAACAAACAGACATTGGCAGTGAAGCACCAAATTAAAAAAATGAAAACCAAATAACAACAATAGCGCATGCGTGTTAGGCTGAGCAAGGAATCCGTGAAATCCGTAATCCATCAGTCCAATCCAATCGATAGGTTTGATTGGTTTTTTGAATCCATGGTTCGGTTCTGGATTAAGAATTAAAAATCCGTAATTCACGGATTGGTTCTAGATTGAACTCCACAGTTCCGGATTGGAACCGATCCGGACCGTATACAAATAGTCTATATTTTATTATACATTCTTCCCATAATATCTTCTCTTATTCTATATAAAATCTAAACTCAAACCTAAAACCGTATAATATTTTCTTTTATTACTTCTTTTGTTAGTTTTTAGTTTTAATTTGTAATGATCTAAATACTTATGGTGAAACCAGTTTTTATGGTTATTTAAGTTCTAGAACAGTATGTTGCTATTATAGAAAAATATATTGCTATTGTGGAACTAATATAGCGTATGTTATATTTTTATGAAATTAAAGTGTTATATATATATATATATATATTTTTTTGTTATTTAATTATGTGAATCCGTGGTCCTAAACCGATCCAATCCGTATTTAAATGGATTGGTTCGGATTGGTTCCATGATTTAAACGGATTGGATTGGTTCAATTTTTCAAGAATCGTATAATAACGGATTGGTCCTGGTTTTACCCTAATCCGGTCCAATCCAGACCATGCTCACCCTAATGCGTGTTGTAGAATTATTTTGGTTAAATAAAATTTTATTTTATTCTAAATTAATAAAAATAAAAGTTATATTCTTATTTTCTTTATTTTTACAATTAATTTTTCTGTGTGGAATTATTTGGTTAAATAAATTTTTATTTTATTTTCAACTTGATTGAAAATTAAAAGTTACATTCTTGTTTTTCTTTATTTTTACAGAATTTAATTTTGTGATTTGGATTAGTTTTCTGTGTGGAATTAATTGGTTAAATAAATTTTATTTATTTTATTTCCAAATTAATTGAAAATAAAAGTTACATTTTGTTTTGTTCTTTTATTTTAACAGAATTTATTTCATAGTTTTGGTTTAATTTGTTTAAATAAAAATTTTATTTTTATTTTCAAATTAATTGAAAATAAAAGTCACAATTCTTGTTTCTTTTATTTTACAAGATTTGAAATTCTGTGTTTTTTGGTTTAAATTTTCTCTGTAGTACAAAATTCTAATTCTAATTTATTTTATAATTAGAATTTATGGCTACTAAAACTGGTCAATCTAATATTCAAACCAGTACTGGTATGGTGATTGCCATTACGCCAACTCTCCTTATGTTGGACTGTGCCAGTGAATCATGGTGGAAACCAGAGAAGTTCTCAAAATGATTTTTGCAAAGGCAAAGAGAAGAACAAGTAAGAAGGTTACTAAAGCGATATAACCGAAATGGATATAATTTCCAATGGTATAGATGTCATAAATCTTTTTACAATTGTTTCCGGAGCAAATCTTGCCAAATCCTATAAGAATAGTGGGTGGACACTGGTGCTACCTTGCCATATCTGTGCCGACAAAAAGGATGTTCCACATCTTATTCTTAGTGGACAACGGTGAATAACTTTTTGATGGGCAACTCTTTCAACTTCCAAGTTGGAGTAAAGGAAAGATTGTACTGAAGATGGACATCAGGAAGGAACTTCACTCTCAAATGGTGTGCTTGTACCGGACATTCGCAAAGAATTTAGTTTCGATGATTCTGTTGTGAGTAAGAATGGTTTAGGCTAGTTTTTTGAAAGTGACAATTTGTACTTTACCAAAAACGGGATGTATGTAGGGAAATGTTACATGTCTGATGCCTTTTCAAGATGAATGTAATACCATTGGACCTCAGTCATTTAATAAAAATACATCGTTCTTTCTTATTATGGTTGAGTCTTCAAATTTATAGCATGGAGACTAGAGACATGTTAATGTATGCGGGATTCTTATACGTAGACTTAATTAATATGGAATGTTTCCTAAATTTGATATTGATTCAAATCATAAATGTTGAAATTTGTGTTGAGGCAAAATTTATTCTAAACTCCTTTTCATTCAATTGAAAGAGAGTATGGAACCACTGAGATTAATTTCATAGTGACATTTTATGATTTTAAATCAATTCAAACTAGAGCTGGAAAAGTACTTTATCACTTTATAGATGACTATACTAGATATAGTGTATGTTTATTTAATTCGAACCAATGATGAACTTTGGAAACTTTCATTGCAAGTAAGTTAAGAATAAGTTGAAATATGCAACTTGGTAAGAAAAATCAAGAAACTTAGAAGTGATCGAGGGTGGTGAATAGGAATCACCTTTTGACTGTGAATTTTCGTAAAACATAAGGAAATAATTCCATCAAACACCGCTCCTTACTCACCTCGCAAAAATGGAATTGCTGAAAGAAAAAAGTAGAACTCTTAAAAGAAATGATATAAATGACTTCTGTTAAATAAGTTCTGGATTTATCTTCAGAACTTTGTGGGGAAGCAATACTTTCTGCTAAATTATATTTAAATAACAGTTACCTCGAAGAAATGTGAAAAACCCTTATGAATTATGGCTATGATGAGACCATGCCTACAAATATCTTAAAAGTTTGGGATGTTTGGCTAGAAGTGGCTATTGCTAGCCTAAAAAAGACTAAGATAGGTCCTAAGACCATTGATTGTATATTCATTGGTCTGACTGCCACAGAATAGTAGTTGCATACGGTTTTGATTCATAAATCAGAACATATCCGAAATGCATGTAAAGATAGCTATTAATTGAATCTCGGAATGCATCTTCTCTTTGAACATTGTATTTCCAAATAAGACTGGACAAGAGACTAGAGTAACAATAAGATCTTTTTGACTTGCTATACTTAATGATCTAAGATAGCATTGATCAAGAGCAAGAGTTAGATCAAAATGTAGGAGAGGAACCTAGGTGCGTAGTAACACGTCCTCCAGAACCTGCAAAATCTTTTGGATCCAGAGATTTTTCTAATCATATGTTAGAAAATGAAGCCTTTAACTTTTTAAAGAGGTTGAGTCCAGTTTTTAACCTTGAACTTGGCTCTTTTATTGGGGTTCCCGGGATCAAGAAGAGGAGTCTGTCAGCAAGTTTGAAGTGTGTGAACAGATCAAAAGTCTTGCTTCATCCTACTTTGCAAGTTAGTGGACCTTGCCACCAGGAGATGTAACTCATATGGTACTCAATTTGGATGATTTCAAAGAAGAATGTAAAGCACGGATGACGATCTAATTTCGCGACATTGCATACAGGCGCCCGGAAATTGAAAGCCCGTACTTGGTGGCTAAAGATTTTAGACAAATATTCTTGATTACTTTGACATCATATCACGGTTACTAGTTCTAATAAATCCATAAGAAGCTTATTGCTCCATGTGCATTCTCTATCCACATTCTAGAAATTCATCATCTCTCTCTTGTGTTCAGTTTGCGTTCTGCGTCGGTTTTACAAGTGTAACGGTCTATCTGGTTCTCAAAATCACAGAACCGTTAAGATCGGTTCGGTTCTTGAATTTTCTCAGAACCAACCAATCCGGACCGTGTACACCCCTAATAAATGGGCAAAGTGAAATTTAATCAAAAATTTATAATTTTAATTATTAATGTTTGGTAAAATTTATCATTGACTTGAAATATTTTTTAAAATATTCCACTCATTTACAAAATTTTTCAAAAATTAAAATTTATTAGCCAAATTGTGCGTAAACTGCCCCATATATCTGATTTTTTTAATTATAAAAAAATATTTTTTTTTTACAAAAATTATGGAATTACGCCTATTTTTTTTTATGGAAAATAAAGATTATATGGAATATAATTATAAACTTGAATTTGGTGAAC
>NW_021025205.1:648655-707714 GCF_004153795.1 Camellia sinensis | reverse complement strand
AACCAAACCGAAAAAACGGTTCGGTTTCGGTTTGGTTTACGGTTCCAAAAATTTCTATTTACAAGAATAAATTGTTAATATTAGCAAAATAATTACTCAAACTAATTACATTTAACTCATGATAAAAACTAATAATATTAAGGCATTACTTAATACTACATATCTATACTATCATAATATCATTAAAATTATAAAAAACCAATTAATAAAAATAAAACTTGATATTATATATATATCTTTTAAAATTCGATTCGGTTCGGTTCGAACCATGGTTTTTTTCATAAAATCCATTAACCGAACTGTTTTTACGGTTCTCATATTTCTTAATCTGAAACCGAACCAATTCTTAATAGAATCGAACCAAACCGTATGATTCGGTCTGGTTCGGTCCGGATTACCGGTTTGAACTGATTTTTGAACAGCCCTACCATTTATGTTTGGTCAGTTTCTCACTTTAGCTATTAAAATTTGTTTTTTCCTAGTTTGACTCTTCATATTTTAAGTTTTTCTCACTTTACTCTTAAAGTTAATTTCTGTTCAAAATTAGACAGAAAATGCTACAATAATTATCACATAACAAAAAAAATATATTATTATGGAGTTTAAGTTTATGTCAAAGGTTTGAGTTTTATATAATAAAATATTTTTTTACCATGTGAGTGCCAATGTGTCATTTTCTATCTAATTTTGAACAGAAAATAGTTTTAAGAGTAAAATGAAAAAAATTTAAACATGAAAAGTTAAAGTAAGAAAAAAATAAACTTTAAAAATCAAAGTAAAAAAGTGATCAAACATATGTTTGGATTGAGTGATTCGAAGAGAAAAGAAAAGAATTGAGAGATATGTATTTTTCTTACTTGTTTGGATAATTTAAGTGGAGAGAAATTGAGAGAAATTTATTTCTCTTATAATTTTTATTTTCAATCTTCCTAAAAGTGAAGAGATTGGAAGAGAAAAGAAACCAAATAATTCTTATATTTTCATAATATCAATTTTATTCCCGTAAAAATAAAAAAAAATAAAATGATTGAAAATTTAAAAATATTATTTTGATAATATAACATAAAATAATTTCTTTTCTTTTCTCTTATAAAATCTAACCAAATAAAAAAAAAAGAAATCCTAATTTTTTTTTAACTTATTCAAACAAAAAAAAAAAATCACAATTATTACTTTTCTTTTTTTTTCTCTTATCTTTTCTTTTTACTATGTGCTTCTAGGGTAAAGGAAACAAAGTAATACATCTTAAAATTTTTTTATAAATTTATAAATATTTTATGAAGTTACACTCAGTTTCGTAATTCTTTTTTTATAGTTTATGGGTTCTGAAATTTGTTGATTGGAAGTGAAGAATGGATTGATTAAGCAGAAAGCAGAGGGTGCAAACATTCGTAGCTTCATTTTTGGGATATACATATACTCCACCACGACACGACACGACACGACACCTCATCTCTGACGCTGGGTATATCTCTCCTCTTGAACTTTTCTCATTTAAATCTCTTTGACGATCATTCTCGTGGGTTGATTAAAGTCTCCATAACTTTTATGGGCTATTGCTTCGACAACTGTTGCTCTCAACAATGGTGGTCCTTGGAATTTAACGAAGAATTGAAGTCGAGGTTGTTTTGGGGACGAGACAGGGTTTCAGGACTCTGTTTCGTTTCGTGGTAATGGAGGAGATAGGGTTTGTTCTTGTGTTGTTGTTGAGAGCGGCATGGCTTGCTGGGACATTGCTGATACTTATCGCTGTGATACCCTCGTCTCGGTTTAATTCGTTTCATGAATGTTTGTTAGGGTTTGCTAAGAGAGGGAAGATATTGCAATCCTCTTCAAATGTAAGTAATTTCCATCTCTATTTCTATTTCTATTTCTCTATATATATACACTAGAAGTGATGCATATGATCATTTTATTTTTAAAAAATTAAATTAAGTTAAATAAAGATTATAAACTGTATGATCGAAATTAAAATCTAAAAATTAAAATGAAGTTTGAAAAATCAGAAGTTGAGAGTTTTTTTTTTTTTTTCAAACTTCATTTTAATATTTAGATTTTAATTTCGATCATACAGTTTATAATCTTAATTTAATTTTTTAAAAATAAAATGATCATATGCATCACTTCTAGTGTATATATATAGAGAAATAGAAATAGAAATAGAGATGGAAATTACTTACATTTGAAGAGGATTGCAATATCTATCTACTATAGGGTTATTTTGAGAAAATCTAGTCTTCACATATGGTATGTATGTATGCATAGATAGATAGATAGATAGAGGCTATATATATATATATATGCAGTAGTTGAGCGTATGAACACAATGCCTTTGTAATTTACATCTAAATTTTGGTTTGATAAATTAGGAAGTTGTGCTGAATTTGAAAATCGTTTAGTAGTTGTTTACGGGATGTGGAGTTTTAAACTAACCTAATTGTAGTTTTGAAACAAAAGTGTGTATAGTTAGCAATTTTATGGGCATTCTTGGGAGAGAAAAACATAAAGTGACAAAACTTCAAAAATGTTATGAGTTGTCTGTTTTATAGAATATATATATATATATATACTAGAAGTGACAGCACACATGATGCGTGCGCATAAAATCATTTTGTTTCAGAAAAATAAGATTGTAAACTATATCATTGAATTCAAAATCTGAAAATTGAAATGAATTTGGAAAAATCAGACGTTGAGAGATTTGGGGGGAAAAAAACCTGAATTTAGGGCATAACTGCCTATATAACTACTATAAGGTTATTTTTGGAACAATCTAAAATATGAGACGTCAACACTAACTCTAGCCTTCGCATATATAACAGTATAGAAGATATATAATGTAGATACACCTCCCCTTTATGAGGAGTAATAAATTATAATTATAACTAGACTAAAATAAATGAATAGTATGTGTATGTGTATGTACATGTGAAGCAAATTCACTATCTGTTTTACGTCAAGCAATACATGGAGAAACTCCCGATATAACAATAAAAACAAGATGTGTAGGTGTACTTATGCAATAAGTCAGATAGATATCAACACGTCAAGTACATATATTGACCCATAGAAAAGACTAGCAGGGAAAGCACACAAAGCCAACAACACTCTTAATATAGTTATCACCTTGCTGAGCTTGAAGCCTTTTTTTGAATCCTAAAATGGCAGGTGTGGAAGCATTTACTTGCGTTGGTCCCATTCCCATAATTGTTGGAAGATGTAGATTTTAAATCCATCTACCACGTTAACGTCAAGGCCTTATTTGCTTGGCTTTAGATAATTGCTCTTTTAAGCTCTTCTGAACAACCTAATTTGGGGCATCAATCAATGTGTTTTTCCTGGGAATCCCTCGTTTACACATTCCTATTATTTTTTCCCTTATAGATTCTCCATTTTATCTTTCCATATTATACAGCATCATCTTTGTAGTTAGGTCAAGAAAGAATCTCAATCTAATACTCATTGGAGTTATTTCACGAAGACTTGTCATGTTAAGGAAGAAGGGGGGAACAAGCACACTTAGAGAGCCGTATTGGAGATTCATAGGGCTTTCTTTGGGATGGCACCCATACCATTCCTAAAATGGGAGGCCCTAATGACCATAGATCGAACCTATCCAATTTTTACAGTGCGATGGTGGACTATTCATGGACTAGTTGTACCTATCATTTATTTTTTGGGGTCAATATCAGCAATGCAGTTAATCCAACGAATCACACATACGGATGTATGTTTTTAAATTAAGGTTGAATTGGGAAATTATTTTGGATGCGGGCTTGAACAATGTTTGAGCATGGTTTGAGGTTGTTTTGTGGTAAATTAATTGAACGACTGCTGGGTTTGTCATTGTCCATTGGTGAAGAAAGAACAACATAGGCTACTTTACTGAGCTGAAACTGGAATTTGAGAAGTCTTGTTTTTAACGAGAAGTTTGTGTTAGGTTCGAACTTGTAAGTGATTGAAGTGGATACATGATCATCTTATCTAAAAATAGAAAGAAAGTGATAATGTATATTCATGTTATGTTATTGGAATGGCACACCACATGTCATGTAGGCAGATCTACTGGATATTTTCTCATCTTTTAGTTTCCATGATTAGTGTGTCATATGTCCAAGCACGGTCGATCGTACTATGTTCCTCTAATTATATATATACACATATTTGAAGCTTTCAAGTACATTTTTCTGCTAAAGTTATCCATATATCCATAATAAATATCTCTGTTAAATTGTTGATTTGCAGAAATTCACTGTACCTCAGAAATTTTTCAGTCATTTTTATGTGTTGGCTGTGGTGTGGACAACATTGTTGCTGGCCACAACTTGGTTTTATGCATATAAAGAGGCACCATTGGCCTTTGGGCCTTTACAATACTCCACTATTGTCAGCTACTTGACTGGGGGTTCGAATATCCTTTCTTTTCATAAATCTCATTCTCATCTGAGCACTGTAAAATATAGATACAAGGTTTGGCAATCTGTATTTCTGCTCTTGTTGATGGAAGTTCAAGCATTGAGACGCCTTTGTGAGACAATATATGTATTCAAGTACAGTCCCTCAGCTCGGATGCACATTTTTGGCTACCTTGCTGGCCTATTGTAAGTTTCATGAGAATCTTATAAACTATTATATTAATTTATAGTTCTCTTAATACATCTTCTATGGTTGTTGTAATTAAAATCTCCTTTATATCAAGAAGCAACTCCCATAATCAAAATATCCACCTGTAAACCCATGTTTTAGGGATTAACAAGTTGTGGCAGTGGATGGTATTTAGCAAGATGAACTGTTCGATAATGATAGACTGTTTGTTTAAATGGCTGCATATGACTGGAAAGACGTGTGGCTACTGATGCTAGCTTTTGTCATGTACTCTTGAATTTTTCTAGATGATTGTTTTGCACCATACCCTGCTTGTAATTGTTCAATTTCTGACTGCCTATGACTCCCTTTTCATGTATTTTATAACTGCAAAGCTTGTAATCGTTGGTTTTCTGCTCTCTAAAAGATGAAATAAACCGAGCACATATTATCTAAGCATATTTTATCATGCAGTAAAACATATAATTTTGTTGATGAAGTAAAATGATAATGGATATAGAGGAAACCGATAGAATTGTATGTGGATGCTGACCCTTTCATTCATGTCTATTTTGTATTTTTGCAATGATTTTATGGTTTTCATTTTTGTGCTGCTCCGTTTTAGTCTTAGATGTTGTCATGGCAGTTAAGTGGTCATTATTATGTCTTGCTTGTAGGCTAAATTTAAGATTTTTCTTTTTCTTTGTGCCCCCACCCAGCCGCTGCATGTGTGTGCTCACATTCACACATTTTTTTTCCTCATCCTTAAAAGGTTTGTCGACTGATTGTTAGAATGTCTTTTGTACTGCTGGATGTTTTCTGGTCATTTTACAGTTTTTACTGTTTGAACCCATAACATATATTTGATTGGAAATTCTACTGCATACTTTCTTGCAGATTTGTGAAGGTTCATGAATCAAAACACAACAATATGGCCTTGTTTGGGAAGTAGGCTATTTTAGTTTTTGACTATTGTAGTAGGCTTAAATTTTTATGTTTGGGAAGATGGTTGGATATTTTTATAGTTGGATGTGATGTTTGTGAGAGAAAAAGTGAAATGATTATGGGTTTGATGTGACATTTTGTCTTATTAACTATTTTAGCCTATTTTGTCTTCTTGTGAATTTTAGCCTAAAATGCCAAATTTTAGCCTTTGCCAAACGAGGCCATATTAAGCCAATTTCTGACATGTAGGTTTTATAGAATGAAAAGAACGTTATTTTCTTGCTAGAAATATAGTATGTGGTACGCTGAAACTATTGCTGAAGCCGAACTATACGACTGTTAGGAAACCATGATTTGTGATGATTCTAACTGCTCAGTATGTATACGGTCAACTTTTGTCTGATCCTCGATGACAGTATATTATGTATGTGTCAAAAGATATTTTACTGATGTTTGGTATGTTTCTGAAACTAGTTTCTACACAGCAGCGCCACTTTCACTTTGCTGTACAGTTGCACCGGAGGTATTTACATTTGCCGTAAATCAGGTGGCTGAGTTCATTGTTAAAGGAAAGAATCAGATCCCAGCCACTGAATTTGATTGGTGGCAATTTGTGGGTCCTCTTATGAAACTTAAATGGAATTCATGGATTGGAATGGCTATATTTTTTGGGGGTTGGATTCATCAGCGCCATTGTCATGCAATTCTTGTAAGCTTCACATCTGCCATGTTCTTTTGTTTTAATTGAGACGTCAATTTCTTAGGTTTGAATTTCTGTTTCGGTCAATAAAGTATGTGCCTAATGTTCCTCAATGACCTAATCCACCAAGCTTTCATTTGTCCTGTAAGATAATTACATAAATATGTGGCTATAACAATAAGTTGGTTTTAACTGCTAAAAAAATAGATGTAGATGGAGACCACTGCACTACCACATGTGCTTCTCGTTGCGTTGAACAAAAGGTATGAAAATAACTTAACAAAATGAAATAGTGAAGAGAAGTTGGACAGTATGGAGGACTAATACTGATGAACTGTTATTTTAGATTTATGCAAATTATAGGCAGAAATGCTGGTCATAAAACAAATGTAGCTGTGCCGGCATGATTTTGCTCATTCATTTTTTTGTACCGGTAAGGAGTGTTTAGTCATAACTCAACTTCTTCATATGTGATACACACAAGCATGTCTTGTTTCGATTTCTAATTTTGATTGAAATGATTCATTCATTTTCTGGGCTACACAAGTTGCTGGCTTAAATGCAGCACGTGCTTCTTTTTTTTTTTTGAGGAATGCAGCACATAGTTCAGGAGTGTGAAATGCAGCATCTATTTACACCCAATAAATATCTCATTACAACCATTTGTTTAAGACTTTCTTCATAATGTACAAGTATTAAAATAATGAAACATTTATTGTGCAAATAGAAGCTCCCGTATGAAATGCATTTTCACCTTCTTCGTCAGCTCAATTATTTTGGGAATGCGAAGCACAAAGAACTAATCTTCAGAAATACATGGACAGAAGAATATTTTCAGACAAATCTTTTTTGTCTTATCAACTTTAGTAAATCTCATTTTATGTTTGACTTTGTTGTACATGACCATTGTCCATTTCAGCCATTCTCTTTTATGGTTTATTATGTTGGGAGAAGGTGAGGTGACAATGTTCATTGTCAAATTAGGAGCCCCACTTTAGTTTATTGTGTTCTCTTTGTAACCATCATTGACGGAACCTTCTACCTTTCAACCAGGGTTCATTGCGGGAGAACCTAGAACAAGCTGATGACTATGTAATCCCTTACGGCGATTGGTTTGAATATGTTTCTTCTCCACACTACTTGGCTGAGATTGTAAGCTTCTCTTCCCTTTCTTTATTTCTTTCTTTCTTTGTAATTCCTCCAGATCTTGGTAGCCCAAAATAGTAGTTGAAATATATCTGGTACAAGTGCTCGAAAATCAAGGAATCTACGGTAACTTTGAACCTAACTTTTCATAAGCACTAGCACTTTCATTGTTTTACCCTAACCTGCTTTTTTATGAAGGTTATATACGGTGGTCTTGTGGTTGCTAGTGGTGGTGCAGATCTGACAATCTGGTTACTCTTTGGATTTGTGGTATTGTTTCAATCCCATCGCTTGATATATGGTTGATAATCATAAATTGTTTTTCTTTTCTTTTTCAGCTACTCTATGTCAGTTCTTTAAAATCGAGTTTCTTGTATTGGGGTGTGGCAGGTGGCAAATCTTGTATTGGCAGCGGCAGAAACACATAGGTGGTATCTCCGTAAATTTGACAATTACCCAAAACACCGATTCGCCATTATTCCATTTGTGTATTAGTTCTTAGTCAACCTAGTCACTGATTCTCATGTATTCCAATCTATACAATGCTTATGGTAGAAACACTTTGAGATGTTTATACACTGAATGTAATTGCTTAGAAGCTTTGTCATAAAAGATGTGAAAATCTGAGTTTCAACTTGCCTTGTATAAAGATCGGTGAGATTGATTGCTATTTTAACCAAAATAATAAGAAAATTTTTGATGAAAAAAAGTGTTTTCTGGGTTATTTTTATTTCGTATACTATTGTAATGCAATCAGAGGAGGTGATGTGTATCTGCTGTTTAATCGGAAACATGAGGTATATCCTTGCCAAACTTAAGGTTCATTGGCGGTACATTCAGAATATTCTCCGTTATATTAAGAAAACTGAGAGGGGAGTAAGAAAGTTGCAGTTGTACGATGAACAATTAAGGGATGTTAAATTTGATAATAAATGTGTGGCAAGATTGCTTAATGGTATTGAGTTGAGTAATAAGAGATGTGACCGTCAATCAGATAAGATCGTGGTTAAGGGTATAAAATTAATTGGGAATGTTCAATTAGGACATGATGCTAAAGACGAAGCTGTGGTCCACCATATATTGTTTTTATCATAAGTGATAATAGTTCGTCAGATTCCGTCCCTATACCTGACAAAATATTTATTAGAGTTAGCAAGGGTAATCCTAAGACCTGGATTGTTGATCCTGACCAGTCCGACCGATTTTGGATGTTAAAGAAAATAAGATTCAAGCTCGTTGGTGGCAAGGACAAAGAGGACGTTCGTCACGAAATAGAAGTTGTGGACTAGTTCTTTCCAGTTGATGTTTGGACGGACTACAAAGATACGCTCTTGGGAAATGCTGGAAGTATTCAAAAGAGTGTCATATATTTAGTGGCCACTATTGTTAGTGGAAAAGAATGCAAAATTACTTTAAGGAGTCAAATGTATTTTAAAACTATTTAGAATTATAATTTTATTTTTATTTGTAATGTTCAGGTTAATGGAGGTGGACGATATAAAAACTGGTGTTGAAGGGGTTTCAGCAAGTGATTTCAGTTGTATTGAACTTACTTTACCTAATTTATTTTCTCAGTTAAGGTTGAGATACAAACAAAAGAGTATTAAGGTTAATAAAATATTGATAAAATATTCTCCCCTTTGCGCACCCAATACCAGTGGTTTGGTCAGAGTAAATATCTATGATCGGAGGTTAGATGGTAATGACAGCCTACAGGCGTGGTTCTTTTTCCTGTAGATTGTCAATGCGAGTTAGTCTATTATGGTAATGGTTATTGTTCAATTAACGACAAACAGGTGCCATGGTTGGTGAAGTATCGACTTGGAAATTCGAATATTAAAAAGGGGATTACGTACTGTAAAATGAAGGGGTATCTGAAGTATTCTACGAGTGATATGCCAGAAGATTCGCGCAAATGAGAGCCCCCTCTATTGTTGTGTTATCTAAAAAATATTCTAATGAAAATATTGATGTTTGGCATTGTCCTCCAACGAAGGCTATTCCGATTCTGACACGGACTAAGTCTGTGGGTTTACCGAAGAGGCAAAAAGATTTGTTGTTAGGAGGTTTTAGGGAAAGTGGTTCAGTTATTCATGAACGTAGAGGTCATCCTAGTTTGTCCGAGATTGATGTACGCAGAGGTGGTGATGACACTAGTGATGCTGATCTTGGTCCGTCGATTTCGAAGGTTGGTGTTAGCAAGGAGGAAGTTGATCGTAAAGGATCAGTCTTTATGGACCCCGCAGAATTTTCTAATGTTTTACGAAATATAATCATCAGTGTAAAAAATAGTGATGTGACTCAAGATGTAATAGTTGATGATAAAGGAAATGTAGTAAGTAAATAAAACTTTAAGTGGTTTTGTAAATAAAATTAATAAAATTTGTCATTAATCATGACAGTGGTTACAACTATTGATCAAGACATCAAACCATTCTCTCATTTTTGGAGACATTGCATCTAACCAACTACTGTCCCCCATTAGTTAATATAATACAAGGAATTTCTCCTATAATAGTGGAATCTGGTTGGAATTTAACAAATACATGGAAATCTCTCTGGCAGCCTACTAAATTTTTCATTAATTCAGTGGGGACTGTCGAGTATTTGATGTCGTCTATGACGTTGTAGACGGCGTCTTGGTCATAGTCCTTGAAGCTTATTCTGCCGGAGAAGTAATTGTGTCGTCCGAGGCTTTTGCCCTAGGCGGTTTTGCCTGTTCTTGAGGGTCCTTCGAGGTAGAGGGAGATTGAGCGGATGGCCCTCTGTTCTGGTTCCTCTTATCAGAAAAGGGAGTTCTTCGTCAACATATAAATTGTTGATATTATTTTTGTGTATCCCTAATCTAAGGAAGCCGTCTTCTCTCCAAACAGAGAGACAACAATTTTGACATAACTAGTACTGAACGAAATTTTGACTTACAAACAAAATATTATTTTTTGCCCATTTTTTTACTTCTTCATTTAAGAAAGGAAATGAATTAAAGGGGCTAGTATATAGGGCCTCTCTCTTTTGTAATGATCCCTCGAAAATATTTTTAATTGGGGGTATTTTGTGACGTAATCGGTGGGACATCTTTCTTTACAGAGTGCAAAGAATTGTTCCTCCGTTTCTGCTTCTCCAAGTATTCCCCTCCAGAGTTCGTCTCTATTTTTCGAAGGACTTTTCCCCTTAGATGAAAACTCTTCCCATTCGACGAACTCACCCCCTTTCTGTATATACTGTCGACTTGCTATTGGCGAGTGAAGTTTTTCTATATATGGATGATAGATTCTGCCGTTGGTTCTAGTGAGATCGAAAAATCTCGGGTTGAAGGTTTGAATTTTCTTCGTGCATTGAACCATGGCATGGAGGTGGGGGTTTCTATCTTCGTGGAGCTCTCTTGCGGCAAGTATGTAATATGGCTGACAGGCTAGTTGGAGAAGGGATTTGAGTAGTTCTAAGAGTTGTTCTTTTAGGCATGGGCATTGTGGGTTGGTAAGGAAAACATTTTTGGCATAAAAACGGAAAGAGGCTTGGCGAGGCATTTTGTAATGGTAAATAGTGAACTCACACCAATCGTACAAGGCCTCCCTATTAGTTAAAAAACTTGGTGTGAATGGTGTGAGTGGTGTGACTGGGGGGGCGCTATATTAATATTACCAGCGCCCCCCCTCCCGCTGATCTGGGCCGTCCATTATTGTACTTATGGACACGTGTATGGATGTGATTAAAAGGAAGTCACACCCGGGCCCAGGTGTGAGTGGTGTGAGTACTTTTGATTCATTTGCTAGATAGTGCTATACACGTGTCGCTTTTCTGGTGGTTTGCGTGGTTGTAAAGTAAATATTCTTGCAGAATGATAGACATAAAGCAAAGGCGGGAAAATATATGTGTTTGAATTATTTTGAATGGGGAATCTTCATCCTTACACGCGGTCCATTATTGCTAAATATTTGGTACCATAAATATTTTATAGCAGAGGGGAATATGCTTTTGTAGTGGGATAGCTATTGTGGTGAAGTTGTTTTCTGATACCTTGTTTCGTCCCTCATTTTCAGTCTTTTTTTGTTGTTGATTGTTTTGGTATACAATGTTGTACTCCTTAGAAGAGTATTCCGAGAATTACGGGCAGTTCACTCAAATGTGTGTAAATCGTTTTTTGACGTGGCAAATAGGACTGTGGGAAAAGAGGCGGCGGTTAGCTCTGGTGAAGTTTGTTCGTGAGAACAAGGAGCAGAGGGAAAAAATATCAAAGCTAAGATGTCTGAACAGACTGTCATTACCATATAACCTCTGATCATAAATATTTACGCAGATCAACCCACTAGCATTGGGTACGCAAAAGGGGGAATATTTTATCAATATTTTATCAACCTTAATACTTTTTTGTTTGTATCTTAAGCTCAATTGAGAAAATAAATTAGGCAACGCAAGTTCAATACAACTGAAATCACTTACTGAAACACCTTCAACAACACCAGTTTTTATATCGTCCGCCTCCATTCAAAACCTGAACATTACAAATAAAAAAATACATAAAATTATAATTCTAAACAGTCTTAAAGTACATTTGACTCCTTAAAGTAATTTTGCATTCTTTTCCACTAACAGTAGCGGCCACTAAATATATGGCACCCTTTTGAATATTTCCAACATTTCCCAAGAGCATATCTTTATAGTCTGTCCAAACATCAACTGGGAAGAACCGGTCCACAACTTCTATCCCGTGACGAATGAACTCTTTGTCCTTGCCACCAACGAGCTTGAATCTCATTTTCTTTAACATCCGAAACCGGTCGAACTGGTCAGGATCAACAATCCAGGTCTCAGGATTACTCTCGCCAACTCTAATAAATATCTTGTCAGGTGTAGGGACGGAATCTGACGAATTATTATCACTTATGATGAAAAACAATATGTGGTGAATTACAGCTTCGTCTTTAGCATCTTGTCCTAATTGAACATTCTCAATTAATTTTATACCCTTAACCACGATCTTGTCTAATTAACGGTCACATCTCTTATTACCCAACTCAATACCATTAAGCAATCTCGCCACACTTCTATTATCAAATTTAACATCCCTTAATTGTTCATCGTACAGGTGCAACTTCCTTATTCCCCTCTTAGTCTTCTTAATAAAATGGAAAATATTCTAAACGTACCGTCGGCAAACATACGCCGCCTTAAAAGGTGCACAACCACAATAACTCTGCTTATATCCACTGACCACCGATGTCCTTGACCTCCGGTACGCAAAGGGAGTCTGATACTAGCTGCCCATACCTCCTTTCATTTTTTATAAAACACTCCAAATCTTTTATCTTACAAATTTGGCAGATTCTCTTACCTCTGCTAACCATTCTGTTCAGACACCTTAGCTTTGATATTTTTTCCCTTTGCTCCTCGTACCCACGAACAAACTTCACCGGAGCTGACCGCCGCCTCTCTTCCTACAGTCCTATTTGCCACTTCAAAAAACGATCTACACACATTTGAGTGAACTGCCCGTAATTCTCGGGATATTCTTCTAAGGAGTACAACATTGTATACCAAAACAATCAACAACAAAAAAAGACTGAAAATGAGGGACGAAACAAGGTACTAGAAAACAACTTCATCACAATAGCTATCCCACTGCAAAAGCATATTCCTCTCTGTCATAAAATATTTTATGGTACCAAATATAAAGCAATAATGGACTGCGTGTAAGGACGAAGATTCTCCATTCAAAATAATTCAAACACATATATTTTCCCTTCTTTGCTTTATGTTTATCATTCTGTAGGAATATTTACTTTACAACCACGCAAACCACCAGAAAAGCGACACGTGTATAGCATTATCTGGCAAATGAATCAAAAGTACTCGCACCATTCACACCTGGGCCCGGGTGTGACTTCCTTTTAACCACATCCATACACGTGTCCATAAGTACAACAATGGACGGCCTAGATCAATGGGAGGGGGGGCGCTAGTAATATTAATACAGTGTCCCCCCAGTCACACCATTCACACCAGGTTTTTTAACTAATAGGGAGGCCTTGTATGGCTGGTGTGAGTTCACTATTTACCACTACAAAATGTCTCGCCAAGCCTTTTTCCATTTTTATGCCAAGAATGTTTTCATCACCTATCTACAATGTCCATGCCAAAAGAACAACTCTTAGAATTCCTCCAATCCCTTCTCCAACTAGCCTGTCAGCCATACTACATACTTGTCGCAAGAGAGCTCCACGAAGATAGAAACCCTCACCTCCATGCCATGGTTCAATGCACGAAGAAAATTCAAACCTCCAACCCGAGATTTTTCAATCTCACTAGAACCAACAGCAGAATCTATCATCCAAATATAGAAAAACTTCACTCGCCAATAGCAAGTCGACAGTATATACAGAAAGGGGGCGAGTTCGTCGAATGGGGAGAATTTTCATCTAAGGGGAAAAATCTTTCGAAAAACAGAGACGAACTCTAGAGGGGAATATTTGGAGAAGCAGAAACGGAGGAACAATTCTTTGCACTCTGTAAAAAAAGATGTCCCACCGATTACGTCACAAAATACCCCCAATTAAAAATATTTTCGAGGCATCATTACAAAAGAGAGAGGCCCCATATACTAGCCCCTTTAATTCATTTCCTTTCTTAAATGAAGAAGTAAAAAAATAGGCAAAAAATAATATTTTGTTTGTAAGTCAAAATTTCGTTCTGTACTAGTTATGTCAAAATTGTTGTCTCTCTGTTTGGAGAGAAGACGACTTCCTTAGATTAGGGATACACAAAAATAATATCAACAATTTATATGCTGACGAAGAACTCTCCTTCTTTTCTGATAAGAGGAACCAGAACAGAGGGTCATCCGCTCAATCTCTCTCTACCTCGAAGAACCCTCAAGAACAGGCAAAACCGCCTAGGTCAAAAGGCTCGGACGACACAATTACTTCTCTGATAGAATAAGCTTCAAATATTACGACCAAGACGCCGTGTACAGTGTCATAGACGACATTAAATACTCGACAGTCCCCAACCAGCTATAGCTTTTGCACAATACTTTTCTCACCATCCAACCAAAATTTTCTCACCTCCACCAAATTTTCTCTCTCCTCTTGAGTAAACTTGTCTTCTGCAGGAAAATTTTCGAAGGGAACACAACTTTAACATGAAAATTTTTCTCCTTCTGATCAACATAATTCAAGTGGGTACAACTTGCACAACAACCAAGCAACAGAATCAAATCAAATCAGGCTCAGAATTAAGTACTCTTTTTGGGAGTTAGTTTTTTAACTTTTTTTTTTATTTTAGACTTATTTGTCTTTAATATTTTTTTGAAAAAAATGTCAAATTTGAATAATTTGAAAAAAAAATTAAAATTGAATATTAAAAAAAAATAGAAAAGACAAATAAACAAATTTTTTTGTATTTTTAAATTTGACTTATTTTCATCTTTGATGAATTTTTAAAATTTATTATTATTATTATTATTTTAATTTTTAGAATCATCTATTCTAGATAAACTTTAAAAAAATCAAAAAATGTTAGAAAAAACAAAATAAGTTGAAAAAATATGCCTAATCAACACAACAGCCAATACACTGAATACGAGCAGGCTAAGTGTTTAGGTATAAGTTTATTTATTTATTTATTTTGGAATAAATATATTTAATAAAGTAGGATAAGAATCTATCATCAGTTTCTCTGAACCCTGTACTTCATTTTGATTTTCAGTAGACTGATATGGGCATTGCAGTGACAGCAACTCAACAACTTTACCAGCGTTCTCCGGAAAATGAAAACAGAAAATGAAAACAAAAACACAATCAGACAGGCCATTTTACGACAAGCATTGCACGATAACATCTAGCATCCAAAGTGGCTCTCACTGTCCAAAGCCGCATGCTCATTTCCCTACCGTTATGAGAGAGAACCACAGAAACTGGATAAAAATTGAACCCACAATGAATAATGTAAATGAGATATTGTGTCCATTACTGGTCCATCTTTTAAACGCACCAAGTATGGATGATGTGCCCTATTGACGTAAAAATAGATCAAAGCTGACTCAAAAGTTGGATCAAGAGGCTTTTATTCCAACATAAGGAGCATTCGCTCTACTTCCCTTCAGGTTTATAGATTTTAGCTGGATGTAGTTAGGGTAGAGGTGGGTATGCCAAAGAAAATGACCTTGTCAAGCTTGAAGCACGTGGTGACATACAGAAAGACAGGACTCACATTCTCTGCAAGAAGACAGAAGCCAGAACCGAACAAAACAATACACAAGCATCTCATAACTAGTTTTAACAAGCATTGCATGATGACATCTAGCATCCAAAGTGGCTTTAATTGTCCAAAGTTCAATCCACCACATGGTTCCACCGGCATGTAATTTCAGGGTGGTGGATCAGTTTCGTCATAAGTTTTAAATGTGTTCTATGTATAGAATCATTGATAGATCTAACCAACTTCTGAAAATCACCGTTTCTTCACATTTTATTCTTCAGCATAACATGAAACGAATCACTCACTCACAATTGCCATAGTTATGCATATACATCAATGCCCCAAAATTTCGCAGGTTGATTAGTCCGATAGTTCCTGTCAATGCTTTTGATCAGGTCCATGTCCTCCTTGGTCAACTCGAAGTCAAGCACTTGGATATTCTCCTTCAATCTCTCGATTTTTGATGACTTTGGAATGACAACAGTACCCCGTTGGATACCCCAGCGCAGAACAATCTGGGCCACAGTCTTTTTGTATTTCTCCGCTAGACCCTGAAACCATAGAAGCAAAGACAAAATCATTTTGGTGCATTTACATTCATAAAAGTAAATTCTTATTTGATCATGAGAACAATCACTTTACTGCCCACTGAGACTCTGAGAGAGGAAGTTTTTGAATTCTAACTTACTTTGAGAACGGGATCATCCAAACATGATACAGTACCAAACAATTCGGTGTTAGCCACAGCGCCTCCTAGAGGTGTGTGGGCTGTGACACAGATACCATGCTTTTGACAGAATTTGACAAGCGAATCACGCTGGAAGTAGGGGTGTGTTTCAATCTGGTTCACAGCAGGCTTCACTTTGGAATAAGCCAAGCAATCTCTAGTTAAGAAGATGTTGTAGTTGCTGCAAACAAAATTTTCTTATGAGAGCCAGATTTCAAACTCATAAAATGTCCAAGAACTAACCTACATTGTTACTTGCATTGAACGTGAACGGAAACGTAGTAGGCCACATGCTCTAAAATGTGGTACAATAAGAATAGACTTATAGATTACACCATCAAAATTTACGGTACTTCTAGAATAATTTTCTTTCAACAAATTAAGTGCCCAATAAAATGTTTTTTTTTCTTTTCAAATTAATCATGTAGTAACACATGTTTATGAGCGTTTTAATCCCTTTTTTGACGTTGTCCAGTCAAAATTTCACTCACCTTAAATTTTAGTTCATTATATTTTATTTTTGTCTAGTCAAAACTTCACTCACCTTAAATTTTAGTTCACTATAATTTTTCTTTTCTTTTCTT
The DNA here is from genome assembly GCF_004153795.1 of Camellia sinensis. Classification (NCBI taxonomy): domain Eukaryota; kingdom Viridiplantae; phylum Streptophyta; class Magnoliopsida; order Ericales; family Theaceae; genus Camellia; species Camellia sinensis. The sequence continues at coordinate 690,832 of NW_021025205.1, read as the reverse complement.
TTCTTTTCTTTGAATTTCCAGTCAAAACTTCTAAGGAAACCTTTAGGAAACATATTGGAAGAAAAGTTTTTGGAATCGCTTTGGATTACTAAATTTACCGTTTTGAAACAAAAATAAAACATGTTTCCGAAAGTGTGTTCCAAAACATAATTCACTAGAGTATTAGCGCTTTCTAGTAACACTTATTGAGACAGTAGAAATGAATAGTTTGAACTCTAAACAACTACCTATATAAGATCAAACTAACCATAGGCATTCAACAGGAGAAATTCACTTTAAAACAAAATTTTGTTATGATCTCAATAGACAAGGAATTGTCCAAGTGTACATTGCAAGGTTGTGTGGGAAAGCATTATGATAATAGCAAATGAAGACGCATAATGGTAGATGAATGCACCTGATCCCTACGCTGCGAACCAAACCCATTGAAACCAGGCTTTCCATAGCATGCCAGGTAGTTTCCAAGGTTATCGTTGTGTCTATGTCCAGCACACCATCATCACCCAAAGCACTGTCAGTTGTACCAACTCCTGCAATTTAAGTCGGAAAAAATTCTTGAAAACTAATTTAAGGACGAGAAATATCTTAAAGATTTCAATCCGAAAATCAAGCAATGATAGAATCAGCCCAGATTGCCCAACGTATTTAGGATCTCTAAACAAGACATATCAGGGAGGGATGTTGGGACTCATTGATCAGCAAATTTTAATCCCATAGACCATTCCCTTAAAACTTAAGGTTTTGTTTGGGTCTTAGATTTGAGTAGAGATTTAAAGGTGATTTTGGATTATATAAATAAGTGCACTTTTTGATTTTTTACGAAAAGATGTGCAGAAAAGTGGAGAGGTGATGTGATGGAAAAAAGATAAAAAGATAAAAAGATAAAAAGTGTGTACTTATTAGTACACCCCAAACAAGGCCTTATGGAGAAAAAAGAACTGATACAAAATAGCTTTTATTTTTATCAAATTTCCTCTCTTTTCCTTTCCATCCAAAAATTCCTACTCAAATCAAGATCTTAATACTACCTAAGAAGTATATCCCCCAAGCAAACAAATCTTGGGTATGCATTTCCTCTTTAAGATGAGAGTGTGAGAATATTATGCTAATTATGTAAATATATTAGATTGATTGTGTGAATATTAGATTGATTGTAAAAATATATGTTTATTCTTATTTCCTTTTTTAGATTAGGTCTATATAACTCGATTGTACTCTTTGTATTATACAATTGAACATACAGATTACCATTTAGAAAACTTACATGGTATCAGAGCTAGGTTCAAAACCCTAGCAACCATGGTCAGATCTTCTCTAATTTGTTGAGTTCTCTAGTTCAGCTTTTTGAATCCATGTGACTCATCTGAGCTTGAGTCGACCCATCTGGTTTGTGGTTCTCTAGTTCATCTGGTTCGAGATTGGGTTTGGTTCGTCAGAGCCTCACGATTGCTGAGTTCATGGTGGCTTGGGTTACGCATTAATTGGTTCGTCTCTGTCAGTGTTTTTAAAGGCTCAAGGCGCACTAAGGCGCTGAAGGTCTCTCGGGGCCTAGGCGCAAGGCGCAAGGCGCAAGGCGAGACGCGGGCATTATTGAAGTAAGGCGCACAGTCTTCGTAAAAAATAGAAAAATTAATATAGACTGATCATTCATAGTACTTAGACAATTTTTTAAAAAATAAAAAGTAATCAAGATTCAAGATTCAAGACAAAATATAAAATAATTCTCAAAGCCATGAAAGTACATATTACATAACATTCCAATTTTCAAAGATCAAATAATCCACATTCAATAAAATAAAAACATAAACACTAAACATCCAAAACATAAATATCCCACAAATACTAATATATGTCTTAACACTTGGAAACATCAATATCAAAAGAAATGGTAGGTTTGGTCGGTGTCAGTCAATCATCATCCTTAACATCATAGACATTGATCTCAACGACATCATCATCTTCATCTTCATCTTCATCTTCCATGTCCATGTCCATGTCATCGAAATCAGGCAACATATTCATTTCTTCTTTGTGTCTTTTTTTTTGACATGAACTCTCTAATCTCTTCTCTTACATGAGAAGGACACTTCGGGCAAGCAGTAACATTCCTATAACCTCCCGCAAGGTGTTATTTCACCCGATAAACACCTCCATTTGATACTTTACCACAAAAATTACACTCAAACTTGTTTAAATTATTCTCCTCCACCAAATGGGCATATTGCCACGCCGGATCTTTTCTATTACTTTCCGATGTCATTTTCTACTTAGTACTTACTACACAACACAAAAAATAAATAACAGAAAAACAATTTCAGTATAATGAATGTAATGTATGTTATGTGATGAATTAATTAATGTATGTAATGTATGAATCAATTTTCTATTTTTTTAATTAATGATGAATTAATTAATTAATGTACATTACATTCCATTACATTCATTCCTATGTTACATTATTTTTTCTATTAATGTATGAATTAATTAATGTATGTAATGTAATGTATGAATTAATTAATGTTATGATTCAATTTTCTATTTTTTTAATTAACTTATGAATCAATTTATGAATTAATTAATGTTATGATTCAATGTATGTAATGTAATGTATGTAATGTATGAATTAATTAACTTATGAATCAATTTTCTATTTTTTAAATTAATGATGAATTAATTAATTTCAGTATAATGATGAATCAATTTCAGTATAATCATAATGAATGTAATGTATCTATTTTTTTATTTATGTATGTATGAATTAATTTATTTATTTATTTATGTAATAATCATAATGAATGTAATAATCATTAATGGAAAAAAAAAAAAGAAAAGAAAAAGAAAGTCGAAAGAAGAAGAAGCAAATAATTGAAATAATTGAAAAAAAAAAAAAAAAAAAAAAAAAAACCCCTGAAAAAAAAAAAAAAAAAAAAGACCCAACCCAAAAAATTGGAAAAAAAAAAAAAAAAAAGGAAAAAGCAAAACAAAAAACAGAGGAGACAAAAAACAAGAAGTTGAAGTCGAAGGCAAAAAAAAGAAAAGGAAAAAAAAAAAAAATGAAAGTCGAACCAGTGTAGAAGACGAAGAAGAAGGAGAAGGGGAGAGAGAGTCGAACCTGCGAAGCCGAAGTCGATCCAGTGTCGCAATTGAAGTCCAGCTCTTGTGTCGCAGTCGTAATCGCAGACGAAGTCCAGCTCGAACTCGATTGCGAGGCGAAAGAAGAAAGACGACTTCGATTAGGGTTCATCTGAGTCCTATTTGGCTCATATGGTACATGAGTTCTAATCCTCTGTGATTATGAGCCATTCGAAAGGTTTATCTGAGTCGTTAGATCAGATCTACAAATTAAACACTCAGTCGTGCCTAGGCGAGGGCCTTGCGCCTTTCTCGCCTTGCTCAAGTCGCGGCTAAGGCACTCGCCTGGCTCAAGTCGCCTCGCCTGGTACCTGTACAGGCGCAGATGGTGCGCCTCGACTCGCCTTGCGCCTAGGCGCAACTTTGACAACACTGGTCTTTGTTCTTTCAGTTGCGATTCATCTGATCAGTTCTCTCTTGACTTGTCAAGACTGTCTAAATTGCAATCGAAATCCTGTTTGTTCAATTTCTAATTCTAATTTGGATTCGCGACACAGCTTTCTCTCTAGTTTTGGTTTCCAGCGTCTGCATCAAAGAGATGGAGTTTGAGATCGTGACACCCATACCTGTTGGTGTTCGCGATCTCCATTTTCTCTCTAGTTGTGCTTCATGATCTCTCTCTTTCTCACTCTTGTTTTATTTGTGGTCTTGTTCCTCTGGCTCTCTAGTATCCGTGGTCCGCCAAATAAGTTTTGTGCTTATTACACTGTGACCACATCAGTACAAGTTTTGTGGTGATCTAGTTCTAATTGTCTGTTTATTACCCTTTGCCCCCTGATTTGACTATTTTGGACTTATTACACTTAAACCCTTCATCTCTCTGATTATTACACGTTAGCATATTATATTACCATATTACTATATGAGTTATTAGTGTGTAATTATTCTATGCCTCAGGACTGCCTTGTAATTTTTACAAACTTTAATCTTCATTAATATAAATAGGGGATAATATCCTAATCAAACCCGCAGCTGGTTACTCTCTACAATCATCATGGTATCAGAGCTAAACCCTAATACCTAACCCTAGCTACCCACACTGTTCCTATTACAAATCGGCGCCACCAGCCACCACCGGAGGGGCTTCAGCTCACGCTGACTCCACCCTGAGGGGCTTCGGCTCACGCCAACAAAGACCCACGTAGTTTCAGGTGGGTTGATGCCTGTCTAGGGTTTCGGCTCACCCTTGTTGATCGAAATTAGCACCAACGATCACTCTAGGGTTTGAAACTTACCTGGATTGGTCCGCTGCCTCAGTCAACTCCTCCGATGCCATCGTCTCTTTTCGCAACTTCAGTCGTCGCTCATCGTCAGTCGATCTCCTTTGCTTGGTCAGTTCGTCGATCTCCTCTGTCTTCGTCAATCTCCTCTGTCAGTACAGTTTGTCCTCTTCAGTCGATCCTCACTTCGTCGATCTTCTCAGTTCGTCAATCTCCTCAGTTCGTTGATCTTCTTCGTCAATCTCCTCTGTCGCCTCCTCTTCTCTGGTATAACCTCTGTTTGGTCTTACCTCTGCTATGTCGTGTATAGGCTTTGTTTGATCTTCAACACAGTTTGTCCACCCAAAAAAAAAAAAAAAAACTTATGGTTTCTTAATTTTGTTATGCCTTTATAGTGGTCATTGTACCTGTTCTTTCACCACCACCTTCCGGGTTTGTGATTGCCACTAGTTTTGTTATGGGTTCGGTAGTATAGTATTCATGGCAGATTCCACCAGTGTGTCCCCTACTTCTCAAACACCTAGGAGTGAGAGTCCCATTATACCTATTACCATGCCTGAGAACCCCAACCCTAGTCTGAAAATCACCACCTCTCTATTTAATGGTCAGAACTATCTAGCATGGTCTCAAAGTTTGACTATATTTTTGAAGAGCAGAGGAAAGATAGGATATGTTGATGGCAGGACACAGACACCTAGTACCACTGACCCGGGTTATGACCAATGGGAGATTACCAACTCTTTGATTATGGGTTGGCTTATTCATTCGATGGTTCCAGAAATTGGTGAGGGCTACTTGTCTATGGAGACTGCCCAGGATGTTTGGGATGCTGTGGCTGCCACCTATTCCCGCAAAGAGAATTTCTCACAGGCATTTGAGTTGCGCTGCTCTATTAAGAGCTCACTTCAGGGAGAGCAGACTGTCCTTTAGTATTTCACCTTCCTCACCAACGGCTGGAAACGCCTTGATCACCTGTAAGACTATAAGCCTGTTTGTCCTGCTAATTCTGTCGGGTATAAGAAGTTCATCGCACAAGAACGGGTCTTTAAATTTCTGGCAGGCCTAAATGTGGAGTATGATCCAATTAGGGGTCTAGTTCTGAGTATGGACACTCTTCCTTCACTTCAGGAGGCATTTGCCTATGTACAAAATGAAAAGAGTCGCCGGTCTGCTATGATGTCCCCTGTCTCTACTGACCGCCCAACTGCTCCTCGAGATGGCCTCAGCCTGACTCCCATCCCTCCGTCTGCTGCTAAGGAGTCTGTATTCTGTGATTATTGTAAGAAGCCACGGCATACGCGTGAGACGTGTTAGAAACTTCATGAGACTCCATCCGAGGGTCGAGGTGATCGATCTAGTTCTAGAGGAGGTCGGTCAGGCCAGTCTAGAGGACGTGGCTCCTATTCCCGAGCTTATTAGTCTAGTGCCGTTGATACACTTAATTCTAATTCTGCTTCCATTGGCCAAGCTTCTGATGCTGAGCTTGAGGATACTCTGCGCCAATTGCTGGACCGCCGGTCTTCTACTGTTCTCAGTACAGCTTCCTCGTCATTTGCCTACTCAGGTAACTTAGCCTCTTCTCCTTGTGTTTTCCTATGTCATAAGTCTTTGCCTTGGATTATTGATTCTGGTGCCTCAGATCATATGTCTGGCTCCTCTGATCTTTTCTCTGCCTATAAGCCCTCTTCAGGTCAGGACAAAGTTAGAATTGCAGATGGTATTGTTTCTTCCATTTCTGGAAAATGTTTAGTCCAAGTCACTCCTACCATACCTCTATCTTCTGTTCTCCATGCTCCTAATTTTTCTGTTAATCTGTTATCCTTGAGTCGTCTTACCCAGGATTTGAATTGTAGTGTGACGTTTTTTTCCTGATCATTGTCTTTTTCAAGACCTTGTCACGAGAAGGACGATTGGCAGTGGTGGTGCAGCAAATGGTCTCTACTTCCTAGATCAACCGGACAAGCTTGTTTATTCTTCCACCACGTCTTCTACTACCCCCGCTGATTTATAGCTGTGGCATCGGTGTCTTGAGCATCCTTCTTTTTATTTACTTAAGCATTTATTTCCATCTGGTTTCGCAAATCATCATGTGTCTGAATTTCTTTGTGAGTCTTGTCAACTTGGAAAACAACACAGAGCTTCTTTTGCTACCAGTTTTAATAAAAGTTTAGTTCCTTTTTCATTAATACATTCTGATGTTTGGGGTCCCTCTCGTGTTATGTCTGTGAAAGGTCAGCGATGGTTTGTTACATTTATTGATGATTTTTCTCGTACTACTTGGGTGAATCTCATGAAAGATAAGAGTGAGGTTTTCTCTGTATTTCGCAATTTTCATAAGACGATTTGTACTCAGTTTGGGGCCACTGTCAAACCATTTTGTTCTGATCATAGTAGGGAAATACCTCTGTCGAAGAAATATTTAGCTAATGAGTTTGAAATCAAAGACTTGGGAAGCTTGAAGTATTTTCTAAGAATTGAAGTTGCTCGCTCCAAGGATGGGATATTTATCTCACAGAGAAAATATGTGCTTGACCTGTTGAAGGAAGCTGGGATGCTTGGCTGCAAGGCATGTGACACTCTACTGAAACCCAATCAAAAATTGGGGGATGATGAAGGATGAGAAGCTGTTGATAGGGGGAGCTATCAGTGATTAGTGGGTAAGCTCATTTACCTATCTCACTCCCGTCCTGATATTGCTGTTGTTGTCAGTGTGGTTAGTCAGTTTATACATACTCCTCATCAGATTCACTTCGAGGCTGTCATGAGAATCTTGAGGTACTTGAAGTCTGCTCCTGTTAAGGGTCTTTATTTTTCAAAGTATGATCATCTTCGTGTGGTAGCCTACACAGATGTTGATTGGGCTGGATCAATAACTGATAGGAGATCGACTTCAGGGTATTGCACCTTTGTTTGAGGCAATCTAGTTACTTGGAGGAGTAAGAAACAGAATATGGTTGCCAGGTCAAGTGCAGAAGCTGAGTTTAGAGCTATGGCACAAGGGGTGTGTGAGCTTTTATGGATCAGGTTCTTGTTGAGTGATCTAGGTATTGATCAGACGGACACCATGCGGTTATACTGTGATAATAAGGTCGCTATCAACATCGCTTACAATCCGGTTCAACATGACAGGACAAAACATGTTGAGATTGATCGTCACTTCATTAAAGAGAAACTCACTGGTGGTACCATTTGTACTCCTTTTGTCCAGACTGGTGATCAACTTGCTGACATTCTCACCAAGAGGGTTAGGAATAAGCCATTTCATGACATATTAGACAAGCTGGGCATGAGAGATATCTTCGCACCAGCTTGAGGAGGAGTGTTAGCATATTATATTATCATATTACTATCTGAGTTATTAGTGTGTAATTATTCTATGTCTCAAGGCTCCCTTGTAATTTTTACAAACTTTAATCTTTATTAATATAAATAGGGGATGATATCCTAATCAAACCCTAAGCTGGTTACTCTCTACAATCATCATTACGATGTCTCTGGCTTTTGACGAGCATGCCTTCTTCCATCAAAGGGGCCATTAGAAGCATCAGTGTCCCAAGAAGGGAAGTCTGTTTGCCTCATCGTCTCAGTAGTTTCAGATCCAATTCCGCACCCCTCTTCAGAGTACTTTTCGGCCTCCCGTCGATTTTATTGCATCTTTGGCTTTTGGCTTCCTTGAGTACTCAGATTAGTCAGTTTCAGCATATACTATCTACCTCCCAGACATCCCTGTCTGTCTTCATTGTTTCTTCTCTTCATTCGGGTTTGTTTAGGTCTTCTTCAAGTATCTCTTCGTCTGTCTGGATTTTTAACTCTGGCACCTCTCATCATATAACTCCTCATCTCTCCTTATTTCAAAATTGTATTCCTCTTACCTTTCCTATTACTGTCAATACTGCTAATGGGTCTGTTATATCTGTTGGATCCGTCCTATCGTCTGTATGTCTGTTGTCTCTATTCCATCTGTCTTATATACTCCTCAGTTATCTGTCATTTTATTATCTATCAGCCAGCTTAATGCCTCCTGTTTTAATGTTTCTTTTCTTCTTCTATCTGGTATGTGCAGGATCGGATGTCCAAACGGCAGATTGGGGCTGACCATAGAATTAGACCTCTATGTGGTGAAGAGTTTGCATCTGCCTATGACTATCTCTCCGACTGCCTTTTCCTCCTTTCAGTTAGATTCTTTGTCAAGTCATTTCTATTTGTGGCATTCCAGATTAAGGCATTTGTCTACTGAGCGCCTACGGTCTTTAACTCAATCAGGTATATTGGGTAAAGTTTCTCCTAGTCAACTTAACAAGTGTCTAGGGTGTAAACTTGCTAAAATGACAGTCTTACCTTTTCAACAAAGCACTTTTATATCTGACACACCGTTTTGTTTAGTTCATACTGATGTTTGGGATCCTTCTTCTGTTCTCATTAAAAAGGGTTTTGCATACTATGTGTCATTTGTTGATGACTGCACTCGTTACACTTGGATTTATCTTATGACTCATGAGTTTGACTTCTATCACATATATCGTACTTTTCAATCTATGGTCACTATACAGTTTGGGTCTACTATTAAATTGTTACGGTCTGACTTGGGTGGAGAATATTTTAAAACTGAGTTCTGTGAATATTTGGCTAATTTGGGTACCATTCACCAGACTTCATATACTGATACACCTTCCCAAAATGGTCACGTTAAGCGTAAACATCATCATTTCCTTGAGGCAGCTAGGTCTCTCCTTCTCTCTGCCTCTGTTCTGGCTCCATTTTGGGGTGAGGCAGTTCTTACAGATGCTTTTCTTCTCAACCGTATGCCTACTTCCATTCTCTCTGGTTGGTCTCCTTATGAGACTTTGTTTTCTCAACTTTCCCAATTACTTCATCCTTCGTGTATTTGGGTCTACTTGTTTTGTCCTTTTACCCCGTAAAGGTAGGACCAAACTGAGTACCCGGTCTGTCTTGTGTGTCTTTTTGAGATTACAGTCTCACTCAAAAAGGTTATCGCTATTATAACCCTGTTTCCCGTCGCCTATATGTCCCCCGCCATGTTACCTTTCTTGAATGTCTACCTCTTTTTCCTCTTACAGCCCCAATTTCCAAAAAGGATTTGGTTCATATTGATCCATTTCCTTTTGAGGTCCCTCTTGATGAGCATGTCGTTGCTATTCCCCATGAGCTTGTTCCCTCTCTTCCTCATCTCGCCTGACCCCCATAAGTCTATTCCTTCTTCTCCTCATCCTACTCCCCCACCTGCTCCTTCTCCTCCTCCGTTGTTAGTCTATTCTCGTCACAAGACTCTCCCTCCACCAGTTGTCTTTGTCCCTTCTACTGATCCCCTTGCTTTTGACGACTCTGATCTTGCTAACTGTAAGTATCCTCTTTGCATCCGTAAATAGGTCGTCAAACTAGATTTTGCTAAAACATGTTTTTCTCCTTCATATTGTATCTTTTTGTCTGCTATTCACTCTTTTTCAGAACATCAGTCTTACAAGGAGGCCTGTCAAAATCCTAATTGGGTTCGAACTATGGAGGATGAATTGTCTATTTTGCAGAAAACTATTACTTGGGAGCTAATCCCATTGCCTACTAGCAAAAATCTGGTTGGTTGTAAATGGGTCTATAAAGTCACTCACTCTAATAGTTCTTTTGAGCACTACAAAGCTCGCCTGATTGCCAAAGGTTTCTCACAGGAGTATGGTATTGAATATGAGGAGACCTTTGCCTTTGTTGCCAAGATGACTACTATTCGTACTTTAATTTATGTTGTTGTTGTTCGTCATTAGCCACTCTATCAGACGGATGTTAATAATGCTTAATGGCCATCTCACTAAGGAGGTTTACATACGTCCTTCCCCTGGCCTTTCTCATTCCTCTGGACATGTTTGTCGTCTTCGGCACGCTCTGTATGGTTTAAAACAATCCCCTCATGCTTGGTATGATCGCTTTCAGGCCGTTGTCACTTAGCTTGGGTTTAATCCTTGTGCTCGGGATTCTACTTTGTTTTTCATTCACACCTCTGCTGGTTTTGTTGCCCTGTTACTGTGTGTGGATAATATAATCATCACTGGCTCGGACTCTTCTGCTATCTCTAAGTCAAGCAACATTTCTTCCGCACCTTCGAAATGAAAGATCTGGGCCCCTTGCGGTATTTTCTTAGTATTGAAGTCGCTTCTTCTCCTAAAGGTTACTTTTTATCTTAAGCTAAGGCTTCGTTTGAGAACAAGTTATTTTAGTAACTTTTTGACTTTTTATGAAAAGATATACAGAAAAGTAAAAAGAGTGATGTGACCTTATAGTGACTTTTTGGCTTTTTAGCTAAAATTGAAGGTTGCCAAACGAGGCCTAAATATGCAAATGGGGTTATTCACCGTGCCGGTCTTACTAACATTAAAATTTCTGATACCCCCATTGAGCTTAATGTGAAGCTTAACACTGCTAATGGTGTCCCTCTGGGTGATCCTACTTTATATCGAGAGCTTATGGATTGCTTAGTCTATCTAACTGCCACTTACCCTGATCTTGCCTATGTTCATGTAATTAGCTAGTTCGTTTCTGCTCCTTGTTCTATACATTGGGCTGCTTAGGTTCGCATTCTTCGCTATCTCCAAGGTACTATATTTCAAGGCTTATTGTTGTCCTCCACTTCCTCTTTAGACTTTGTGGCCTATGCTGATTCTGATTGGGCTGCTGATGTTACTGATCGCAAATCTACTTCTGGCTTCTGCATGTTTCTTGGTGATTCCTTAATTTCTTGAAAGAACAAGAAACAGACTGTTGTTGCGCGTTCCACTGCCAAGACTGAGTACCGTGCTATGGCTCATGCCACTGTTGAGATTGTTTGGCTTTATTGTCTCTTATCTGATTTTGGTGTATCTCAGTCTTCTCCAACCTCTCTTTACTGTGACAATCGCAGTGTTATTCATATTATCCATAACACTGTCTTCCATGAGCAGATGAAGCACATTAAGATTGATTGTCATTTTGTTCGTTAGCATTTGCAGTCTGGCTTTATCTTGCTTCCTTTCATCTCTTCGACACTTCAATTTGCTAACTTCTTTACCAAGACTCACACCACTGCTCGTTTTTAGTTCTTTCTTAGCAAACTCTCAGTATTTTCTACTAAAACACCTAGAGTTTGAGCAGGGGTATGAGAATATTATGCTAATTTTGTAAATATATTAGATTGATTGTATGAATATTAGATTGATTGTAAAAATATATATTTATTTTTATTTCCTTTTTTAGATTAGGTCTATATAACTCGGTTGTACTCTTTGTATTATACAATTGAACATACAGATTATTATTCAGAAAACTTACAAAGAGTTAATCCTCCACAAATCATTTACTAAGTACTTGAAAGAGCATAAATCCCTTTACCAACATCTATTCCCCTAGAAAGTGTCAATCCTAAGATCTCACCAATCCAAATTTCAATGTGCACCACTGTATTTGAGTTATCATTTAGCATTTCTAAGTTCTAAGAATCCATTATGTCATCACAGAAACATCTGGCCCATTAAGTTTCAAGTTTTTCACAAGCAATTTCACATCCCAGATTAAATGGCACGTAACAGGGGGGAAAGAGAAATATATGAACCAAGAAAGGGCAGGCAGGAAGTACCAGTATGCCTCGTGGCTATAGGGAAGTGAACGAGGTATAGATCCAAATAACCTAGCTGAAGCTTCTTCAAACTGTCTTTACAGGCTTCAACAACATGTCCATGATCCGAATTCCAAAGCTGCAATCCAGACAGAGACAGAATACAATAAATTGTTGTCATTACCAAGAAAATGTGGGATTCACACCCCTGAGAAACCCAAAAAAGTACGGAGAAAACATAAATTTGCTATGACTGGCCTTGGTAGTAATGAAAAGGTCCTCCCTCTTAACAAGCCCTGTCTGAAATGCTTCTGCAAGTGCCTCACCAACTTCTGGTTCATTCTTGTAATCAGCTGAAAGCACAAACATATTAGACATCATCTACAACACACTGAAAAGGAAAGAAGAAAAAAAGAAAGGGGAGAGAGAGAGAGAGAGAGAGAGAGGATATAGTGTAAGCGAAACAAACTTGTAGATTAAGCCTTGCATATATACTGGTTCTTCCTGATATTTATTTTGTATAGCAGCTCCAAGAGGAAGTACAATGTTTTTTTTATATCATTTAACAGTTATAAATTGTTTCTATATGCCATGGTCGGTGCTTCATCGCTTTAAGCAGGACAAAGTTCAAATTTCACACATGAAAGAACTAGAGATTCCACACAATTGCCATTATTTCATGTCTCTCTTTTTTTGGTAAGGTAACTTTATTCAAGAAACAACAAGAAGACAAAGCATATACAACCCCCAATGAAAAGGTAAAACCAAAAGCAAGAAAAACAGAAAAACTAATATCTGCTAGGACCCATGCCATTCCTTTCTCTGTTGGAGAAGGTTATAACAGCAGAAATGCTACCCATTAACAAATTTACAGTGAACATGCTAATGCTGTACTGACGAATCTTTGCTTTCATACATTTGGCCACTATTCTCATTTCTTTGTTCATTTTTTTCTCCCCCCAGGTAAGTAAGCTGTGGTTGTGGCTTTATTCAAAGTAATACGCCCAACAGTGCAAGGTCAGATTATGAACCTCATCAAGGTTTATTGAGCCGTATATACTATTTTACAATAGGCATTATATTAAAGGTAGATTCACTTAGCTTGCCGTTAGCATCCTGGTGGCACGGTTCACAGAAACAGTTTCTCTAAAAATGGGTTTAAGTCCCAAACCGCATGGGTTTGAGCCACAAAAAACTAAAAATAGCGTAAAGTTGCATACATCTTGCCCTCTCCAAAGCGGGATTATCTCATTCACTGATTCGCCCTTTTTAATGACTCAGTTGCATCAGTGGACTAAGTAATGGCAAAATTAAAACATTATCCTTTCAAAATTTGAGCCCTCTTCAGCAACTCTTTTTTAATTAGAGATCAGAGATTTTAGGACTATGAAACTGCTACAATTATTCAGCCTTGAGAAATCAACATATATATCACAAAAATAAAACCCTAAAATCCCAATCTTACTTGAAAGTAAAATACATCCTCATATGACCCTACTCTACTCATCAATCACGAAACCAGCGAGTGAACAACAACACACTTGATTTACATTTCCATGTAAACTCAACTTACTCGGCCAAAACAAGATATATATATATATATATAGAGAGAGAGAGAGAGAGAGAGAGAGAGTACCAGCACAGTCGAAGTGGCGGTACCCCAACTTGAGAGCGTTGAAAAGGAGGGATTTGATGTCTTTGCCATCCATACGCCAGACGCCGAGGCCGATCATCGGCATCTTGAAGCCATTGTTGAGTGTTATCGCCATTTTCGAGAGTACCCAAAAAGCTTCAGACTCAGAGCTTTTGGCTGTGTGTGTTTCGGAGCTTTGATGATGATATGAATTATATTGAATTGATAATTGTCGATATTATTAGAAAAATGCTTGGGAACATTAATTACTAATTAGGTGGCAGTGGGTCTCGTCATTAATGATATAATGTTTTGATCTTGAAATTGTATTTTTTTTATTTTTTTTTTACTTTTTTAATGCATTAGTGCTATTAGTGGTGATGTTTTTAATGGGATGAATCATTGTTGCTATTATTATTTTGAATATTGATATGGATCGTTTTTCTACCGAACCGTACTGAATTAAACTGATTGAAATGATTTGATCCGGTGTGATTTAATCGATTTAAAACTGATTGAAATGATTTGATCCGGTGTGATTTAATCGATTTGAAATTTTTCAGTATGAATTATTTTTAAATATAATTATTAATTCATATAATTATTAATTCATATAAAAGTATTAAATTAATTATTTATTTATCATTTCAAATATTTTTAATTCTCCTATTTAATACATACTTTTCAATTCTTAAATTAATAAAAATCAAAATCAAAAATAGATTTCAAGAATAATAAATTAAAGTTAAAATTATATATAATAAGAGTTTACAAACTTAGTTTATAAAGATGATGGCCTTGTTTGATTTGTGTTTCAGAAAAAAATTTGGAAAAAATTATCTACAAATAAGTTTTCAAAAGTAATCAAATCAAATAAAATTTTCTAAAACTTGTTTGGTTTACAAATTTTCCAAACAAATCTCTCTCTCATACACATTAAATCAATCACTTTTTTCAAAACTCTCTCTCAAAATAATTTGTCAAAACATCTTTTGGAAGCCATTGTTGAGTGTTATCGCCATTTTCGAGAGTACCCAAAAAGCTTCAGACTCAGAGCTTTTGGCTGTGTGTGCTTCGGAGCTTTGATGATGATATGATTTATATTGAATTGATAATTGTCGATATTATTATTTTGAATATTGATATGGATCGTTTTTCTACCGAACTGTACTGAATTAAACTGATTGAAATGATTTGATTCGGTGGGATTTAATCTATTTAAAATTTTTCAGTATGAATTATTTTTAAATATAATTATTAATTCATATAAAAGTATTAAATTAATTATTTATTTATCATTTCAAATATTTTTAATCTTTCTATTTAATACATACTTTTTAATTCTTAAATTAATAAAAATCAAAATCAAAAATAGATTTCAAGAATAATAAATTAAAGTTAAAATTATATATAATAAGAGTTTACAAACATAGTTTATAAAGATGATGGCCTTGTTTGATTTGTGTTTCAGAAAAAATTTTGGGAAAAATTATCTACAAATAAGTTTTCAAAAGTAATCAAACCAAATAAAATTTTCCAAAACTTGTTTGGTTTACAAATTTTCCAAACAAATCTCTCTCTCATACACATCAAATCAATCACTTTTTCCAAAACTCTCTCTCAAAATAATTTTTCAAAACATCTTTTGAAAAAAAACCAAACCAAACAAATTTTCGTACTTTTTATCTCAAAATATATTTCTCAAATATAAGCCAAACAAGCCCAATAGGGTTAATTAATTAAGGTTAATAATTTATTATGGGGGATGCACCAATAAATCCCAAATTAATAACTTATGCACTGTTTAATCCTAAAAGTTTTCTTATAGACTGAAAGGTCCCATTACAATGTTAATAACATCAGATACAATGTTAATAACATCAGAGTCATGTTACAAACATTGGATTTCAAACATCTAATGTTCATCAAATTTCAATAATGTTTGAAAATATAAGATGAAAAACATCTAATGTTCATCAGATTTCAATAAATTTTGAAATTATAGAATGAAACATCAGATCATTTACATCATTCACATCATGTTGATGTAAAAATTGGACTAAATGGAGCATAAGAAAACTTTTAGGACTAAATGGTTCAACGTTTCAAAAACTAGGACTTATGGGTAAATTTTCCATTTATTATATTTATTAATATCATTAAATTATTAGATTTTATATATTATAAACACAATATATATTGAAGTGGTCGGTTTCTGTTTAGATCGGTATACAAGGTGCTTAAACCGATATCGAACCGAAAACTAAAAAAAATCAAATTTAAAAACCACGCGGACCGATTCTTGTTAAAAAAACAAACCAAATATAGCTAGTTTGGTCCGGTTCAATCGGTTTGGTCGATTTTTTCGATTTTTCTTACATCCCTATTAACGGATGGCACACACAATGAGTGCGCAATTCAGATAACTAACAATGAAAATAAATAATAAAGAATTTAATATCATAATATGTATGTTGCTTAAGTGATAAGTGTATTTTAATGAAACTCAAGGTTTTGAGTTCAAAACTTGTTTACGTTGTGTATAACAATTTTTTTTATTTTAACATATATAAAGTTGTTACGTGATATGAGAAGAAGAAGGTTTCAATAAACTAATTTAAGCTTTCACTTAATAATAGGGAAAATTATTGATAAATCCCATTTAGATGTGTTTTAACCCAAGAAGTCCATGAATGAATTTTTTAACCCATTTAGTCTCATGTATATATAGTTTTATTCCATAAAGTCTTTTTTCTTGATTTACACTATTTTCTTAGACACTTATGCCCTTATATTTAATTTTGATACCCTTATAAATATTTTTTGAACGGTTAGCAATTTTATGATGTGAACATTCATATTTTTTAATTCACATTGGTAGGAATGTAAAATTGGCCCGTGGGCGGCCCAAAACCTGTCTGCGAGCCGGGGCAGGCCCAACCCGTTGACAATGTGAATATTCACATTGACATGTTAACATTCCCATTAATAGGAGTGTAAAATTGGCCCGCGTCCCGTGGCGGCGCGAAACCCGCCCGCGGCCCATGGGCGGCCCGGTCCGGGCCGTTGACATGTTAACATTCACATTGATAAGAGTATAAACTTGGTCCGCGGCCCGGGGCAGGCCCGACCCGGCCCGTTGACAATGTGAATATTCACATTGACATGTTAACATTCACATTGATAAGAGTATAAAATTGGCCAGCGTCCCGTGGGCGGCCAAAAGCCCCCCAGCGGCCAGGGGCCGGCCTGGCCCGGCTCATTGACAATGTGAATATTCACATTGACATGTTAACATTCACATTGATAGAAGTGTAAAATTAGCCCGTGTCCCGTGGCTGCCCGAAACCCGCCCACGGGCCGTGGGCGGCCCGAGGCGGGCCCGGCTCGTTGACAATGTGAATATTCACATTGACATGTTAATATTCACATTGATAAGAGTATAAAATTAGTCCGCGCCCCGTGGCTGCCCAAAACCCGCCCACGGCCCGTAGGCAGCCCGGGGCAGGCCCGGCCCGGCCTGTTGACAATGTGAATATTCACATTGATATGTTAACATTCACATTGATAATAGTATAAAATTGGCCCGTGCCCCGTAGCTGCCCGAAACCCGCCCATAGCCCACGCCTGTTGACAATGTGAATATTCACATTGACATGTTAACATTCACATTGATAAGAGTATAAAATTGGCCCGCAGCCCATGGGCGGCCAAAAGCCTGCCCGCAGTTCAGGGCGGGCCCAGCCCGGCCCATTAACAATGTAAATATTCACATTGACATATTAACATTCACATTGATAAGAGTGTAAAATTAGCCCGCAGCCCGTGGGAGGCCCGAAGCCCGACCGCAGCCCGAGGCGGGCTTGGCCCGACTCGTGACAATATGAATATTCACATTGACATGTTAACATTAATATTGATAGGAGTGTAAAATTTGCCCGCTGCCTGAAGCTCGCCCGCAGCCCGGGGTAGGCCCGGCCCGGCCTGTTAACAATGTGAATATTCACATTGACATGTTAACATGCACATTGATAGGAATGTAGAATTGGCCCGCCGCCCGTAGACTACTCGAAGCCCGCCCATGGCAGGGGTAGGCTCGTTTGGGTCCGAGCCCGAGCATGTCCGAGACCCTAGACTAGGGCCTAGGCCATCACTTTGAAGCCCGGCCTGGCCCATTGGCCCGCTTAAGGCCCATTCAAGGCTCGGTCCGAGGCCCAGCCCGCCTGAGGCACAACGTTTTTTTTTTGTGGAAAATAATAAAATTTTGGTAGAAAAAATTAAAAAGAATTAAAAAAAATGGCAAACTCGCCCAAGCCCGAAGTTAGGCCCAGGCCCACAGGACCGACCCCCCGGCCCCCCCAACCCTAGCCACGGGCCCCTTTCTTCTCCTCCATGCGTACGCCGCCGGCCCCCCCTCCTCCTCCTCCTTATTCTCTTGTATTTCAGACTAGTAACCAGCTGGTATTGTAGAAACCTAGTCGCCGATTTGAAAAACCCTTCTTCTCCTTCTCCTTTTCATCTCAATCGCAAAGCTCTCGTTCGCGAAACCCTAGCCACCGGTCTGAAACGTCATTGATGTAACGGCATTGATGTGCAAGCCGTCGATGCAGGTGTGGGAGCCAGTGGAAAGAAAGGGAACGCCAGAGATGATTTTCGGTTTCAGATCGCGATAGAGAGAGAGAGAGGGGGGGAGGGAGGAGGAAGAGCTCTCGTTCGTGAAACGCTAGCCGCCGGTCTGAAATGACGTTGATTCACGATGAAGAGAGAGAGGGGGAGGAAGAGCTCTGGTTCGTGTGTATGTGTCTTTAAAAAAGAGAAGGAGAGAGAGAGAGAGAGAGAGAAAGAGAGAGAGAGAGAGAGAATTAAGAACAGTGTTGAGGATCCGGAAATCGCCGCTATCACTCTCTCTCAAGTGAACAATGTTGAGAACAAGGCTCATATAGTGGGTTTTTGGTAATAGTTGAAATATCTGAGGGTCATTTAAGTCCTTACACGCCTCAAAAAACAGCTGCGCCCATAATCAGTTTTCAAAAGCACCTAGGAACCAACTTAACAGATTATTGCTGAAATGGCTTAAGTTAAGCTATAATCCGTCCCTCATAATTTTTACCAAACACTCCAACATGACTTATATTTACATTCACATTGATAAGAGTGTAAAATTAGCCCGCAGCCCGTGGGCGGCCCGAAGCCCGACCGCAGCCCGAGGCGGGCTTGGCCCGACCCGTGACAATATGAATATTCACATTGACATGCTAACATTAACATTGATAGGAGTGTAAAATTTGCCCGCTGCCCGAAGCTCGCCCGCGGCTCGGGGTAGGCCCGGCCCGGCCTGTTAACAATGTGAATATTCACATTGACATGTTAACATGCACATTGATAGGAATGTAGAATTGGCCCGCCGCCCGTGGGCTACTCGAAGCCCGCCCACGGCAGGGGCAGGCCCGTTTGGGTCCGGGCCCGAGCATGTCTGAGACCCTAGACTAGGGCCTAGGCCATCACTTTGAAACCGGGCCCGACCCATCGGCCCGCTTAAGGCCCATTCAAGGCTCGGTCCGAGGCCCAGCCCGCCTGAGGCACAACGTTTTTTTTTTGTGGAAAATAATAAAATTTTGGTAGAAAAAATTAAAAAGAATTAAAAAAAATGGCATGGCCAGGCCCGCCCCAAGCCCTGCCTAAACTCGAGCCTAGGCCTAGGTCCACCGGCCCGACCTGAGGCTGTCGTCTTCGGGCCGCAGGCCAATTTTACACTCCTATCAATGTGAATGCCAATTTTACACTCCTATTAATGTGAATGTTAATATGTCAATGTGAATATTCACTTTATCACGGGCCAGGCCAGGCCCGCCCCGGGCAGCGAGCGGGCTTCGGGCCGTTCACGGGCTGCGGGCCAATTTTACACTCCTATCAATGTGAATGTTAATATGTCAATGTGAATATTCACATTGTCACGGGCCGGGCCGGGCTCACCCTGGGCCGCCCATGGGCTTCGGGCCATCCATGGGACGCGAGTCAATTTTACACTCCTATCAATGTGAATGTTAATATGTCAATGTGAATATTCACATTATCACGGGCCGGGCCAGGCTCACCCCGGGCCGCCCACGGGCTTCAGGCCGCCCATGGGACGCAAGTCAATTTTACACTCTTATCAATGTGAATGTTAACATGTCAATATGAATATTCACATTATCAACGGGCAGGCTTCGGGCCGCCCACAGGCCGCGAGTCAATTATACAGTCCTATTAATGTGAATGTTAATATGTCAATGTGAATATTCACATTGTCACAGGCCGGACCGGGCTCGCCCCAGGCCGCCCGCAGGCCGCGGGCTAATTTTACACTCCTATCAATGTGAATGTTAATATGTCAATGTAAATATTCACATTGTACATGGGTCGAGCCCCTACACATTGACGATATGAACATTCACATTGACGGTGTGAACATTCACATTAGGGGTATTTTGGTAATTATGTCACCCATAGGACTTATTGAAACATAAGAAAATAATATGAACTAAATAGAACATAAGTAGATGAAAAAGGTATTTTGGTCTTCTTATCTCAAATAGGACCTAATGGAATAGTCAAAAAAAATATGGATTGGATGGAACATAAGTAATTAAAGATGGATTTATGAAAAAAGCTCCCTTAATAATAGTATAGATGTGTTGTTGCCAATCAATTGGTCTTCTTGGTGTCGTCTAGTACCGAATCTGCCTTTTATGTAATCATGTGATAAAACAAATGATAAAACCCAGCCCAGCCCATTATGTAGTTACTACGCCAATTTTGGGTCATTCTAGGGCGTTTGGGATGGGCTAGACAAAATCGTCAATAAAATAAAGGTCAAAATAATTAATATTTATTTTTTATATATATTTTCGTAAAAAGATAAATAATTAGTTAAAATAATTTATTTCCAAACAAATATAAGCTAAAAAAGCAAACAATCCAAGTTTAAAAGTTAATCGAGGGATGTTGTACTCTCTCCAAAATTAGTCATCCCAACGATAACATATATGGCTAGTAAGAGCATCTCCAATGGCTTGCTATTGGAGCTGCTATTGCCAAATTATGGTAGAAATTCATAAAAAGCCATCTCTAATGGTAAGATTTAGTAGTTGCTATCTTTGGCAAATGCTAAAGCTGTCAAGTCAGTTTCAACCAACCATTTCCTCTCTCCCTTCTTTTTTTCATCATCCTTTCCAAATATAGAAGCAAAATGCACCCAAAAACCACCAAAAAATAAAAATAAAAGCAAAATTTCAGGAATAAACGCAGATTGAGCAATTTCAAGCAAAATTTCAGCAAAATTTCAATTTCAAGCCAAAAAAAACATTTAATTAAATTGAACAACACAGTGAAGTCAAAAAAATAAATACCTAACAAAAATAGGCTTCGTTAGAGTTGATCATCTTCATATTCTTTGGATGGTCTTCATTAGGGTTTCGAGTTTGGATCATCAATGATAGAGAGGGATCATTGGAGAATATGTTTATAACAGAGGGAGAGATAGATCGAAGAGGGAGAGAGAAGAACGTTTTGGTTAGGATTAGGGTTTCGATCGTTAGAGATCGACAGTTTAGAACGGAGGGAGAGAGACAAAGACAGAAAGAGAGGTCAAAGAGGAAGAAAGTGAGAGATAGGGGATTGTGGTGGAGAAGAGGGTTAGAGAAAAGAGAAGGATCTAAAGGGTTTGAGGATTGAAGATCGGCGGTGAGTGTAGTGGTGGTGGTTCTGTTGGTTATGGTAGTGGTAGTTCCTTTCACTGTGGTGGTGGTTGTGGTGATGAAGAAAATGAGATTGGAGAATAGAGAAAAACATTTGGGAAAGAGGGTTGGAGATCGGCGGTTGTGGTAGTTGTTGCTGAGGGTTTGGTGGTTTCTATGGTTGAGGGTCGTGGTTGTGGTGATGAAGAAGAGGAGAAATAGAGGGAGAAGAGGATTGGAGAACAGATAAGGACATTTGGGGAAGAGGGTTAGAGATCGACAATTATGGTGGTTGTTATTGAGGGTTTGGTGGTTACTGTGGTTGAGGGTGGTGGTTGTAGTGATGAAGAAGATGAGACACAGAGGGGAGTGAGTGAGGAAATCTGCAATCGGTGAGGGTGAGGGAGAGAGATGAAGACTGGTTGTGAAGAGGCATTGGAGAGATAAGAGAGACAAAGAGAGAAGTAGAGAGAGAGAGCAGAGTTGGGAGTAGTTTCTAGAATCAAGAGAGACAGAGTGATAAGAGAGACAGAAAGATAAGAGAGATAGAGAGAAGCAACAATCTGGATCGTTGGATTGTTTAATCCAATGGTGCTCTTTTGTCATTGGAATACACAAATTGAGCAACAACTCTTTTTTTTTTCCCTCCAATTGAGAAATGTTTGAAACAGCTAGTTTTTAATGGTTATAATTTAAACAGATAAAAAAACGATCATATTTTTACTCCCTATAAAACTAAACAATCAATCTCAATTTGAATACACATTATCTTCAATCTACATAATTTTTTTTTTTTGTTTGTTTTTTCACACAATGAGTATGGAAGGTTTATCAAAAATAAAGAGAGGAAAATCATTCACCACTCAGGAAGATGTGGCAATTTGTAGAGTTTGGTGTCACATTACTGAAGACCCAATTGTTGGGAATTCGCAATCTCATGCTCATTTTTAGGGAAGAATTTTTGAAAATAATTTCTTACTACAGAATGGTTAGTCAATAATACAAGTGTCTATCTCATCTCGATAAGGTGAAATCATGAAATGTTATAATAAATTTCGTGTGTGTTTGGTGCAAGTCGAAAATCTACACCCAAGTGGGATGTCTCAAGTTGATAGTAAGATTTCATTTTCATTTATTATGTTAGTTTTTTTATTTTGTCTCATATAAAAATTAACTAATTAATTAATTTAATATTTTATTGATACAGATACTTCAAGCAAAACTTTTATATTTTCAAGGTGAAAGCAAATATTTTGCTTTTGAACATTGTTGGCCAATCTTGCAAAACAATATCAGGTGATAAGATGTAACTCCTACGAACGCAGTGAAGTCAAGGATACATATACTGTTTGTCACGACCCAACCCTCGGATGCTTAGGGCTGGAATCGCAACTTATTAATTCTAATTGAACAAATTAAGTAGCGCAAACAGAAGCGGAATAAAAGTAAGAAAATAATTAAACAGAAAATTAATTCGTTAATGATCGAAATTACATCCATGGGGCTTTTATTATTTTATTATGCAGTGACAAAATTTTAGAAAAAAAAAAAGAAAAAAAAAACAATGTGTAATAAGTCGGCATCAAATTCCGTGCGAGTCCCACTATACGAGGTTACAGTTCTTATTTACATCTCATTACCTGAAAAGGGTAACAGCTATAAGCACACAGTAGAGTGAGAAATATTATGCCAAGAGTATAAAGGACACAAAGTAATCGTGGATAGTTATTTAAGTTAAAACATTAACATAACTTAATTTGAATAACCAATTATTTAAGTGACAAAAGCTGAAATACATAAATTATGTAAATAAATAACCATAACTACGGTACAGAACAAAATAGAACAGAAGTCACTGGAGTGACAGTCAAAACAGAAGTTAATGGATCCATGACAAACAGAGGGCCAGTAAGTGACCAATTAGAAGCCAATGGTTTAGTTAAGTCCCCCAAGGCATAGGACTTCCGTGGTGGTACTTACAAAAAATAATTGTTTATAAAATTATTGTCAAATAATTTCTAAAATTTAAACAAACATATTCATGGGTTTCAATTTAAGCAAATAGAGTTCAGAAAATAATCAACATAATTGAAATATTAATATAATTTATAAAACACATTGTGTAAAATAAATTATGGTAACTCAAAACATACGTAAAATATATTATGGTGACTCAAGGTATAATATAACTCACCTTAATATTAACTTTTTACTCTTACTTTCCACTATCACAACCTTCTTACTTATTAGTTTACTATCTCCAGTATCTTTTTCGTGTTTTGTTTTTTTTGTTGTACTGATCTTGAGCAAATCCTCCTTATAATAAGGAGGCAAACTGTGCCATCAAACCACAAGAGTCCTCCAGAACCAACGCATGTACACAGCCAAATCTTCCTTAGATTAATACTTATCTTATTAATTTTTGCGTTAATTATACTCTGGCCCAATTCTTTAAAATAATTATATATCACTCGTTTGATAAAAACAAAACAAACTAATCTCTAATTAAATTATACTCAACCATAACATCTAATATTTTATTTACTCTACTTATGTATATATATAATTTTACGTGGTATTTAATTAAATATTTAGAGTGTCATATTTCTTCCCTCTTACATAGAAGTTTGTCCCCAAATTTGACGTACTTTGGTTTTCGAAGAGGTGTGGGTATTTGGCTCGTATTTGACTTTCGATTTCCCATGTTGCTTCTTCAACACGATGATTTCTCCACAAAACTTTTACAAGAGGTATAGTGTTATTTCGGAGAACTTGATCACGACGATCAAGAATCTGCATTGGTTGTTCTTCATAAGAGAGATATTCTTGAACTTCCAGGTCCTCATAATCAACAACATGCTTTGGATCTCGAAGATACCGTCAAAGCATCGATACATGAAACACATGATGGACATTGGACAGTTCAAGAGACAGTGTAAGGCGATAGGCCACAAGACTAATCATTTCTAGTATCTCGAATGGCCCGATGTAATGTGGGTTTAACTTTCCTTGCTTCCCAAATCGAATAACCCCTCTTGTTGGTGAGATCTTTAACATATGATCTCCTATTTGAAATTCTAATTCCCATCTTCGTGCATCTGCATAACTTTTATGGCGGCTCTGGGCAATGTGAATTCGTTGTTGGATGAGTTAAATTTTATCACTTGTTAATTACATGATCTCGGGGCCTAACAGTTTACTATCTCCGACTTTCGTCCAATACAGAGGTGATCGACATCTCCTTCCAATGCTTGCTTGGTAGCTGTTGTTATAGGCGAATTCCACTAAAGGTAGGTGCTCATCCCAATTACCTTTGAGGTCTAGCATGCAGACACGTAACATATCTTCCAAAGTCTAGATTATTCTTTCAGATTGTCCATCAGTTTGCAGGTGATAAGCAATACTAAACTTCAGCGTTGTTCCCAAAACTTCTTGCAATTTGTTCCAGAAGTGAGATACGAGGTAGGGATCTCGGTCAAACACGATCGAAACTGGGGTACCATGCAATCGAATGATTTCCCTGATGTATAATGTGGTGAACTTATTTAGGGAGTACGTGGTTTTTATTGGTAGAAAATGTGCCGACTTCGTCAATCGGTCTATTATAACCCATATTGCATCGTTCTTCAAAACTGACTGAGGCAGTCCGACCACGAAGTCCATAGTAATGTGTTCTCATTTCCACTTAGGTATAGGGAGTGGTTGCAGCATTGCTGCAGCAGGTCTCTGATATTCTACTTTAACTCGTTGACAATGTAGACATTTGGAGACGTGGCTTGCTGTGTCTCTTTTCATTCTTGTCCACCAGTAATGTTCTTTCAGATCATGGTACATCTTTGTATTGCCAGGGTGGACTACAAATCTCGAGCTATGAGCTTCTACCAATATCTTCTTTTTGAGTTCCGGAATGTCAAGTACGCGGATTCGATTCTGAAATTTTAGCATCTTATTACTTATAGTGAAATCAGGATCAGGCGTACTCCTTTGCCCCCTCGTACTTTTTCTTCAAAAGTTTATCTTCACATTGGCGTGCTTTAATTTCTTCAATCAATGAGGGTTCCACGATTATGTTGGCGAGCAGTCCATTAATCTTGCGGAGGACAAGGGTACATACCAAACTTCTGGTAGTCTTTCGACTTAATGCATCTGCTACTACGTTAGCTTTGCCTGGATGGTGATGGATCTCTACATCGTAGTCTTTCATAAATTCTAAACATCGTCGTTGCCTCATATTCAGTTATTTCTGTATAAACAGATATTTAAGACTCTTGTGATCTATGTAACTTTCACAGGTTACTCCGTAGAGATAATGACGCCAAATCTTGAGGGCAAAGATTACTGCGGCTAATTCCAGATCTCATGAGTTTTTAGTTGACACGAGGCATACGTAATGACTTTTCCATTTTGCATAAGGATGCAACCCAAACCATTGTATAAGGCATCGTTATAAATTACGAATCCCTTTGTTCCCGTAGGGATTGCTAGTGTAGGAGCTGTCACAAGTTTGCTTTTCAACTCTTGGAAGCAACGTTCTTGCTTGTCAGTCCATTCAAAGGGTGTGTTCTTCTGAATTAGCTAGGTCAATGGTGATGTTATCTTCGAGAAATCTTGCATGAAGGGTCGGTAATAACCGGCTAAATGTAAGAAGCTTCGAATCTCAGACACGTTAGTAGGTCTTGGTCAATCCACGATTACTACAACTTTTTATGGATCAACCGAGATGTCATCCTTGTTAATGACGTGACCGAAGAAGTGTATACTAGTGATCTAGTATTCGTATTTTTTCAACTTGGCATAAAATTTGTGATCACATAGTGTCTGTAAAACTCTTCGCAAGTGGTGTTCATGATCTTCTAGTGATTTGGAGTATATGAGAATGTCGTCAATGAAGACAATGATGAACTCGTCAAGATAAGGTTTGAATACCCGATTCATGAGGTCCATAAAGGCTATTGGAGCATTTGTGACGCCAAATGGCATGATGAGGAACTCGTAGTGCCCGTAACATGTTCTGAAGGCAGTATTTTTTATGCTTTCCGTTTTAACTTTTAGTTGATGATAACCAGAATGCAAATCGATTTTAGAGAATACTTGGGCGCCTTGAAGTTGATCAAACAAGTCATCGATTCGTGGCAGGGGATATCGATTCTTGATGGTGAACTTGTTCAATTCTCGATAATCGATGCACAATCTCATGGTACCATCATTCTTCTTTACAAACAGTACTGGATCTCCCCACGGCGAGGTACTTGGCCGAATAAAACCTTTGTCCAGTAGTTCTTAGAGTTAGGTCTTCAATTCTTTCAATTCCGTCATTGACATACGGTAAGGGGATTTCGATATTGGTTATATACCACGTTGGGTTTCAATAGTGAATTCAATTTCTCAGTCAACTGGAGTACTAGGTAAATCTTCTGGAAAGACATCCGGGAATTCTAGAACCATAGGGATTACATCAAGTGTGGGGGCTTCTTGTTGAGTATCAATCACATAACAGATATAACTACAACAATCCTTGTTTAGAAGTTGTTGGGCTGTCATGGAGGATATACGACAATGAGGGGTGGAAACTCCAGTTCCATCAAAGATAAGCTCGAGTTGGTTTGGTAACCGGAGGAAGACATATTTGGCTTTGCAATCGATAAAGGCGTGGTTGGTAGCCAACTAATCCATTCCTAAGATTATATCAAAGTCACCAATGCAGAGGGGAATCAAGTCTATGTATAAGGTTCCGTTTTTTAGGGATATAACATAAGATTTGTACACATCAGCACTAAAGGCAAAATTACGAGAAGGAAAAGACACAGACAATATATATCCTAAGGGTTCAAGTGTCGATGCCAACTTGGAAACAAAGTGTGGTGCAACAAAAAAATGAGTTGAACCAGAGTCAAAGAGAATATGAGCTAAATGACCACAGATAGAAAGTGTACCTGACACAACGTTTTCGGTAACTTCCGGTTTTCCAGGTACCAAGGCAAAAAAGCCCTTCCTTGGCCTTTTTGGTCCTTCCTCACTCCTCCAAATCTTGCGGGTTTTTTGATTGGTTTAGAGGGGGCACCTGTAGGACTGGTAAGCTTTGGACAATCTCTCAGTAAGTGGCCAACTTGACTGCACTTAAAACATGCTCTCGTGTCTCGATGACATCGTCCTTTATGAGCCCTTCCACAAGTAAGGCAAATAGGAATAGTGTCACTTCTAGGGTTAGAACCTTGATTACCTAAACTAGTTATGCTTGTATTTACCTTCTTTGGGGGTGCAGCACTGGATCTTCTGTTATCTCTTTCCCAAAATCGCTTCTTTTGACTTGTTTCTCTAGAACAGGAGGCTTTAATCCCTTTTTCCGCGATGTATACTCGATCTACCACATCCGCATAGGTTAGTAGTTTCAAAACCTCAAGCCTGTCCTTGATTTTAGCATCTAATCCTGCTTTGAATTTCCTTGTTTTTCGAGCTTCGGTGAGAATGACATATATCGCAAATCAAGCTAATTGCGTGAACTTACTTTTGTATTCAACCACCGTCCTTGCTTTAGATGTATGAATTCCGACACCTTTTGTTCCTGCAGCGAATCTGGAAAGTATTTTTCATAAAATACTTCCAAGAATCTTGTCTAAGTCACGATTTCTTCTTTCTCCAGGGTAAGAAACCATCATTCTTGCGCATCATCTTTGAAAGTGAAAGTGGCAAAAGTTATTTTTTGCCTTTCGGTGTAGGGTAGTGCGCAAAAAATCTTTTCTATATCTTTAACCGAAGCTTCTACTACCATTGGGTTTGGACTTCCCGGTAAACATGGTGGGTTTCAGATCCTGAAATTATTTTATGGTAATCGGCTCTTCTCGCCGTTCTGGTATTCCAATGTTTATGTTAGTCTGCAAGGCCTACAAAAAGCTGGTAGCCGCTCTTTCCATGATTCTTTCCATTGACTCAATTCCGCTGACTGATGACTCGGTTTCATTACCATCGTTGGCCATTACTACAAAGTAGATTTTAGTGTGAAATAATTTAATAAACGTGCCATCGCATTTATAAAGCATTATAAAGTATCATATATATAAAATACTAGCTTTGAATACAGTATTAGCATTACATCTTTATCCTAAAAGTTAACTTTATGTTAGTACCTAACCTTTTTGGTCCCAAAAACAAAATAAGGATCAGAACTAATCATGGTTAGCTCACAAAAAACTCACAAAAAGAATTATTTTCTACAAAATCTAGATTGGTGGGTCAAATAACCACGGAAAGTAATGTTGCATAAGAAGCTCAAATTCTCATCCTAGTTGTACCATGCCAAAGCAAACCCACGCTACTTGAACTATGTAAATGGAGATGGGCTGTATATATATCCCCAAAATGCTCGGTCAACAATCCATCTGGGCATCTCAACATATATTAAGTCATTGCTAAAATCAACATCCTGGACATTAATAATTTCCAAAAGGTTAGGGATGTTGGTGAATATGTAATCTTTGGGGTAAATAGTTCCCCTTCTCTCAGCAAAACCTGGGGGCAAAGGGCCAATCATATAGTGAGAGCAGTCAAATCTTGGGACAAGGCTGATTTCATGAGTAGGCCCGAGATATCGTCCACGTATGTAGGCACGGCTCTACCTCCACAATAAGTATGCTACATCATCAGGTTCGGCCTGGACATATATTGGCTGACCCATCAATTAGGTAAGGCCTGGATAAAGTTGTCTGACTATGTCTTCAGAGTCTCCCCATCCCTCTGGCAAGACGGGGCCGTGATGGTCTGCCAAGATTCCCTACAAACTCATAGCCTTGAGCTCGTTCTAAAACGCCTCACTAAGAATAAACTCGAACATCTCTACTAGGGGTGCAACTCGAGCGGGCTCAACCCGAGCCTAGCCCGAGTTTTTTTAGGTGCCGTTTGGTAACACTTACGTTTTCAGTTTTCTGTTTATATTTACAAAAATTTTAAAAATTCGAATAAAAACTTGTTTGGTAAAATTTTTTATTTATAAATCAGTGATCTCAGTTTATAAATTTGGCCAAAAAATGAAAACACAAAAAATTATATAATAATATATATAAATTAAATAAAAGGGCTATCCTTAATTTTTATTTTTATTTTTATTTTTGGATAGTCTTTCACCGTTGGATTAGCATCTTTTATATGTACCATTAGATTAAATCTAAAGAAAACCCTACCTTATCTCTCTCTCAGACTCATTTCATTTTTTGTTCAGGAGAGTTGAACTTTGAAGAACGGCGGAGATAAGCTTCGACTAACAACGACGACACCACCAACAACAACGCCAACCTTTCAATAAGCTTCGATGCCACAAAACACAGGTAGATCCCTCTCTGTGTTTGCATTTGTGCTTCAATTTGTCTATTTTTTGTCACTCGTCGTTCGATTACTACTCAAAATCGGTGGATCTATGAGTTTAAAATTTTTTCTTAATAGATTTGCAAAATATGTTTATGTTAGTGAAATTTTGTTATATATTTGTGTGGGTTAGTGAAATTTTGTTCTTGCATCAGGAATATGTAACTGATTTATGTTCTCGGGTCTAACGAAAATTCTTGCAATGCAACTGTTGTGATGTATATAATAATTATATTGATTAACATTAAATATATATATATAAATATATATATATATAATTAGCTCTTGCAAGATTGTGACTTCTATATATATATATATATATAATCTTGTGTTTGATTCACATTAAATTTATATATATATTTATATAAAAAAAAACAGAGCCGACCAAGCCTGTGCTCTGCTTGCTTGTGTTTGATTCCCAATTGATATATATATATATATATATTATTTAGTAAATATTTGTGTTGGAACAATCTTCTGTGTACATAAAACAAATCGAAACAACTTCGAACAAAATAAAATAAAACTTACAGAATTTATTTTGTCGAACCAAATAAAATCAAAAGACCAAGTCGAGTGTGTGACACTCTGTCCGTAAGACAGATTCGCCCCACTACGGTGCTTACGGTTGTGTGGCATCTATCTCGCAGGATACAATGATCTTCACAAACTTGTTGTAGCACACCAAACAAATTTTTACGGCGAACCAAAGCTTGTGTTCTAGTACTCTCTTTAATTTATTCTAAAACTAAAATGAAGAATAATGCAAAAGTAGAAAATTCAGGACAGCAATGAGACAAAATTTCAGACTGTTTTTCAGATGTAAACACTGCTGGAATAGCAGGTATATAAAGGCAAGAAAACTTGACCCAAACAAGTGTATTTCCGAAGTGAACAGGTACAAAACATGGACAGATTCAGAATTTGAATTCAAATTGCTTTACTGACCGTTACACATGGAACAAAATTCCTTCCAAACACTTTTGAAAAGCAGCCGTTGGTTTGTGGAACACAAATAACTTGTTGAACTTTATTATATAAACTATTTTGAATATATATATATATATTAAACAAATTGAATGGTTTAATAAATAAATAAAGAGGTACAAATTTTAGGAAACCATTTAGGAACCCAAAATTTGAATTTAGAATTAAATTAAATTCCCACAATTACAAACTTTAGGAAACCACTTAATAACCCAAAATTTGAATTTAGAATTAAATTAAATTCTCATAATAATTTTTATTGAAAAAATTCAAATGAATTTTATCTAAAAAATTAATGTTAGACCCGAAAACGACGTCAACTTTCCATTCACTCATAAATGGTTTTGAAGTTCCGTCTTCCCCGTGTGACTTGCCACGCGGCAAGAAACACTTCACCTCTTCAGACCCACCCTAAAAGACGTTTGGGGTCCACTCAATTTTGGGCTCAAAGTTGGCCCAAAATATGCCTTATATAAACTAATTTTCCCACAATCCCCCACATGAATGGAATTTGATGGAGAAAAAATGCAACAACATGATCTAAATACAAAGAGTACAGAAATTGGTAATATTCTGTAAAGGATAGGTAGCTTTTGGCTTTGAACCTTCCCTTGTGAGACACTATCGGATTTACTAGCTAACCAGTGAACATGATGTCTTGAACTGTTCAGCCGTTTGTGTAAACCAAGACAATAGAACTCACACAGTATATTTCCAGACACAGTTTAGTTCTCACTATTGTGTTCATTTTGGCCCTGAACAACCTGGTCTTTCATGAATGCTTTGGAGAATTGTAGCCCTTCACAAATCTCATAGAACCGGCCCAGTTCACACTCACATAGGTGATTCTTATGAAGAGTATCCTGCTATACTCCACTAGGTTAACCTAGATATAAGAATCATTAAAAGTTTTACTTATCCTAAAATACTGCGGACATCACTATTTCATCATAGAAATGGGTAGGAGTTAGACTCCCCAGTGATCCTTCTGAGTCATTCACAACTCGGTTGTCCCTTTGAACCTAGATCTTGGGATCTCCAGTCAACTAGGTTGGGTTGCCGTTGTGGTAACTATTATTTAATAGGCTTAAGTCTCATTCCCCTTGATGAATTCTCAACTAACTCTCTTGCTAACCCTTTGGTTAGTAGATCCGCTATGTTGTCTTTAGACTTAACATATTCTATGGAAATAATTCCATTAAAGAGTAGTTGTCTCACAGTGTTATGTCGACGACGAATGTGTCGTGACTACCGTTATACATATGACTCTGTGCTCTACCTATTGCTGATTGACTATCACAATGTATGCATATAGCAGGCACCGGTTTTGGCCAAATTGGAATATCTTCAAGGAAATGGCAAAGCCATTGTGCCTCTTCCCCTGCTTTGTCTAAAGCTATGAATTCTGATTCTATAGTAAACCTAGCAATGCAAGTCTGTATGGAAGATTTCCAAGACACAGCCGCCCCACCAAGAGTAAAGACATACCCACTAGTGGACTTCGAGTCTCTAGTATCCGATATCCAATTTGCATCACAGTATCCTTCAAGTACTGCTGGATACCTAGTATAATTAAGCCCAATGTTACGAGTAAATCGGATATATCTTAGAACCCTTATAATTGCTTTTCAGTGTTCTACTCCCGGATTACTCATATATTTACTTAATTTACTTACTGCATAAGCTATATCCGGGCGAGTGTAGTTCATCAACTACATTAAGCTTCTAATAATTTGGGCATACTTTAATTGAGAAATACTTTCCTGTACATTCTTAGAAAGATACAAATTAACATCTACAGGTGTTCTAGCAAGATGATCATCATCTTTGCTAAATTTGTCAAGTATTTTCTCAATGTAATGAGATTGTGACAAAGCATATCCTTCTGATGTTTTGGTAATTTTCATACCAAGAATTACATCAGCAATGCCCATGTCCTTCATGTCAAAATGTTTATTCAACATTTTCTTAGTAGTTTTAATCATGTCATTATTACTACCTATGATGAGCATATCATTTACATAAAGACATACAATGACATAACCTTTGTCAGTGTTTTTAATATAAACACATTTGTCACACTCATTAATTTTAAATCCATTTGACATCATTGCCTTGTCAAATTTCTCATGCCATTGCTTTGGCGCTTGTTTTAAATCATATAATGATTTAACCAATTTACACACTTTCTTTTCTTTTCCTGGAACAGAAAAACCTTCTGGTTGTTCCATGTAAATTTATTCATTTAACTCACCATTTAAGAAAGCGATTTTCACATCCATTTGATGAATTTCTAGATTGTATAGAGATACAATGGCAATTAGCATTCCAATGGATGTTATTCTAGTAACCGGTGAGTATGAGTCAAAGTAATCAAGACCTTCTTTTTGTCTAAATCCTTTGACCACAAGTTTTGCTTTGTATTCGTCAATTGATCCTTCCGTTTTCAATTTTCTTTTGAAAATCCACTTGTACCCAAGAGGTTTACAACCTGGTGGCAAATCCACCAATTCCCAAGTGTGATTTTGCAAGATGGATTTAACTTCATTGTTGACAGTTTCTTTCCATAAAGGAGTTTCAGGACTGGACATAGCCTCTTTAAAAGTTAAAGGCTCATTTTCAAACAAAAATGTTAGGAAATCTAGACCAAAATATTTTGAGGTTCTAGCACGTTTACTGTGCCTAGGTTCCTCTTCCTCATTTTGATCTAACTCTTGTTCTTGATCATTTTCTTAATCCTGACTAGTAATAGCATCATAAGATCTTTTATTGTTACTAGTTTCCTATCCAGTCTTATTTGGAAATACATGTTTAAAGAATGATGCATTCCTTGACTCAATAATAATATTTACATGCATTTCAGTATGTTCTGATTTATGAATCAAAAACCGATATGCACTGTTATTCTTAGCATAACCAATGAAAATGCAATCAATGGTCTTAGGACCTATCTTAGTCTTTTTAGGACTAGGAATAGCCACTTTAGCCAAATACTCCCACACTTTTAAGTATTTGTATGATGGTATTCTTCCATGCCACAATTCATAAGGTGTTTGATTCACTTTCTTTCGGGGTATCTTATTAAGTATATAATAAGCAGAAAGTATTGCTTCTCCCCACAAGTTCTAAGGTAATCCATAACTTATTAACATGACATTCATCATTTCTTTTAAAGTCCTATTTTTTCTTTCAGCAATTCCATTTTGCTGAGGTGAGTAAGGAACAGTAGTTTGATAAATTATTCCATGTTCTTTACAAAATTTACCAAAAGGTGATTCATATTCAATACCTCTATCACTTCTTAGTTTTTTTGATTTTCTTACCAAGTTGATTTTCAACTTCATTCTTATATTGAATGAAAGTTTCCAAAGCTTCATCCTTGATTTGAATTAAATAAACATAACTATATCTAGTATAGTTATCTATAAATGTGATAAAATATTTTTTCCCACCTCTAGTTTGAATTGATTTAAAATCACAAATGCTACTATGAATTATTTCAAGTGGCTCCGGGCTTCTTTCAATTGAATGAAAAAGAGTTTTAGATAATTTTGCCTCAACACAAATTTCACATTTATGATTTGAATCAATGTCAAATTTAGGTAAACATTCCATATTAATTAATCTACGCAAAGATCCATAATTAACATGTCCTAGTCTACCATGCCATAAATTTGAAGACTCAAGCAAGTAAGAAGAAGATGTATTATTATTAATAACTGAGGGTACAACGGTCATTACATTTAATTTGAAAAGGCCATCAGACATGTAACATTTTCCTACATACATCCCGTTTTTGGTAAGTACAAACTTGTTACTTTCAAAAACTAGCCTAAACCCATTCTTACTCAACAAAGATCCGGAAACAAGATTCTTGTGAATGTCCGGTACATGCAATGCATTGTTGAGAGTGAGTTCCTTTCCAGATGTCATTTTCAGAATAATCTTTCATTGTCCTTCAACTTTAGAAGTCGAGGCGTTGCCCATAAAAAGTTGTTCACTATTGTCCACTGTAGAATAAGATGTGAACATCTTTTTGTTGGCACAGATATGGCGAGTAGTACCAGTGTCCACCCACCATTCTTTAGGATTTCCGACAAGATTTGCCTCGGAAACAACTGTAGAAAGATTTATGACATCTACACCATTGGAAATTGTATCCATTTCGGTTATATCGGCTTTAGTAACCTTGTTACTTGTTCTTCCTTTGCCTTTGCAAAAATCAGTTCTTAAGAACTTCTCTAGCTGTTTACCATGATTCACTGGCACAGTCCCAACATAAGGAGAGGTTGGCGTAATGGCAATCACCATATCAGTACTGGTTTGAACATTAGTTTGACCAGTTTTAGTAGCCATAAATTCTAAATTATAAAATAAAATTATAATTAGAATTTTATACTACACAGAAAATTTAAACAATTTCTGACAAAATTTCACAAAAATATATTCTGAATTGTTAATGACACCAGTATCGTACTACTAGTTGTCAAATAAAATAGACAGTATATTACTACTATCCGTCAAATAGCATATAATCACTATTTGTTTTTCCAACCAGAATATTATTTTGTAAATCCATAGAAAATAATTTTCTATAAATGAATAATGGAAAAAGGAAACAAATGAAAAATTTTGTAAACAGAATAATTCGAATCTTTCTTAAGATTGTTGGAACAATCTTCTGTGTAAATAAAATAAATCGAAACAACTTCGAACAAAATAAAATAAAACTTACAGAATTTATTTTGTCGAACCAAATAAAATCAAAAGGCCAAGTTGAGTGTGTGACACTCTGTCCTTAAGACAGATTCGCCCCGCTACGGTGCTTACGGTTGTGTGGCGTCTATCTCCCAAGATACAATGATCTTCACAAACTTGTTGTAACACACCAAACAAATTTGTACGGTGAACCAAATCTTGTGTTCTAATACTCTCTTTAATTTATTCTAAAACTAAAATGAAGAATAATGCAAAAGTAGAAAATTTAGGACAGCAATGAGACAAAATTTCAAACTGTTTTTCAGATGTAAACACTGTTGGAATAGCAGGTATATATAGGCAAGAAAACCTGACCCGAACAGGTGTATTTCCGAAGTGAACAGTTGCAAAACATGGACAGATTCAGAATTTGAATTCAAACTGTTTTACTGACCGTTACACATGGAACAAAATTCCTTCAAAACACTTTTGAAAAGTAGCCGTTGGTTTGTGGAACACAAATAACCTGTTGAACTTTATTATATAAACTATTTTGAATATATATATATATATATTAAACTATTTGAATATATATATAAACAAATTGAATGGTTTAATAAATAAAGAAAGATGTACAAATTTTAGGAAACCACTTAGGAATCCAAAATTTGAATTTAGAATTAAATTAAATTCCCACAATTACAAACTTTAGGAAACCACTTAAGAATCCAAAATTTGAATTTAGAATTAAATTAAATTCTCACAATAATTTTTATTGAAAAAATTCAAATGAATTTTATCTAAAAAATTAATGTTAGACCCGAAAATGACGTCAACTTTCCATTCACTCATAAATGGTTTTGACATTCCGTCTTCCCCGTGTGACTTGCCACGCGGCAAGAAACACTTCACCTTTTCAGACCCACCCCAAAAGACGTTTGGGGTCTACTCAATTTTGGGCTCAAAGTCGGCCCAAAATATGCCTTATATAAACCAATTTTTCAACAATTTGTTCTTGTGTTTCTTTGGTTATGTTATACATATGATTAGATAAAGTGTGTCATATTTATTTATTTGTTTGTAAATATCATTATATTTCTTTCTTCAGTGTAAAGGAAGCTCTTGCAAGATTTTATGTCAGATATGATGAGGGAAACTAATGAAGAAACCACAATGCTACGTAGCTCAAATTTTATGGCTCAAAAGTGGCTCAAATGGCCAAAACGACGTCGTTTTGAGAACAGAACAACATAAAAATGGCCAAAACGACGTCGTTTTGGCCATTTGAGCCACTTTTGAGCCACAAAATTTGAGCTACGAGACATTTTCCATGAAGAAAATAACAAAGAGAAAAATCCAGTTGGGGGTGGTGCAAAACCAAAGGAAGGTAAGCGCAATAAACCATATAAATCTAAGTCTCTAGTGTGGGATCATTTTACAAAGATTAAACAAACTAATGAGAGTAAAGCAGAATGAGCAAATTGCAACTATTGTGGACGTGAATTTGCTTCTCCAAGTGTTTTAGGTACTAGCACAGTTTGGAGACACCTTAAGCAATGCTCTTATTATGACGGTAATAAAGACCCAACCCAACAACATTTGTCTTTCTCCTCAACAGTTGATAGTCAATCTCAAATTGTGAATTGGAAATTTGATCAAGAACATTGTCGTAGGGAACTTGCTTGTATGATTATCATTGATGAACTACCTTTTAGTTTTGTGGAGAAAGAGGGTTTTAAAAGGTTTGTGAATGCCTTGCAACCAAAATTTCACATTGTCTCAAGAACCACAATCACCAAAGATTGCATAGAAATTTATAATTTTGAAAGGAAACTTTTGAAAGCAATCTTTCAGAGTTCAACTTCACGAGTTTGTCTCACCATAGATTTGTGGACTTCCATTCAAAACCTTCGGTACATGTGTCTCACAACACATTACGTTGATAATGATTTGAAGTTACAAAAAAAAATTATCAATTTTCGTGTTCTTCTAAGTCCACATCGTGGTGAGGTAATTACACAAGCTGTGGAAACATGCTTACTAGAGTGGCAATTGGAAAAATTAGGCACACTTATGGTAGATAACGCAAGCTCCAACGATGTAGCAGCTTTAAGTTTAAAAATGAAGCTTGTTAAGAGGGATGGGTTGTTATTAAATGGTGATTTTTTTCACGTGAGGTGTTTTGCTCATATCCTAAATCTGATTGTGAGGGATGAAATTGAGGAGGCTAAGAGTTCAATATTGGCTCTTAGAGATTATGTGAAATATGTGAGGAGTTCCCCATCTCGATTGCTTTCAAAAAATGTGCCAAGGAGGAAAGAGTTTTGGGTAAGAGGGCTTTGTGTTTAGATATACAAACATGATGGAATTCAACTTATATCATGTTAAACAATGCAATTGAATATCAATTAGTATTTGAGAGATTGGAAGAGAAGGATGTGTGTTTCAAAATCGAGGTTAAGAATGTTATGACGGAGGAGGATTGGATGACAGTTAAAAGTCTTCACAAGTTCCTTGAGAACTTTTATGTGATAACAAAGCGTGTCTCCGATTCCAACTATGTGACTTCTAATTATTTCTTTCTTGAGACCAATAGGATTCAAGCTCTCCTATTGAGTTGGGCAAATCATGAGAACAAGTTCTTTTCTAGCATGGCCATGAAAATGAAATTGAAGTTTGAGAAGTATTGTAACATTGAGAAGATTAATCTTTTGTTGATTGTTGCTATGGTTTTAGATCCACGATACAAGTTGAAGTATGTTAAGTTTTCTTTCACAAGATATTATTCCATTAGTGATGTTGATGCTATGATTGAAAAAGTGAAGCTTATCATGAAGCAATTTTATGAGCATTACTCCACCTCTGTGTTAGAATCTATGGAAAATGTGGGTGTCCCCAAAGGTGGAAATGATGTTAGAATGGATGATCTTGGGGTTTCAAGTGTTGGGGTTGATATGCATAAACAAGATTGGCATCAATTCTTGAAAGCTGAAGAAACTGTGGTCATTAAATCCGAGTTTGATCGTTATTTGGAAGATGGGGTTAAAGAGGAATCCGAACCCTTTGACATTTTAGCTTGGTGGAAAAGGAAAGCTTCTACATATTGTGTGCTTTGTCTTATAGCACGTGATATTTTATCCATTCTTATATCAACTGTTGCTTCAGAATCGGCATTTAGCACCGGGGGTCGAGTACTTGATCAATTTCACAGTTCTTTAACTCCTAAAATTGTGGAGGCTTTGATTTGTGGACAAGATTGGTTAAGGAGTTCATCAAGTCCAATTGATGTTGAAGAAAAATTAGAGAATCTTGAGAAACTAGAGTCAAGTAAGTTAGTCTTTACACTTGTGCTTTGTTTTTAATTTACAAATCTTATTATATTATCTCAAGTATTTTAATTTTCGCAGCTATAACGGATGAAATTGGTACTCTTTCTATAACGAGTTCAAGTAATGTTTGAAAGAAATTTTACCACGAGGTAAGAATAATTTAATATTTCATTTGACTTGTATTATTTTATTGGAGTTATTTGTAATTATGTTCTTTTTTTTTTTTTAGGGCATGGTTGCATTGAGATGAAGATGTAAAGATCAAAATATGAAATTTCTGTTGGACTGAAGTTTCTGCTAGACTGCTACTTGGATCACTTCTTTTTATTTTGTTGTTTTTAGTTTATGTATGGAATAATGAAGCACTATTTGATGTATGGAATAATGAACCACTGTTGTTTTCAGTTTATGTTTGGCATCTAGGATGATTTTGAAGTTTGTATTGAAGTTTGATGATGTTGAAGTTTGTTGTGTGGAAGTTTAATTATGTTCTCTTTTTTTTTTTAGGGCATGATTGCATTGAGATGAAGATGTGAAGATCAAAATATGAAATTTCTGTTGGACTGAAGTTTCTACTAGACTGCTACTTAGATCACTTCTTTTTATTTTGTTGTTTTTAGTTTATGTATGGAATAATGAAGCACTATTTGATGTATGGAATAATGAACCACTGTTGTTTTCAGTTTATGTTTGGCATCTAGGATGATTTTGAAGTTTGTATTGAAGTTTGATGATGTTGAAGTTTGTTGTGTGGAAGTTTTATATGTACTAGTGTTTGTGGTTGTTGTTTGATTTATGCACCAGATTTGAAGTCTATTGAGAAAAGTGGGACTCATTATATGGAAAATTATACAATTGTCTGGCCATCACCAATGGATGACAAAGCTCAGTCAAGGGTTTAATAGCATAGTAGTCTATTAATGTTTGGTCAATTGTTTATGTTTAAAGTTTGGATTAAAGTCATTTTATATAATTTATGGTATTTCAATGTTATTTTATTTTATTTTATTTTTAAACTTAAACTGTTTATTGTAAAAGATTATTGTTGATCTTTAGTATAGCTATTAGCTAAACAGTGCTCAGGTTGTTTAAGATTGCTGGACTTGTGAATTTCGGACAATTCGGGCAATTCAGGCTAACTCGAGTTCAAAATATAAAGCTTGGTCCGGCCTTGGGCAGCAATGCTCAGGTTGATGGTCGGGCTTAGGCACTGCCAAATACAATTCGGGCTGGGCTTGGGCAAACGCCCAACCCGACCGAACCCGTCCGAGTTGCACCCCTAGTCTCTACATCACAGTCATGTTACAAACGTAAGATTCTACAAGAAAGGTTAAAACCATTGCTCTGATACCACCTTTGTCATGATCTAACCCTTAGATGCTTAGGGCTAGAATCACAACTTATTAATTCTAATTGAAAAAATTAAGTAGCGCAAGCAGAAGCAGAATAAAAGTAAGAAAATAATTAAATAGAAAATTAATTCGTTAATAATCGAAAATACATCAATAGGACTTTTATTATTTTATTATGCGGTGACAAAATTTTAGGGAAAAAAAAAGAAAAAAAACAAAGCGTAACAGGTCGACATCAAATTCCGTGCAGGTCCCATTATACAAGGTTACAGTTCTTCTTTACATCTCATTACCCGAAAGGGGTAACAGCTATAAGCAAATAGCAGAGCGAGAAATATTATGCCAAGAGTATAGCGGACACAAAATAATTGTTTAATTAAGTTCCCCAAGGCATGGGACTCCTGTGGTGGTACTTACAGAAAATAATTGTTTATAAAAACATTGTCAAATAATTTCTAAAATTTAAACAAATATATCCATGAGTTTCAATTTAAGCAAATAGAGTTCAGAAAATAATCAACGTAATTGAAATATTAATATAATTTATAAAGCACATTGTGTAAAATAAATTATGTTAACTCAAAACATACGTAAAATATATTATGGTAACTCAAGGTATAATATAACTCACCATAATATTAACCCTTTACTATTACTTTCCACTGTCACAGCCTTCTTACTTATTAGTTTACTATCTCTAGTATATCTTTTTTTTTGTTGTTGTTGTTGTTGCACTGATCTTAAGCAAATTCTTCCTATTTATAGGGAGGCAACCCGTGCCATCAAACCACAAGAGTCCTCCAGAACCAACACGTGTCCATAGCTAAATTTTCCTTAGATTTTTTATCAAAAATCTTCCTTAGATTGATACTTATCTTATTAAATTTTGCATTAATTATACTCTGGCCCAGTTCTTTAAAATAATTATATATCACTCGTTTGATAAAAAGAAACAAACTAATCTCTAATTAAATTACACTCAACCACAACATCTAATATTTTATTTACTCTACTTATGTATATATATAATTTTACGCGGTATTTAATTAAATATTTAGAGTGTCACACTGTTTTCCTCTAATTCAACCCCTGAATCCCTTATGGATAATTACATTTCTCTTGAAGACGACAACAGTCCAAGTGTTGGTAACAATCTAACTGTTGGTAATAATCCAATCGGTGGGGGTAGTGTCTCTATAAGGGGTAAAAGGCTTATGGGTAAGAAATCTGCAAACGAATTGTTTCAAAAAAGTGAAACTGTTCAAGTTGAAGTCCACAAATATAACAATTTGTTGGAAACATTTAACCAATACCTTATTGAGAAGGAAATGGAAAAAGCTGAAAGAGAAGAAAAAAGGATTCAAGCATTGCAGGAGATGAAAGAATTAGAAATCAAAAAGAAAAAACATTTGTAGAAGATAAGAGAACTTGAGATCAAAAAGGAAGAACGTTTGATAATGACTACAGACATTTCTCATTTGGACCCTCAGACGAAAGCATATTACATAATACGCAAAAATGAGATTTTCGCCAAGTGGTTGGCACATGCCAGCAACCCAAATTACTATTTTCCCCTGTCTCCTGATAAATAATTACGAGAGAATGCATTTTTTAATTTTGAAATGTCATTTATTTTTCAATGTAATTTTGAGTATTTTATATTTAAATTTACGAGTGAATTATATTTAAATTTTTTTGGAAAATTTTTAATTTTTTTTAATTTTTTATATTTGTCTAGTTGGGTATAATTAAATATATAATTTTTTTTTTTTTTTACAAATAGTTGAAAAAACGTCACTAAAGACAAAAAATAAACAAACAAAAAAAAAATACTAAAAAATCTATATCTAAATAATACCTATAAATTTAAAGGGAAAGTTAGTTGAGATTTGGTAAAATAATATGTAACCATTGAAACACCATTGTTATAATTTGGCAAAATAACATTAGTCATTACCAAATTATAACAATGACAATGCTATTTTAGCAAACACCATTAGAGATAATCTAAGACAAACATTCCAAAGCTTGAGAGTGATCTCGGGGCCAAGCATACTCGTTGACAATGTGAACTTTCAATAATTTGGGCATACTCTAATTGAGAAATACTTTCCTGTACATTCTTAGAAAGATACAAATTAACATCTACAGGTGTTCTA
>NW_021025205.1:591563-639378 GCF_004153795.1 Camellia sinensis | reverse complement strand
CGTTGTAGAAACTAACCGGAATCAATGTCGGGACAGTTTACAGAGTCTTGTCGGACCCTTAAAAAGTCGCACCCTCAAAAGGTGTGCCCAATCTTTCAAAAAAGGCGTGCTATCAAAAGGCGTGCCCAATCCATAAAAAGGCGTGCCATCAAAAAGCGTGCCAATGTGTCGTCGAGCGCCGAGCGGCGCATGATGCGCGTGTCTGCCTCTTCTTCATGGTCTTTATAAACCGAAGCGGAGGTGGAGGCTTGTAAGCATAACAAACCAGTTGAAACCTCTTCGTTCTGTGCTTAAGAAAGGACTTTTCATCTTTCCATTGTTTTTATTTTCATATTTGAAATTACTAATGAAGATACTATGTTTGTAAGGTGCCGCAAACTCAACCATACTATATTCTGTGTATGGATGGCACACAAGAGAGTATGTATGTATCGGTATGTTTTAAAGATATAACATGAAATTTTTTTGCTTCTTTTGATTTGCAGATATGTTTGCCACAAATTTTTTTCACATTATTACTTTCTCATTGAATAGGCACGAGGTAGCCCAATGCAAATGGTGGATAACATTGGAAGCGAATCTCCTAGTCATTCAGGAATGGTGAACAATATAAGCAGTCAAAGTGGACCAATTACTTCAAAATTTGTTGACTTGAATATAGATGTGGATCCTTATGCCCCTTTTTATTTTTAGTTTTTTAGTAGTAATTTTATGACTTTGTTTTGTAAACTTTAGGTACTTTGGTTTGTTTAGGATCCAATCAAGTCTCATCACTTGTAGTGTAATGGTTTAAAGTGATTTTGGCTGACAACATATTTTTTGGAAGGTGACTTATTATTCTCTTGGGTGTTTTGATGATGTTGATATGGTTTTATTTTGGCTTAATTCAGTTTTGGTTCCAGTTGTTTGGGTGCTTGTTTTTATAGTATTTGTGGTGGCTCTCTTTTGGCTTTACTTTGCTGTTATAATGTGATATAATATAAGCATAGATATATGGTTAGCTGAATAATGGGAAGCAGGGACAGATCCCTGATACCACAGATGTAGTAGAGTGGCTGTAGTTTTAACTTTCTTTGTGCTTACCTTTTGTTTTTTACCAAATGCTATCAAACCATTGAGAGAAATTAGATATTGGAGTTCTGCTTAATATTTCTTTGATAGTAATGTGACCTTAGATATAAAAGGTAACAGAGGCAAATATTTTCTTTTAAAAAGAAACAGAGGCAAATATAAATGCTCATTAGTGTATATTCCTAATAGGAGCTGAAACATTTCATAGTTTTGTAATGTTTTTGTGGTGTTTCAAAATATTTTAGTGCCTTTTGATGGAACAATTTTTGTAATGTTTCATAGTTTTGTAATGTTTCAGTGGAATAATTTTCAAAATATTTCAGTGCCTTTCATAGTTTTGTAATGTTTCATAGCTGAAACGTTTCATAGTTTCATAGTTTTGTAATGTTTTTTGGGCACGAGTATTTCTTGATAACTTAACTGCAAAACCCATGTTCTTTTCCTAAAAGCACTCAGTCCAATCCCTCACATGGGCTTTATAACCTTCCTTGTTCACATCATTCCTATAACCTTCCTTCCTCACATCAGAACTCACAACAAAAACTCTAAATCATAGATGGTTCAAGAACCGAGCAACAAAACGCCACTGTTGAACACAAAACCAACACAATAACATATACACTCAAACCAAGAACTCTCAAAAGCACACACAAAAATTCTCAAGAACACATACAAAAGCTCCATTATTGTTTTGTCATAGATGGTTCAAGAACACAAAACCAGCAATAACATATACACCAAACCAAGAACTCTCAAAAACTCTCAAAACCAAATGTATAAGTTTACAACATTCATTTCAACATTAAACAAAATAACACCATTAGCATGCTAAAACCAGTACACACTATGCTTGCCATTGAAAGGAATTTCATAGCTCATTCGTTTGCCTTAAGCTGCTTCAATCTTCGCTCCAATATGTCCAAAGCTTTATTATTTCTTTTAAAATCATTCATCTCCTCATTTTCATTCTTCCTATGAATAGGATTAGGCCTCCATTGGATATTTGATGCATTGCCATGTTGACTAGTAGGCGCCTACCATGCAAAGTAATCACACTTGCCATCTACACACTTGAAGTAATGCCTCCCTAAATTTTTCTGTGAGTTTCATATCTTAACGGCTGCTTTTTTTGCCACATTTGCAACCTCGATTTTCGAAAAGGCGACCATCATTGCTAGAACTAGTGGATGTGTAAGCCATTGACATGTCACTCCTAATAGTAGTATTTTATCAAATAATTAGTAAATTATTCAGCAAAAAAAAAAAAGTGTCCATTAATAATGTCAAATGGCTCATGGAAGCACAAAGCATTTCATTGAGGCATTTTATCATACACTTGCAATGCAAAATGTAAGTCTAGAGAGAATCACACATGCTTTGAATTCTCACACATGCCTTCAATTCATCATTTCAACAAGTTGATTTTTCTTTCAAAATCACAACACGTTTCATCTTGTTCAAATTACTACTAAAGCTTTCTAACAACAAGTCTATTTCATAACATTTTTTTGAAGATACAGGTTCATTTCATGTACCAATTTTGCACTCATTATAAGTCCAGAACAACAAACCAACAATGTTAAGCTTGGAAGAAGGTTTCAACGCTCTATGGAAAATTCACAATGAAACAGAGCAAGAAAAACAAGATCTTTTTG
Organism: Camellia sinensis; assembly: GCF_004153795.1. Taxonomy (NCBI): domain Eukaryota; kingdom Viridiplantae; phylum Streptophyta; class Magnoliopsida; order Ericales; family Theaceae; genus Camellia; species Camellia sinensis. The sequence continues at coordinate 636,652 of NW_021025205.1, read as the reverse complement.
GCACTCGAGGCTTGGAGAGGATTTAAAAATGAAACATTTTTTTGAAAAATCACACAACTTTTTATCATGGGGATTAAATGGAACGAATTTATAAAAATAAAAAAATATAAAATAATAAAAACAAAAATGTGACCTTTTCTTGGCTGTCAATGGAGGAGATTTGGGGATCTAGGGTTTGGGTAAACAAAGCAATGTGGCCGAAAAATGCCGGAAGCCCTCCACCGCCGGCCGATGGGTTGGTTGATTTTGCTCTGCTTGCTGGACTGAATCAGTTTATGGGTTTCAAGAGAGAGAGAGAGACCTAAAGGCTGAGAGAGAGAGAGAGAGGCTGAGAGTTTTGGGGTTTGAATAGTTTTGTGGGTTTGAATACAGTAAAGTGCAAGAGAGGGATGAGAGTAGAGAGTCAGTCACACGCGTTGAGGCATTCACGCCTCACTTTGTCGAGGCACCAATCATTTTTCTTCTTTTATAATGAAATATATATTTTTAATTTAATTATTTTTATGTTCAATATATAACTTATATTGGTTTTGATCACTTTAATTTTATTAAATTGAAGTTTTTATAATCATGTTATATGTAAAAAATTTATTGTGTTTCTCTAAACTTCATTAACAATTATTATAATTTACGATTCACAAATTTATGAAGGACAATTACAAAAAAAGAAAAAAAAAACCCTTAAACTTAGGGTCTGAGACTTGAAACAAAATCAATTCTGAATTTTTAATTTTGTCAATTTAAATTTAAATTTTTTGATTTATTTTCAATTTAAATCATTTGCCTATAATTGTTAAGTAAAATCGATAAAAAAAAATAATATTTTAGCCATTAAATACAATGTAAGTATACATTAAATATCTAAAATATAATTTTTTATTAAGTTTAATGACTAGAATATTATTTTTCTATTGATATTACTTAACGAAAATAGACAAATGATTTAAATTGAAAATAAATCAAAAGTTTAAAATTTAAATTGACAAAATTAAAACCTAGGATTGAATTTATTAAAAGGGTAAAACCCTTGGTTTTTTTTTTTTTTTTGTTTTTTTTAATTGTAATTTCCTCAATTTATAATGGAGATTATTTCATTTTTATCTCTATACTTTTATACGATTTTCAATGACCCCCAGATTACTCTTATTTTTACGCGTACCTCTATACTATTAAAGTTACTATCAATTTTGCCCATATCGTCACATTTGAAACGGAAAACGTTAAAAAAGTTACATTTTTGCCCCAAATTTCAAAAGAAAGATGCAAACCCACCCTTTGCTACCAGCAAACCACCACCACTAACCAGTACTTTAAGTTCTTCTATCTCCTTCGTCATAACTCTGTTTCGCCTTATTTTTACGTCGTTGGATTCAACTCACGGTCTAATTTTCGTATCACATCTCACACGTCTCATTCTTACTCTTTTTGAATGCTATCAGAGCTCCGAAAGTTGATAAAAAAAAAAAAGACTTTTTCTTCTCATTTTTGACTTTTCTTCGAGCCATCTTTCGGACTTTATATCTTTCTCGATTCTTGACGGTTCTACTTCATTCTTTCGCAATTCTCTTCACCTTACTTCCCGCTTCGCCCTATACTACCTTGCTTTCTCACTTCTTCGTATAATGGGCGGTTTTGGTATGCCGAAAGTTGTCCGAAAACTAATTTTGAAAATTTCAAAACATTACAGCCCATATGGTGCAATTCTGTGAAAAAAAGTGTTTGGTACCCTTCCGCTGCATCTCTCGCCACTATATCTTGACACTCCCATCTATAGAGCCGATGAAGACCAACCCATCAAATCCGACAACCACTGCATTAACTGCGTCATCATGAACATGAATCGATTCCAAACATTTCAAATTCGATACTCTCCAAACCTTTATTGTCTTAACCCAAGAAGTTGAGTATAACAAAGATTTGTCTTCGCTCAAACTAAGACACGAAATCACATCGAAATGTTTGATCCAAACCGTATTTCGATTCCTTCTCACCTCAACATAATTGCTCGAATTGATCGAACTATTTATATAAGGTTTCAACGCGGGTAAAGTCCCGATTCATTTGTGAATTGTTGGATTCTTCGCAGAAATTTTCCATAATCGAATCTTCCTGTCTTGATGGCCCGTGAAAATGATTTCATTTGTAATTACAATGGCTTTAACTAACCCACTATTCGATTTGAACCCAGAAAACTCCTTTTGATTCTTTCATACCCGAATGTTCAATGTATAACAAGTCGCTAGAGCTGGCAAGCGAGTATATATGGCCTTCTTCGCGAACAAGAGAACCCATTAGGCCTGTGTATGAATAGCAATCGTCGATTTGAGCGGCGTAAGAGGACCATGGAGATTTCGATAATGGCAAGGATTCGTCCCAGGAAGTCGCATTTGGTGGAGAAGTGTTAGGAGGGCTGGTGTCGACATTACTGAATCGAAACGATTCGTTTGCAGGTTGGAAAAGTGTTAGGAAGGTTGGTTTGCATATTTATTTTAAAATTTGAGATCAAAATGTAATTTTTTTTAACGTTTTTCGTTTCAAATGTGACGACAGAGGCAAAATTGATGATAATTTAAATAGTATGAGGATATACATGAAAATAAGAATAATTTGGAGGGTCATTAAAAATCGTGTAAAAGTATAGGGATAAAAATGAAATAATACTTTATAATATGCAAACTGCAAAATTTTAATTTATGGGACAGTATAAATTTCATAAAATTATAGGCCAAAGTGCCATTTACCCATTATATAAAGGAGAATTGCTTCCATTCTTGTACAAAACTATAGAGCAGAGAGAGAAGGCTGATCTAATCTGTGTTTCTGTACATATTTTCCCACTATATTTTCCCGTGATCCAATCAGCCTTTGCTCGCAAGAAAATCCACAATGTCTTCGACATTCAGCGGAGATGAAACCGCTCCTTTCTTCGGCTTCCTCGGCGCTGCTGCTGCCCTTGTTTTCTCCTGTAATCAACCCCTAGATCTCATTATCTCTTATATATATATATATATATATATTTACATTATTATGTTGCAAACCCTAGATCGTGAATATTTGATTCTGAATCTTCAGGTATGGGAGCTGCATATGGAACAGCGAAGAGTGGTGTTGGTGTTGCATCGATGGGTGTGATGAGGCCAGAGCTGGTGATGAAGTCGATCGTTCCTGTTGTTATGGCTGGTGTGTTGGGTATTTATGGCTTGATCATTGCTGTTATCATCAGTACTGGTATTAACCCTAAGGCCAAGTCGTATTACCTCTTTGATGGTTATGCTCATCTTTCCTCTGGTCTCGCTTGTGGTCTCGCTGGCCTCTCTGCTGGAATGGCAATTGGGATCGTCGGTGATGCTGGTGTTAGGTATTGATTTCTTGTTGGATTGTTCGTTTATTTCATCGTTTCATGTTGTTAATTTCCAGTGATAGTTGCAATTTCTATTTTAATTGTGAAAAAGCATATTCAGATTGGTTATCAACTTATGATTTAGGGGTTTCTAGTTTGTATTTATGTTGATATTGGTCTCGAGTTAGGACGGTTAAATGTGAGTTATTTGAACAAAACCCAGGAATAGATTTGTGAGCAATAGGAGTAGTGTTTTCTATGGATGGAGATCACGTTCTAGAATTATTGAAAATTTAGTTGCATGAAGCCGGAGTGGGGGTAGGGAAACGAGGACATAGAGAAAACTCTAAGGTTGAAGGGCCTAGTGGAGAGGTTATGCATTGTATATCTATTGCTCTAAACTCTAAGGTTTAGAGCAATGAATTTGTACTTGTTTAGAGAATGGTATGGAAGAAATGACCAATCACACTGCACATGTTAGTGTATAAAAGACAATTGTGACCAAATAAGTGATTGTACATAGAGTAGATCATATTGTGCCAAGGCTATCTTGAGTGATAGTTCCCAAAGTTTGTAAATGCAAATGTGTAACTCTAGGTCTTTATCCTTCGTGGGGTGAGGCGTCTTAAAGTGTTGAGGCAAAAGCATTTCGAATTTTGATTTTTTATATTTATTTAGTAAATAAATTAAATATTTTAAAATAGTAAAAAGAATTAAAATTTATATATGAAGGCTCCGAACATGTCATTACAGAGAAGGAAGCTTGTTCTCATCAAAAGTGAAATCAATGTTTTGAGCTTCAATTATTGAGCTTCTCAATTACGCACTTTGTCTTTTTTCTTGATTGGTCATTTACTTTAATTTCCTTACGGAATATAGTTGCACAAGAGATTTTTCTTTATTTTTTATTTATGCTTAAATCATTTAATAGACTAAGTTTAACAAGAGTCTAAGTCAAGCTCTTCATATGCGTACTTTTCATTTGTTTATACGCAAAGGGCGTACAAGGCGTATGCCTCAGACTATGGTGTGCAAGCCTTTGGAGAATATCGCCAAAAATCGAAGCTTCATTGCATTTTGGCATTAGCCTCGCCTCAAGGCAAGCCTCAATAAAGTTTTTTAAAACTTATTATATATTCTTTTGACAGTGTATAGTGTTTTGGATGCCTTTGTTAACCAAATTTCTGGATGGTGTGTGATTGTGCATGCACTGCTATTGGCTTGTCTGTTGTAGGTAGAAGTTTTGCCTCATGTGTTTTAATAGATGTGTTTACCATGTTTGTATATGTTTATGGCATCATTAGCATGGTGTGTGGATGATATATATGCTATTATTGAAGGCAAAAGTTTTGCCTCACATATTACGTGCCATTTCTATGGATATTGAACAAATATTCTCTGTGTCTTTCACCCCTTTGCGTTAAAGAGGTAGGCTAAGAAGCAAACACTTCTAAAAGGGTATCATGACACGTGTTGGACACACATTCAAAATGTATTATATTATTATTTTTTTAATTTCTTTTAGAACCAACACACTTAGGGCCTAGGGAACGCGTATCTCCACTTAGACATATATGAGATGCATTGTAAGTTCAAAGAAAAAAAACTTAAGTTCTAATGATAAAATAAAAATAATATGGATTTAAATCTATTTATCCGTCCTTGAGACTTTAAAAAAATATGTAAACCAAACCAAACAAAGTCTTAAATCCCATCAAATGGGGTCGGCTATATGAATTCTTATTCTTCATGCGGTTCTATCAAAGGCCATTTCGTTAGTCAAATTAAATAGATTCATATCTCTATTTACAACACTAGCCAACGTTAATCTAACCCTACCCGGTCCCCTAACACTTCCATCTACCGTCACTACATCGCATCTCTTTACTACTGCCTCTGTTGGTTTCTGTTGAATATGACCAAACCATCTCAATCGATTCTTTCAACTTATCTTTTATCAGTGCTACTCCTACCTATCCATTCCCGAATACACTCATTCCTAATTCTGTCTAGTCTAGTCTTGCCACACATCCACCTTAGCATTCTCATTTTAGCAACACTCATCTTATCTATATGTTATTTCTTAGTTGCGCAACACTCTGTCCCATACAACATCGTTGGTCTAATAGGCGTTTTATAGAACTTACCTTTAGTCTAGTGGGTATTCGTTTATCGCACAATACTCTAAATGCACTTCTTCACTTAAGCCATCTCGCTTTAATCTTATGAGCCGCATCCACATCAATCTCCCCTGTTGTTGTGATAATCGACCATAAATAACGAAAATGTTTACTTTTAGGCAGTTCTTGGTTCTCAATCTTCACTTTTCCTCAGCTTTCATTGTTACTGTTACTAAATTTACACTCCATGTACTCTTATCTTAGTTCTGCTTATCCGGAATTCTTTAGATCAAGGGCTTTTCTCCAAATCTCCAACTTTGTATTAACTCCTTCTCTAGTCTTATCCACTAACATGATATCATCTGCAAAAAGTATACACCATGGCACGTCATCCTGAATATTTATCGTCAACTCATCCATAACTAACGCAAAAAGATAAGAACTTAAGGTAGATCCTTGGTGTAAAATGTGGAAAATAAATTCTTATTCTTTTAATATAATAAAATATATATGTAATTGTTGTGGAAAAAATAAATAAGTTATTGTTTTAATGTATGCATAATATATGTGTATATGTATTTTCTTCTTGTTTCCATGTCATGTTGTGTCCTATTTTTTGAAAACTATCTTGTTGGCTTGTTCATATTATGCTATGTATGTGTCCTAGGTTTGTATCAGTGCTTCTTAGGAGGTAGGCATGCTACATATCTATTAGAATTCTCTAATAGCTCATTTAGAGTATACTATATAGCAGGATTTTCATTTGCTCTGGTCTCTAGGAAGTCACAATTGGTTGCTGGATTCTTTAGCAATTTCTTCAATCCGTCTCCTATTTTGATGGTTGGTTGGTTGGGCTATGGTCTCTCTTAAGGCAATCTGTGGACACTATTTTGCTTATTGCTTGAAGAAAAAGCATCTTGCACTTCATTCCTCTGATTATAGACCTTTCAGATTTATTGCCCTTATAGAGGTGTAATGCATGTTCTTGCTTGGAATGGCTGATACTGTAAAGGATTGGAAGAGTTTGCCAATTTGCATATGTGATATGTTCAATTCAATAATTGGTTTTGGTTAGCATTCATGATCTTAATCCTTAAATTTCTTGTGTCAACTTCACCAGCCTGATTGCATGATATAAGTGGATAAAAAATAAGTTATTAGTAAGACTCCTGGTACATGTAATGGGTGCAAGTATGTGTCCAAAGCGTCAAAATCATCTAATTCTGAAATGTAGCGACACTGAGACAGTTAAATAATCATACTTTTAATATTATTCTTTTATTCCCCAAGTTAAACTGGTGTTTCCATTTGACGTTGTAAGAAATAATGTATAGAGAAAGAGAGAGAATAAATTGTATGTATTATTATTGATTGATATATTGATATCTATTACAATGATTCATGTCTAAGTCAAGCTCTTCATATGCGTACTTTTCATTTGTTTATACGCAAAGGGCGTACAAGGCGTATGCCTCAGACTATGGTGTGCAAGCCTTTGGAGAATATCGCCAAAAATCGAAGCTTCATTGCATTTTGGCATTAGCCTCGCCTCAAGGCAAGCCTCAATAAAGTTTTTTAAAACTTATTATATATTCTTTTGACAGTGTATAGTGTTTTGGATGCCTTTGTTAACCAAATTTCTGGATGGTGTGTGATTGTGCATGCACTGCTATTGGCTTGTCTGTTGTAGGTAGAAGTTTTGCCTCATGTGTTTTAATAGATGTGTTTACCATGTTTGTATATGTTTATGGCATCATTAGCATGGTGTGTGGATGATATATATGCTATTATTGAAGGCAAAAGTTTTGCCTCACATATTACGTGCCATTTCTATGGATATTGAACAAATATTCTCTGTGTCTTTCACCCCTTTGCGTTAAAGAGGTAGGCTAAGAAGCAAACACTTCTAAAAGGGTATCATGACACGTGTTGGACACACATTCAAAATGTATTATATTATTATTTTTTTAATTTCTTTTAGAACCAACACACTTAGGGCCTAGGGAACGCGTATCTCCACTTAGACATATATGAGATGCATTGTAAGTTCAAAGAAAAAAAACTTAAGTTCTAATGATAAAATAAAAATAATATGGATTTAAATCTATTTATCCGTCCTTGAGACTTTAAAAAAATATGTAAACCAAACCAAACAAAGTCTTAAATCCCATCAAATGGGGTCGGCTATATGAATTCTTATTCTTCATGCGGTTCTATCAAAGGCCATTTCGTTAGTCAAATTAAATAGATTCATATCTCTATTTACAACGCTAGCCAACGTTAATCTAACCCTACCCGGTCCCCTAACACTTCCATCTACCGTCACTACATCGCATCTCTTCACTACTGCCTCTGTTGGTTTCCGTTGAATATGACCAAACCATCTCAATCGATTCTCTCAACTTATCTTTTATCAGTGCTACTCCTACCTACCCATTCCCGAATACACTCATTCCTAATTCTGTCTAGTTTAGTCTAGTTTTGCCACACATCCACCTTAACATTCTCATTTTAGCAACACTCATCTTATCTATATGTTATTTCTTAGTTGCGCAACACTCTGTCCCATACAATATCGTTGGTCTAATAGGCGTTTTATAGAACTTACCTTTAGTCTAGTGGGTATTCGTTTATCGCACAATACTCTAAATGCACTTCTTCACTTAAGCCATCTCGCTTTAATCTTATGAGCCGCATCCACATCAATCTCCCCTGTTGTTGTGATAATCGACCATAAATAACGAAAATGTTTACTTTTAGGCAGTTCTTGGTTCTCAATCTTTACTTTTCCTCAGTTTTCATTGTTACTGTTACTAAATTTACACTCCATGTACTCTATCTTAGTTCTGCTTATCCGGAATTTTTTAGATCAAGGGCTTTTCTCCAAATCACCAACTTTGTATTAACTCCTTCTCTAATCTCATCCACTAACATGATATCATCTACAAAAAGTATACACCATGGCACGTCATCCTGAATATTTATCGTCAACTCATCCATAACTAACGCAAAAAGATAAGAACTTAAGGTAGATCTTTGGTGTAAAATGTGGAAAATAAATTCTTATTCTTTTAATATAATAAAATATATATGTAATTGTTGTGGAAAAAATGAATAAGTTATTGTTTTAATGTATGCATAATATATGTGTATATGTATTTTCTTCTTGTTTCCATGTCATGTTGTGTCCTATTTTTTGAAAACTATCTTGTTGGCTTGTTCATATTATGCTATGTATGTGTCCTAGGTTTGTATCAGTGCTTCTTAGGAGGTAGGCATGCTACATATCTATTAGAATTCTCTAATAGCTCATTTAGAGTATACTATATAGCAGGATTTTCATTTGCTCTGGTCTCTAGGAAGTCACAATTGGTTGCTGGATTCTTTAGCAATTTCTTCAATCCGTCTCCTATTTTGATGGTTGGTTGGTTGGGCTATGGTCTCTCTTAAGGCAATCTGTGGACACTATTTTGCTTATTGCTTGAAGAAAAAGCATCTTGCACTTCATTCCTCTGATTTTCAGATTTATTGCCCTTATAGAGGTGTAATGCATGTTCTTGCTTGGAATGGCTGATACTGTAAAGGATTGGAAGTGTTTGCCAATTTGCATATGTGATATGTTCAATTCAATAATTGGTTTTGGTTAGCATTCATGGTCTTAATCCTTAAATTTCTTGTGTCAACTTTACCAGCCTGATTGCATGATATAAGTGGATAAAAAATAAGTTATTAGTAAGACTCCTGGTACATGTAATGGGTGCAAGTACGTGTCCAAAGCGTCAAAATCATCTAATTCTGAAATGTAGCGACACTGAGACAGTTAAATAATCATACTTTTAATATTATTCTTTTATTCCCCAAGTTAAACTGGTGTTTCCATTTGACGTCATGCATTAAGCATGGGAATATTGTAACACGGAAACGGTGTGTAATGGATCATTATGGCCGTTATGGTATTGCTATAGCCGTTACATAATACCGAAACGGCTATTACACATGTGAATTTCCGTCACACTGCTATAGCGGCCGTAACGGGTGGTGGTGACCATCACAACCATTACGTAACTGTTGCGTTTGCTTTTTAAAACCTTAATGGCAATACATTTTAGTGTACAGAATGGAAATACAATTGACGAGTTGTCCTATGCGATTATGTGAGGGTAACCATAAGAAATGACTTTGCAGTGCCAAAAGGAAAGGAAAGCACACAAACATAGGCAGACCCACTTTCCCTCATTTTTTTTCCAACTTAGGCAATGCATGAGTTTGAGAATGGTTAATTGCATTCTGGTTACTTAAATGGACGAATTTGGCGAGATCTATGCGGCTCTTACTTTACCTTTAGTTTATATCAAAGCCTTTGCTGATTCAGTTATAACCGATGTGGAAGGTTGTTTGCCCTGTGATAGCAGTGGTTGAAATTTCTTGGTTGGGAGTTGGGCTTACAAAGATATTTAACTTGGCTTAGCAATTTAGGTGGGGGCAAGGTTTTAAAAAGTGGCTGTGGTGGTGGTTCTTGCCATCCGTTACGGTCGCGCTATAGCAGTGTGACGGAAATTTACATGTGTAACAGCTATTTCGGTGTTGCTTAACGGCCGTAGAAATATTGTAACGGTTGTAACGGTACACACTTTTACAATATTTTGAATAGATTCCTTTTTCCAAAAAAAAAAAAAACCTTAGAAAAAAATAACAAATAAAACCTTAGAAAAAAATAAGCACAGAGATCCAAATATATTTCTTATAAACCAGGGGGTTTACTAGAGAGCAAGGTTTCAAAAAGCGGTGTTACGTAACGGTTGCGGTGGTAGATGCTATCTGTTACACCCGCTTTTGCAGTGTGACAAAAATTCGCATGTGTAATTGCTGTTTCGGTGCTACGTAACAGCCGTAACAATCCGTTACACACTTTTACAACATTCTGAATAACTTCCTTTCTATTAAAAAAAATAAAAAAACTTCACAAAAAAAAAACCGAATACTCAAATGATCCAAGCCTAAAAAAAAACCTTGTATGAATTTTTTATTCTTTATAATTTTTTCAAAATTTTTATTTCATGACATTATTAGAATGTAAAATAAAAATAAATATAAATAGTGGTTGTATTTATTTTTCTAATCATTTTATTTAATATATAATTATAAATATTTTTTATTTTGTTACTGTAATATGTTGTTTAAAAAATATTTTTAAAAAAATAAATAAAATCAGTAGCTTAAAAATAATTTTTGTTTCTGACACAATTTTTATTTTTATAATCATTTCATTTAATACTTAACGGTAAATAATTTTATTTAGTAAATTGTAAAGTGTTGTCTAAAAAAATGCTTCAAAAATAATTTTTGTTTATGGCACAATTTTTATTTTTATAATCATTTAATTTAATAATTGTGAATATTTTTTATTCAGTTAGTTCATGTATTGGTTAAAAATAATTTGTTGGCATTTAAAATCAATTATTCTTAAAGTCATTAACTATTGAAATAAAATGTGAAAAACTCTTTTTGTAGTGATATAAAAATATGAAATATATGTATCATACTTAAAAACTAATAAAAATTGGTCAAAATCTATTTTAAATCCCAATAAATGTGATTCAGAAAAAAAAAAAATTTAATTATATGCTCATTGGTAAGTTTTTTTTTTAAATTGTGTGAAAAATAAAAAAAAATTATGGTTTCGGTTACTTCAGCCATTATGTTACGGCCTTCATACTCTGCAACCGCGCCACCGCAACTGTTATAGCGATCAAAACCACTTTTTGAAAACTTACCTGCAACCGCAACCACTTCTCGAAACTTTGGTTTGGAGTAAGAAATTTAGTTATGAAAGTTCTCCATATGTCCATCATGTACCAGTAGCGCAGAGATTCTTGGACATTCCCGTGTGCTTCCTATCATTCGGCTTCAGATTGAGATGGGAGGTGTCCACTAAAGGCCAAAAATAAAAAATGATCTTGGAACTTAAATTTCCCTTGCTTGAGAGTAGTGTTAGTTTCAGAATTTGGACGCTCTTTGGATTTGGGAATGATTTCTCTCCAAAACGCTTCACAGAGAAAAAACCCCATTTGGTGAATATTTTTTTGTAATTTTATTTTTTTTCTATCATCAAAATTTCCAGCACCTGAAAAATATGTTTTTGTTTTGCAGAGCAAATGCGCAGCAGCCAAAACTTTTTGTTGGGATGATCCTCATTCTTATCTTTGCTGAAGCACTGGCCCTCTATGGCCTCATTGTTGGTATCATATTGTCTTCTCGAGCTGGCCAATCCAGAGCAGACTGAGAAGGATTTGTGTTTTTTTACCTTGTGTCCTTTTGTATTGCTTTGTGGTAACCATATTCGGAAAGATGAAAAAAATTTATAAGTTTTAAATCTTCTTAGGTTAGAACAGCACTCGAGAGTTCTTCAAATTTCTCTTGAATTTGAAGATTGTTGCTCAAAATACACTCATTTTTTGGCTGCTCATTGCTGTTTATAGAGTAGTTAGACTGAGTATATCTCTGCAGAATAAAATCTCATGAAGGTGTCTCTGTTCGGTTTTTATCTATCGCGACTTCAGACCAGTGTGGAGTCTATTGTCTTGGAACTACTGTGTTGTATCAATTTTTTTTCTATGAAATCTTTGGTTCGACTAATATTTTTTGTTATGAAATTTTACCGGTATTCTTCTATGGTATTAGGATCTATTTCTGGTCTTGTATTTAGTGGTTATTTCTCTCTCCTGGGTTTAAATTTCGGGAATGGCTTTCCTTCTGTCCAATCATGGACTAGAGGGTACTATTGGACCCGTGGGGGCTCACCATGGGTCCTGTTTTGATAATTCAAACCGTTTAATGTATAGAAATCGTCGAATACTATATGCCTGTAAAAAATTACTTTGATTGGATATTGATATTTATGTGATTAATTCTATTTTGTATGAAAAAAAATAGACGGTAAAAAATAAACAGTTTACAAAAATCTGATTTGATTCCATCCCTTAAATTTCTGTTGTTTTCTTTTGATAAAGCCTTATACACAATTAATAATTTCATTTTCAAATACAAGCCTTTGTTTTAGCCCATACACTTATTTAAGGTTGATGATCATGGTTATCAAAATTCCCATCTGTATTAAGATCATACAATCTTAGTGTGACTAAATGATTCATATTGTACTAGGTTATTATGTGTCATTTGTAGGGGTGTACATGTATTGGATTGGTTTGGTTTTAGAGTAAATTAAGAACTGAATCGGCTTTTACAATCCTAGAAAAATTGAAATCAAAATCGGAATCAAACTGTTCAACTTGTGGAATCGAACCATTGTTGAATCAATAGAAACTGATTTAGTTCAGCTCGGTTTTACGGTTTTAGAAATTTTATATAATAATAAATATATATATTTATGTTAGTAAATAAATTGATAATAGTAGCTTGGTTAAGTCGGTTAGTGTTTATCAATTTTATAAAGAAGACTAATGTTTAAATCTTATAAGAAACTTCTTAGATTTTTGCATATAAAAATATTAAAAAAATAATAAATAAATGGCCTGGTCCGGTTCATAACAAAAGTTTTGGAATTGAGCATCAGATTGATTTGAACAGTTTCACTATTCTAAAACTAAAATCAGAATCGAAATTAATAAAAATCAAATTAATTCGACAGTATGAATCATAGACTGACTGAAGTGGTTTACTAGTTATATCGTTTTTTTGGAACACCCCTAATCATTTGTATTTATGCTTCTTTCTGCCGAATAAATTCTTATGACATTGAAGTTGGGTACATCAACAAGGCTAGGGTTAGATTTTATTGGAGATATATGGGTAGGGTTTGGTTTGGATTAGTTTAGCTCATGTTTCTCTTAAAATATGAAAGTAGACGAAAATTATAATCTTCCAATTTTCATAAATCTCATAACTAGAAATTGTATCTCATTTGGTCCTTGTTCATAATTTATAATTTCATTTAGTCTCAAAGCTTTCAAAAGACCGAAAAATCCTCTTTTAATGTATCTCCAAATTTAACAAATGGAATCTCAATTTAATTTGTAGTTTGATTATAGAAGAAGATTTTATTAGCGTATCTAGTTTAATTTATCTTCTAGAATATTATAAATATAATCAAAATCTATATTTTTTGGGGAAAAAAATCATCATAATTAGATAATAATGTGAATTTCTTTGGTGTGAATTTTTTAAGAAATGTGATAATTACAAATGTGAATATTCATACTTTTAATATGAAATATTGTTATTTTTTAAAAAGTGTAAAAACTAGAGTGAATATTCACACTTTTAAATACAAATATTCAGATTATTCTTATATTCATAACTAGTGTGAATATTCACATATTTTATTCTATAAAATTACAAAAATTATTCGACGAAAAGTTATGAACTTTATAAAATATCTTTTGAACTTAATATGATACCAAAAATTTTATTAACTTTATTTTATTTTGCATTTAAAAAATTGAAATAATAATAAAAAAAAAACTATGTGAAATTTCAAAAGTGAAAATATCTGTACTTCAAATTTGAAAAAAAAAAAAAGTGTTAAGTATTTATATTTTTTTCATTTTACAAATTTTATATTTAATTAAGATCTTAGTTGATAGATCACATTGAGTATTTTTTTAAAATATAAATTTTATCAAAAAGAGATGTGTTCATCCAAAGTTATGTAATTTTAAAGTTTGAAACATAAAAGAAAATAATAATTGCTATATAAGTATGTTTACCAGTTTTCTAGATTTGTGCTTATACAAATAAGGATTTAGTTTTCTTATATAATGGGACTTTATTGATTAAGAAAAATGTCACAGGACAACCCCCCCCCGATCAAAAATTATGTATAATTTTTTAGTTGTATAGTTTTATTCAATCAATTAATTCAGTTGTTCATTCTTGTACACTATCGACTGAAAGGTCATGAAAAATGATTGATTAATTACTCCCTATTGACACTTCTATAAAAACTTATAAATGTAATATTTATTTTAAGGTCCACACCAAAAAGTGGTTGTATATGTATATTTCCTTTCTCTCTCTCTCAATTTTTTTTTGGAGAATATCAAAAAATTAGAAAGTAGACTAATAATTACCAAAGAGATAGAAGTATAAGTGATTTATATATTAGATCGGGCAAGTATATCTTGCATTTTCATCATTTTGTAATTATTTTGTGCTGATACTATTTTTGTTTACGATTATACCATTTTTATTTTTATTTTTATTTTTAAATTGAGAAATTTTGAGGTGAAGTAAAGGAAAGTTAATGATTTTTTATTTTACCCGAGACTCTTTAAACTAAAAGAAACTCAACTCTGTTAAAAAAAACAATGAACCCAACGTGAGTGGGATTCCAATGGCTCATGGAGTTGCGAAGTGGAGACCGCCGATTGGGGAGATTCTTAAAGTGAACTTCGATGGGGCCATGTTCATGCGGCAGAAGGTCTGTGGGGTAGGGGTGGTGATTCGGGATCTCAATGGCGTTCCTGTTGCAGCTTTATCGAAGCAAATTCCACAATGGATGGAGAGTGATTGTATTGAAGCTATTGCTGCTGTCAAGGCTTTGGATTTTGCAACAGAATTGGGATTAACAAACATTCATTTGGAAGGTGATTCCCTTTGTGGTCAAGGCTATGCGAGAGGATGGTTATCTTAATGCTTCGTTTGGTCATTTTTTACAATATGCCATTGATCGTAGTAAGCAATTTGCGAGCTTCTGTGTTTCGCACATGCGTCGGAGTGACAATGTAATGGCTCACCATTTGGCTCAAATGGCTAAGGAGGATCCGGAGAAACGAGTTTGGATGGCTGGAGTTCTTGAGCATTTAGTGCAGGTTTTGTTGAGTGATGTTCCTATTTTGTAGGGGCTCATGACTTCCACTTTCTAAAAAAAAAAAAAAAAACTTATAGTCTCTTTTACACATAAGAACAAAAGGCCTTGTTTGGTTTGTGTTTCTCAAAAAATTTTAGGAAAAATTCTCTACAAATAAGTTTTCAAAAGTAATCAAACCAAATAAATTTTTTCAAATTTTTTTTTCAAAACTTGTTTGGTTTACAAATTTTCCAAACAAATCTCTCTCTCATACACATCAAATCAATCACTTTTTCCAAAACTCTCTCTCAAAATAATTTTTCAAAACATCTTTTGAAAAAAAATCAAACCAAACAAATTTTCGTACTTTTTATCTCAAAATATATTTCTCAAATACAAACTCGTTTCTTCTCTCCCAAACAATTTTACTTCCTCTCTCTTACTTTTTCCTCCATTTCTTTTCCTTCTATTTCTATTCTATCTACACTTCACTTTCATTCCCTCCAAACACAATATTAGGTAAGTCACATTTCATATGCAGTATGCTTGCTACTTTTTCCTTTTTCCCTGAAAAGAGCACATTACAAACAAAAGTGAACATCATCTATCTTCTTAGATTTGCTGCAAAATCAATAACTTTAGGTGCTTTAACAAACAATTTGATTGTCTCTTTGGAACTTTTTCCCTTTTTGCCTGAAAATCCTGCCAAAAAAAAAAAGCACAATTAAGTTTTTTTTACAATTTTCTTTTCCAACTACATCATATTGTCACTTACTTTTTAAAGATTGAAAATCACAACTTGCACTAGGAAGTACAAAATTGATCATATACTAAATTTTAGTGATTAAAAAAAGTCGTACTATAACATAGGATTGTGATTGTTAATTCATGAAATTCACATTTTATTATTTTATTGCAAGTTTTTTTATTCAGATTACAGTCCGATGGACATTTCTATTAAACAAAATTGGCAGACTTTTTTAATCCTACAACTAATAATGCAAAATAAACATATAATTGGGATAATATTTTTATATCCATTGCAAAATAAACATGAACGAGAGGAATTATTTATATCATTAATCTAACTGGATAACCAATCCTA
This sequence comes from Camellia sinensis, assembly GCF_004153795.1. Taxonomy (NCBI): domain Eukaryota; kingdom Viridiplantae; phylum Streptophyta; class Magnoliopsida; order Ericales; family Theaceae; genus Camellia; species Camellia sinensis. The sequence goes on along the minus strand of NW_021025205.1, from coordinate 620,279 downwards.
CATTAATCCCATGGATAGCTAATCCTCTCATCATTGATCCTATTAATCAAATAGGGTCTCAGTGAACATGATTATGCTTGGAGTTTAAAACTTAATTAACCTATTTGTATTTGGCTTTAAGCTCAAGCTTGATAAATTTATATGCACTATTAAAAAATTAAACTACCCCAACTTGACTAGATTGAATTTTGAGATCCATAAAAAAAAAAAAAAACCTAAATAAGTCAAATTTAAATACATTTTGAAATTTGTTAAGTTTTCAAAACAAATTTAAATAACCATTCAGTTGGCTTAAAACGTTTAAAACCCTAACTCCACTTTACAAAATAGACTAAAAACAAAAAAAACTTCAGTTATTTTGGGTAAAGTACACTGACCTAAAGTTGGAACAAAATATAGCAAGTCCTACAGTTTAGGTATAATTACAACAATTTCCTTTTAGTAAAGCTAAAGGGACCAGAATCAATATAAATGATGTGAAAGCACAAAAATAAACAAAAATAAATATAGATTTTAGTATAAAAAGAATTACATTATATATATATATATATTTTATCAATAAGACTAACGAATTATTAATAAAAAGATAGATAATTAAGTGTTATATAAAATAAAACCTTAAAGAACCCAATATAATTTTGTTAAATTTGTAAAATTTATTATATTTTTTTAAAATCTCAAAAAAGTCAGTATAATTACCTTTTTCTTTTTCTTTCTTAGGCCTCGTTTGGGAACGCTCTATTTTAGTCAAAAAGTCAAAAAGTTACTAAATTAGCCAAAAAGCCAACAACCCATACCAAAAAGTCAAAGATTCTCTTTTCTCTCTACTTTTTGCACATCTTTTTGTAAAAAGCCAAAAAGCCATCCCAAACATATTAGTTGTTTTTAGCTCATATTTTAACCAAATAATCAAAAAATTACTAAACTAGTCTGTTTCCAAACGAGGCCTTAATAGGCACTATGGATGTGCTGTGGCTTGAAATCAATTTTAAAATTACAATATGCCTACAAATACATCACCCATTTAATCAACAATATGAAATAATTTTGGTCATACATCTAGGGTTCTTTCCTAGCTGCACTCATTCAATCTAAAGTTACTACTTTTTCTACCTTATTTTGCCTATCATGAATATTAAGGAGTTGTTTGGCATATATTAAAAAAAGTGTATTTTTTTATATTTTTATATTTTTAAATCACATCACTTCTCTGCTTTTCTGTATGTCTTTTCATAAAAAATCAAAAATTATATTTATTTAGCACTTTCCGAACAACTTTTAAAAGAATTGGCAATTTACCGTTCTATGAGTGAACTTGTTTGTACTTATTGATTGCATATATTTGAGACTGTCATAAAAGAAACGGTTTAAATTGCTTTACTTATTCTGTGTTCATAATTTTATTGTGAAGATTATTCGCCTTCATTTTATTGAATTTTCCTTTGTTGTTCTAAGTGAAATTATTGGTAGCTATTAAACAATGAAATCCTTCCATTTATTTATTTATTTATTTATTTGGTGGACAACAAACACTCCATTTAAAAGACACCAATCATAGTAACAATTATCAACTAACTCTCTCTATTTGAACAAACTTTTAGTTTAGTGCGATCCATACGTAATGGTTGTCCCTGATAACCAAACAAAAAAGAGATAGAGAGATAAGGTATAAAAATTTGAGAACTACACTGTCTATGGTGAACTATTCATATAACCAACAAGTTGAAGGACTTGTTTAGTAGTAGAAAATTATTATGCCTTCGTTTGGAATGTGAGTTGATTTTTTTATTTTTTAGTTATTTTAGTCTAGTGTTAAAAAGTCTCGTTTTGAATGATTTTTTTGACTTTTATGAAAGAAAGAATGAAATGATTATAGTTTGAATGTGACATTTTGTCTTATTGATTTTTTATTCTATTTTATATTTTTGTGACTAAAATAGTCTCTATCTAACCCAAACCTTCATGTCAAATGAATTCATATGAATGAGATGAACTGAAAAAATTAGGTCATGGCCCAACACAAGTCGTCATGTCCCATTTATATCCTTTTGTTTTTAACCCAAAATAATAATAATAATAATAATAATTAGGTTACATTCTCTTTACTGAGCTCAGCTTCCTTCATCTATGGGATTGGCATCCATTTTCATGGATTCTCTTTAAATGATAACTCATAAGATGCACCAATATTTAAAAATATAAAATTAGAGAAATTGCAAATCAAGCACTGAAAAAATATTTATATTTTTATAGTGATGTAAATTTTTTATGTATATGGTGTAAGTCTTTTATATGTGTCCAAGTTGCACAAAAATAGATTTCATTAATTATTTTTTGGTTGTGCCATTGATTTGCAATTTTTGCAAAAAAATGTGTATGATACGTCTTTGTGATGTTTGATTATGACTTATTGTTATATTGATTATGACTTAATTATGATTTATTATAATTGTTATATATTTTGATTATGATATAAATTAAAAAAGTTCTAGAGTTATGCTTGATGTGGTGTTTGGTTTGTAACTCATTAGGGTGTTTTATATCTTAATCAACAACTATTGTAGTTGTAAACAAAGTATAACGCAGTAGAATAAAAATTATGGTCATACATTTCAAACAGAGTCTGAATTGAAGGATCTCGTGGATAAATCACGTGCTTCCTAAATCTGGTCAATCAACCCAGCAATGGGGTGATATTACAATAGTGAATATCACCCACACAAACCACAGTGCAAATGGCTTTGATCGTTGTTTTTGGGAGAGTGTCAGTATATGGGAAAAACTCAAATATACGTTATTTTTCTCTTAATCACCCATATCCCATATATCAGATATATAATCTATTTATCTCATTTATCCATATTAGTTATATGAGATAATATCTGATATCTATATCATCTATCCATATTAGGATATGATAGATATATATCCTAAATGGGTGATTAAGAGAAAAATAACGCATGTTTGAGTTTTTCCCATATACTGACTCTCTCCAAAAAACAACAATCAAAGCCATTTGCACTGTGGTTTGTGTGGGTGATATTCACTATTGTAATATCGCCCCATTGCTGGGTTGATTGACCAGATTCAGGAAGCACGTGATTTACCTACGAGATCCTTCAATTCAGACTCTGTTTGAAAGGTATGACCATAATTTTTATTCCGCTGCGTTATACTTTGTTTACATTGGTATCATGCACACCGATCTTTGATTAGTGAGTTTGAGCATTGCCAGACTGCATTTGAGATGTGGGAAACTCTCAAGCAAAAGTTTGGTATTACCTTTCTGGCAAAGCTACGTGGGCTGACTATGAAGTTTGACTCATATCAGAAAAGGGCGCATCACTCAATGAAGCAGCATTTGAGAGTCATGTCAGCCATGATACGTGAGCTTGCGGCTGCTGGGCACAATTTGACTCAAGAGCAGCAAGTACAGGCTATGATACGCTCTCTGTCGAATTCTTGGGAGCAGATGAAGCAGAACATGATGCATAATGAGGGTGTGAAAACATTCGAAGACATATCGTGTCATTTGGAGCTAGAGGCTGAGCGCCTTGAGGCGGCTAAGTCTGATGGTTCTGCTATGGTGATTGAGTCAAGCTCACGTAGGACTTCTCAGTTCAAACGTGGAAAAGCAAAAGGTGCCCTTAAGAAGCAAGCAGCAGCTGCGCTTAAGCCCAATGGCGCTAGAAATTTCAAGTGTAGGGGCAAGAGAGGTGGTAAGAAGGCAAAGGATAAATTGACATGCTTTAACTGTAACAAAGAAGGACACTTCGCCCGGGATTACCCTGAGCAGAAGAAGGTACTCCCTTACTTAATTTCTCGCATTTAATGCTTTGTGTTTAGTCAAGCATTAATTGCTTATTCTCCTCATTTTTGGGTTGTAGACTCCGGAGCAACAGACCACATCGCGAGGGACAGAGTAGGGTTCGTTGAGTATCGCCGAGTACCTGCTGGGAGCAGAAAAGTTTACATGGGAAACGAGTCCAGTGTGGAGGTGCTTGGCATTGGCACATTCAAGCTGGAAATGCGACGAGGGCGCACCTTGTATCTTCATGATGTTCTTTATGCTCCGGATATTCGGCGAAACTTAGTTTCAGTTATTAGCATGATGAGCCTTGGTTTTAGCTTTTGTTTTGAGAATAATGGTGTTAGCATTTATTTGGGAACAATTTTTTTATGGTTTTGGTTATCTTTCAGATGGTTTTTTAGTTTTGGATGTGGATGATTCTAGTATTAATAAAAATGCCAATGGCTTTATTTCTAATATTGCATCTTTTTGTGATAATGATTCTATGAGATGGCATGCTAGATTAGGCCACATAGGGCAAGACAGGATGACTAGATTGGCTAGAGAAGGGCTTTTAGGCCCACTTGCTAGAGTCACTTTGCCTACTTGTGAGCACTGTCTTGCTGGAAAGGCAACAAGAAAACCATTTGGGAAAGCCATAAGGGCATCTATCCCATTGCAACTTATTCATTCTGATATATGTGGACCAATGAATGTGAGGGCAAGGCATGGGGCCTCTTATTTCATCACATTTATAGATGATTGCACACGTTTTGGTCATGTCTATCTGATTTCTCACAAGTCAGAAGCATTGGATTTCTTTGGACGGTATGTTAATGAGGTTGAGAATCAATTAGACAAGAGCATTAAAGCTCTAAGGACTGATCGAGGACGTGAGTATCTATCTGAGCAATTTAAAGTGCTCTGTGAGGAAAAAATGAGTTATCAGGCAATTAACAATTCCTAGGACTCCGCAACAAAATGGTGTAGCGGAGAGAAGGAATCGCACATTGCTTGACATGGTTAGATCAATGATAACGCAAGCTAATCTTCCAATTTCTTATTGGGGAGATGCTTTGTTGACTGCTGCCTACGTCCTTAACCGTGTGCCCTCCAAATCAGTTTCTTCCACCTCATATGAGATGTGGACTGGCAAAAAGCCTGATTTAGGCAATTTGCGGCCTTGGGGTTTGACAGCTTACATACACAACGCTTCTCATAAGTTTGGGAAGTTGGGCCCTAGAGGAAAGAAGTGTATCTTCATTCGCTATAGTGAGCATTCTAAGGGCTATGTGTTTGTTGGGGAGCATCCGGATGAAAGTGTGACTGAAATTGAGTCACGAGATGTGGATTTCCTAGAGGAGGATTTCCCTAGCAGAGGTGAGGTAACTAGAGAAGTAGAACTCTATGAGATGGAGGATCTACTTGAAGGCGCACCTAGTAGCCTAGTAGAGAATGAGGAAATAATTCCTCAAGCTCCTAGGGACAGTGGGAGCGATCTACCTGCCCATGGATTAGATCTAATGGATGAGGATTCTCAGGATTCTCAACTACGTAGAAGCAAACGTGGAGCAATACCCCGTCGTCGTTTTGAGATTGAAAGGGAAGCATTCATGATTGCTCCGAGTGATGAGATGGAGCCTAAGAATCTCAAAGAGGCTCTCTCATCCCCTGTTAGTAAAGAATGGAGTACTGCAATGGATGAAGAAATAGAGTCTATGAAGAAAAATCATGTCTAGGACTTGGTTGATTTGCCACCAGGGCACAAGACTATTGGGAACAAATGGGTTCTCAAAATCAAGCGCAATGCGGATGGTTTCATAGAAAGGTACAAGGCTCGCCTAGTGGCGAAAGGTTACACCCATCGAGAGGGTGTGGACTATGAGGAAACTTTTTCACCAGTTGTAAGGTTTGCCTCTATTTGCCTAATCCTAGCCATAGTAGCTCAGTTGGACTTAGAGCTATATCAGATGGACGTTAAAATTGCATTTCTCAATGGAGAATTGGATGTAGAGATCTATATGGATCAACCAGAAGGCTTTGTGGCAGTAGGTCAGGAGCGCAAAGTTTGCAAGCTTTAACGATCTATTTATGGCTTAAAGCAATCATCCAGACAGTGGAATCTGAGATTTCATCGAGCCATTGTTTCTAATGGGTTTACGATGATTGATGAAGATCACTGTGTGTACGTTAAGCGGTCCAAGGACATTTTTCTGATATTGTCATTATATGTAGATGACATATTATTGGCTGGAAATGACAAGGAGATAATTGTCGCCACTAAAATGTGGTTGTTCTCTACATTTGAAATTAAGGACATGGGTGAGGCGAGCTATGTGCTCAGTGTTAAGATCCTTAGGGATCGCTCTAGGAGACTTCTTGGTTTGTCTCAAGAGACTTACATTAAGACTATTCTAGAGCGGTTCCAGATGCAGAGCTGCAAACCCATTGACACTCCTGTTGCAAAAGGCGAGAGCCTAAGCCTTGATATGGGTCCTAAGACTCAAGAAGAAAATGAAAAGATGGCCCGTGTTCCCTATGCAAATGCTGTTGGAAGCTTGATGTATGCTATGATGTGTACACGTCCTGACATTTGTTATGCAGTCGGATTGGTGAGTCGTTACCAATCCAACCCAGGACCAGCTCATTGGAAAGCAGTTAAGAGGATATTACGATATCTTAGAGGAACTGCAGATTACACACTTTGCTACCAGAGTTCAGATCTACATCTAGTTGGCTATTGTGATGCTGACTGGGGAGGAGACCTAGATGAGCGTAAGTCTACTTCAGGATATGCTTTCATGCTTAGCGATGGTGCTATTTCTTGGAGCAGTAAGAAGCAATCCTGCATCGCCTTATCGACCATGGAGGCTGAGTTTGTGGCTTGTTCATCTGCCGTTCAGGAAGCCGTGTGGTTGAGGAGATTCCTTCAGCATTTGGATGTTGTCACACACACTTCAGACTCCGTGACTATCCATTGTGACAGCATGGCTGCACTCGCTTACGCTAAGGATCCTAAATACCATGGCAGAACCAAACACATTGATGTGAGGTTCAATTTTATCAGAGATATTTTGGCGCAGAAAGAAGTGATCCTGGAGCACATCCCTACAAGTCGCATGGTTGCGGACCCTTTGACTAAGCCCATTGCTAGAGATGTTTATCTTACTCATGTTAGGGCTTTAGGAATACGTAGGTGGTGATATTTTTATGTGTATTCAGTTGAACTCATTTTTTAGGGATATTTATGCCATTAGTATTCATACTTGTTTCTATCACACATTTATGTTTACTACTTTTAGCAATGGTTTGTGAATTAGCATACACAAAACAATTAAATTGATGTTAGCAGGCAAGATTGGCTCACTCACACGAGCAATCGCCCTTAGCGCTGGGTAGCGAGTAAGGATGAGACTAGAAGCTAAAATTATCCACTAGCTATGTCGCCTTGGTTGGAGCCAAGATGAGGTCTTGTTAAAGACCAACCATGGATACGAGAGTACCCATTTTTCCATGATGTGCCTGTTATGAATAGCCAGATGCAAGATCTCATTTGATGCCTGAGACGCGAGCAAATAGAGAATTCGAGTTAGACGCTAGGAAGCAACTTGTGCGCTTAAGAGCGACTAGACTAGGAGGGGGCCTAAAAAATGGGCTGGAGGCGGAGGCGGGGGGCGCGGCGATCGGCGATGGCAGAGGCGGCGATCGGCGATGGCTGAGGCGACGAGCAGAGGCATGGCGAGCAGAGGCATGGCGGAGGCGACGGAGGGGGAGGCGCGGCGATCGGCGACAGTTCTGCGACGGATCGGAGACGACGGCGACGACGACCTCTCCCTCTCCCTCTCCCTCTCCCTCTCTCTCTTTCTCTCCCTCTCCCTCTCTCTCTTCCTCCGCTTCGACCTTCCTCTGCGTCGAAAATGGCAGAAAAAAAGAAAAAAAAAAAAAAAATTCGAGCCACATTCGAGCCAGGCATTTCGGGCCCTCAAACATTTTCATTGTTTTATTCCATAGTCCATAGGAATTGGATTACCAATCTCATAGACCTTACAAGAATCATGTTTTGTTTGGAGAAATAGCCAAAGTCTTATGGGATTAGGAATAGGGATGATAAACAAATTAAACAAATTGAGTTTGACTTGTATTTGGAGTATTAAATGCTGAATTGAGCTCAACATGTTAAATAAATGAGTCAAATTTGAATATATTTTGGAGCTCGTTAAAGATTTTAAACCAAACTTAAATAGTTAATTGTTCATTCCGCTCGGTTCGATAAGTTTAAAACTATATAAAAATACCAAACTATTTAAGCTCAGCTCAACAAAAGTTTGTTTGAGATTGGTTCAAAAATTTGTTAAAATTTTCATATTAAGCTTAAATATTTAATAGTTTAACTTGTTCAATTGGCTCGTTTATTACTCCTAATTAGTAATACACTGTAGTGAGGTAATTAGTTATCCCATAAGAGATGTGATATTCAAATCCAATCCCATGAGATTGTAGGTGATGTTTCCTTTCTTTTTATGTTATTTTAGATTTTTAATTACAACCAACTAATACCATCATACTACTATACAAATAAACACAATTTCTATTACATATCCAACTCAATAATACCATATTAGTAATCCTTTCATTTAATCTCATTGTATCAAGCCTTTTTTGGGGACAAGATTAAAAGTAACTTTTTGACTTTTAATATTTTTTTAGTTACATTATCTCTCTATTTTTTTACACGTGTTTTTTTTTTAAAAAAAATATCAAAAACTAACGTTTAACTTACTTTTCAAAATAACCATATCCAACCTATTCCAACAAATAAATAAAACCTCAAAGTTGTCATTAGCAAGATCAAAAAAATGCGTAGTATTTTCAATCCCACACTTTCTTATTTTTTTTCTTTACATTTTTGGTTGTATGATAAATAAATCACTACCATATTGGTAATGGTATGACCTCAAAATCTCTTAAAACCACCACACATGGGCATATGTAAAGTAGTCACGGGTTGGAATACCAGCGTTCTTTTAAATTTTCCCTCTTTCCAAACACGCTTTTTGTGTGAGGGTAAATTACACTGACACTCTCAAGTTTCTGCTTAATATAGATTTTTTCTTTACATTTTTTAAATTGCTCCTTAAAATTGCTCCTTTAGATTAAAATTGGGTTTTTCTCTTTGAGATTTATAATGTCATTATAAATTGCTCCTTAAATTACTGATATCATTTCTAAAAAATTTTTAATGACCATCTTATCCATTTTATGATATTTTTAATATAAATTTTTACATATGAATATAATTTTTTTATTTTTATTCCCACTAGTATATCTAAATTAGATTAATTTAATCTAAATATATTTAAAAAGTATAAAATTTATACAATTTTTTTTTAAAAAAAATCATTGAATACAATGAAATAAGATAATGTATTGAATTTTTATATTTTTGTATTTGGTGAATTTAAAAAAAAAATCACAAAATATTATACTTCTTAAGTATATCTAGATTAGGTGTATCTAAAAAAAATAAAAAATTACTTAAAATATTAAAAAAATTAGTGAAAATAAAAAAATAAAAAAATAGTTAAACCAAATAAGATGATTGTTATTTCATTTTAAAATGACATGAACAAAATATCTACATTATTTTATATATTATTTCATATGTATAATAGTTAAGAGATAAATATATCATTTTAATCTGACAAGAAAATAAATATAATTTTTCAAATGTTAAATAAGACATATATTAAACAGAAATGTAAGAGAATATCAGTGCAATTTACCCTTTGTGTGAAAATGCTTCTCCGGAGTCACTTCTAATATGATTCCTATTTTCGATTCCATTCGTTGCACTACAGGTCCGTTTATAAATAAATTATTTTAGTGTAAATTATAAATATGTTTTCTGAGATTTAATTAAAGTGCATATTGTCCCCTATAATTTAAATTATAAATACACTCTTGTCAGGATTTTTTATTTAGTAGAATTCACTGGAAAAAAAAAAATCCTAATTGCACTCTAATATAATAATAAAACTATCTGAATTATTAATTAAAATAAATTTTTAACATCATTAAAAATTATTAATTGACTTGATAATTTATTAATAAAATGAGTTATTTGTTATGAAATTAAAAATTTCGAGGGGGCGGTATGTAATTTTTAAAAACAAATGGAGCAATTCGTATTTTAAACAAAATCTCAAGGGATATATTTGTAATTTATCTATTATTTTGAAATTTTAATTCATATAACACTTCAATACCTTTTCATCAAAAAATTGTTAGTCATATAAATAAAAAATTAATATTGTCATATTGAAATGTATAGTTTATCTTGTGTATCTTTGTTTGTTCATACTATCTAAATTAATTTTGGTCTGTTTAACTTTACTAAAAAGAATGTTAATGTAATATAATTATATCAAAATTATAAAACTACTGTAATTTTATAAAATTACAAAGGAGAATAGTGAAATTTACCCTTAATTTTTTCTATCTCATATTTTAATTCAAAAATCATTAAAACATTATTTCTCAAACCAACCCAACACCTTATGTTTATTGGCACGTGAGACCACTTTTGAGTTACCCATAGATGACATAATTAAACACCATGACACCAATTCTTACAACTAAGTACAAATTAATCTTATTATTTCAATATGATTTTGAATACAAAACGTGTAGATACCCATTTTCATTTATGTATAAAACTCATGGATTTGGATTTGTGGGATCCATTAAAGCATCTCAAATCTTTCAATAAAATTTATTTTTATTTTTACCATATTTGGATAAAAAATTAATTAAAAATTTGTTTTGATATGGGATGTTGGAATGACTTTTCATCAAATTAAGTTTGATTTGGTGAAAAAATAAAATGCTGCCATCATTATAAACCCAAGGGTGAAAAAACTTCATGAAGTATTTTATGATTTTTTTTTTTATGATTCCTAATATTATTCTTAAAAATTTCAAACTTCATATCAAAAGCTTATTTTGTCAAATTTGGTGAAAATTTTGTTTTTGCCTTCACTAGGAGAGAGAAAAAAAATTTATTCTTAAAAATTTCAAACTTAATATCAAAAGCTTCTTTTGTCAAATTTAGTGAAAATTTTGTTTTTGCCTTGACTAGGAGAGAGAGAAAAAAAAAATTATTCTTAAAAATTTCAAACTTAGGGATTGTTTGGGGTGTCCTAAATAAGTGTACTTTTTGTCTTTTTAGATTAAAAAGTTGAGGGAAAAAATATGGATGTTTGGGTTAACTTTTTGACTTTTTATGGAAAAATGTGTATTAAAAAATTGTATAAATTAGTGTGTAGAGGAAAATTAGGATTGGGAGTTGTGCAGCCGTAATTTTTGACTTTTGGTGAATAGTGATAATTTTTTAACTTTTTGACTTTTTGACTTTTTTAGGAGTTCCCAAACTTGGCCTTAATATAAAAAGCTTCTTTTGTCAAATTTGGTGAAAGTTTTGTTTTTGCCTTGACTAGGAGAGAGAGAAAAAAAAAAAAAAAAAAAACCACAACTCGATTAGATACAAGTTTAATGAAATGAATGGGGGTCATTTTTCTCAAATTTAAATTTGATATCGGATTTGGTGAATTGAAGATGCTCATACAAGTCGCACTTTGATGCTCTACAATAAATTTCATAATTTTATCATACTTGATTCTAAAATAAATAAATAATAAATATGTTTTTAATATAAATAATCTACACCTAAGAGTCTATGAAATATGCGATTTTAAATATTGAAATACGACACGTAATAAACTCATAGCCCAATTGCATTACTCAGGCTCCGTTTGGCAGGAGTTAAACGGGTTTTTTTAGCTATTTTAGCCACAAAAGATAAAATAGGCTATTTTAGTCACAAAAAACAAAATATCACATCCAACCCATAATCATTACATTATTCTCTCACAAAAAAAGCTAAAAAAGGTAAAAAGTCAAAAAGTCCTTCCCAAACCAAACTTTTTAGCCCAGGCTAAAATAACAAAAAAAAATCAAAAAGCCAAAAAGCCAACTCACTTCCCAAACAGAGGCTCAGTTTGCCCAGGCTAAAATAACAAAAAAAAAATCAAAAAGCCAAAAAGCTAACTCACTTCCCAAACAGAGGCTCAGTTTGGAGACTAGGCAACAATTCAAAAAAATCTATTTATTTAAGACCGGATTGTTTGAGATTTACTTATTTAATGTATTTTTTGATTTTTTATAAAAAAAATAAAAAAATGATATAACCTAAATAAGTGCACATAGCAAATAAATACACTTATTTGTATTTCCAAACAACCCCTAATGTGAGATTCAAATAAGAGGAATGGAGCCCTCTTCCTGATCGCCACATTTTTTTAAATTAAAAACTAATTAATTTATGAAATGCTGTCATAAAATTAATAAATTAATTTATCACAAGTTGGCCAAGATGTGGTACGAGTGCCCCAACAGTATTGGATGCATAGAATTAAAATATAGAATTTGTACAACGAAAAAAATATATATTATGTGATTAAAATTTATAGCCTCTGTTTGGCAAGATGGTTTTCAGCCTTTTTTGGCTATTTTAGCCACAAAAAACAAAATAGGCTATTTTAGCCATAACAAACAAAACATCACATCCAACCTATAATCATTACATTCTTCTCTCACAAAAAAAGTCAAAAAAGCCAAAAAGCCAAAAAGCCCTTCCCAAACCAAGCTTTTTAGCCCAGGCTAAAATAGCCAAAAAAGCCAAAAAGCCAAAAAGCCAACCTACTTCCCAAACCAAGCCTAAGTAATGATATATAATAAAAAAAAATTGTACAACAAAATTATATAGAATAAAATGACAAATGTATATTTCAAATTAAAAAGTCAATCGAAGTGACTTAAAATTTTTAAAACGTCAGCACGTAGGCCAACATGTGTTATTTTACCATGCTTTTGGTTGGTTAATTTTTTTATGCAGTTAAAATAAAATAAAATAAAGCATATCAAACTAAATTTAATTCTTTATGTTGAAAATTAAAAGTTGAAAACATAATTTTTTTATGGGATAAATTACAAATTCACCGGAGTTTTGTTGCTTATAATTTTAAAAATTATATTCTACCCTTTCATGTTTCTAATAACATAATAAATGATCCCCTTTATTAGTAAATTATCAAGTTAATTAACAGTTTTAATGATATTAAAAATATATTTCAATTAATAATTTAACTAATTTTATTTTTATATAGAAGAGTAATTAAGAATTTTATTTTTTTGTTAATTTTGTTAAATAAAAAATTCTTAAAATGAGATATTTGTTATTTTTAAAATCACAATAGGCAATTCGTATTTTAAATAAATTTTAAAAAGTTTATTTATAATTTATTTATTTTTTATTAAACACCACCCACACATTACAATAATATTACGAATTAGACTCAATTAGCTAGAAATTACTTAAAATTATTATATTATAATTTAAATTTTTTCTATGTATGAATTTAATTTTCATTTGGTAAAAAGTTGACTTTTTAATTTTTTGACTTTTTTAATAATTTTTTTTGCAAAAAAATTGACTTCTTTGACTAATAAAGCAGACTTTTTTGGCTAACAAAACTAAAAAAATCAAAAAATTAATTTTTTTAACCTCTTTCCAAAGTTCCCCATAATTATTTACCTAAAAAAAAATTTAAGTCGATAAATTGGATCCCAGACTTATTCCACCCATTAACAAAGTACAATAATAGTCAACAACAACCATTTTCAAAAACGACAATGCTACGTAGCTCAAATTTTGTGGCTCAAAAGTGGTTCAAATGGCCAAAACGACGTCGTTTTGAGTACAGAACAACATAAAAATGGCCAAAACGACGTCGTTTTAGCCATTTGAGCCACTTTTGAACCACAAAATTTGAGCTACGAGATATTTTCCTTTCAAAAACTTCAACCGAAAGTACTTCAACCATTTCCAAAATATCTTACCGGACGGAGTCAATGGTCAATTGCGTCTCCTGGTAGCTATGGTGGTGGATTGGATTGTAGTCAAGTCACCCCTAATGTATTTGAAAACAATGAGTATGAGAACCAGCCTTATTCATCCAGATTTTTCTGGTCAATAGTTGTGTGGTAAGCCGTACTTTGACCAAGTACTTTGTAAGCCGTATATGGAAATCAAATTTGGGATAAGTTTTTATATAAAAAAATTTTTTATTTAGAAAATATTTTAAAAGGAATATAAAAATGACTTAAAATATGAAATTATTTAAATATTTCAAAAGGATATGAAAATTTTCAAATATTTCAAGAAGAGTACAAAGACTACTTGGCAAGTTTTGGCCAAATGTATGATTTATAATTATAATATTTCAATATAACAATCAAACGTAACACTCTAATATAATTAAAATAATAATAATTAGTGCAATACTCTAATATAACACATAAAAAACCCTTTGTTGTACTTTTTTTCAAATATAAAACTCGCCAAAAAAACTCCTTCAATAACGCTCTATTGTAGCGCACAAAATAATTCCTTATTATAACACTCGAGTGTAACACACAAAAAATTTGTTTAGTGTATTTTTTCCAAGCGTAATACTCTAATATAATACTCTAAAAAATTCTTAATGTAACACTATAATGTAACACACACAAAAACTTGTTAGTGTAACACTCTAATGTAACACACAAAAAAACTTCTTAATATACTTTTCTCAAATGTAACACTCTAATATAATATTCTAAAAAAACTCTTTAATGTAACACACAAAAACTCATTAGTGTAACATTCTAGTGTAACATACAAAAAAACTCCTTAATGTACTTTTTCCAAACGTAACACTTTAATATAATACTCTAAAAAAATTCTTTAGCGTAACACTTTAATGTAGCACACACAAAAACTCTTTGGTGTACTTCTCCCAAACGTAACTCTACAATGTAACACAAAAAAAAAAAATTCTTAGTGTACTTTTTCTAAATGTAACACTCCAATGTAACGCTAAAATTTTTTTTTAAAAAAATGTGAGATTTTTCAAACCATTCCAAAAGGAGTACAAATATTCCTTAATAAGTTTTTGGCAAATGTATAATTTCAAACTGTGAGTGTTACGTTTGAAAAAAATACACTAGAAAATTTTTTTAGTGTTTTTGTGTGTTACATTGGAGTATGTTACATTAGAGTGTTACATTTAGGATTACACTGATTGTAATGTTACGTTTGGAAAAAGTACACTAAGTTTTTTTTTTTTTTTTTTTTTTTAAATATTGGAGCGTTATGTTTGAGAAAAGTACACCAAAGAGTATTTTTTTAGTGTTACGTTATTACGTTTGAAAAAAGTATACCAATGAGTTTTTTAGTGTGTTAGATTGAAGTGTTACGTTATTGGAGTGTTATATTAGAGTGTTAGATTTTTGTTCATACGTAGAATTTGTTCTAGAATGAGGAAAGATCCAAAACTTCTATAGTGCAAATTGCTCAAATGTGTAATTTTACATTTTGAAAAATCCACTTTTATCCCTAAAAAATTAAATTCAAACATGAAAGTAACTACCATTTTATGTAATTTCCACTTTAATGGAGCCTTCAGGTTCATAAGAAAAAAAAGAGAACCAAACAGTTTACAAGATCACATTTTAAAATTTATTAGTGCTTCACCACTTTTTGTAATCCAATTTTTAATGGAAGATAATCTTGAATCTCCTGCAATCAAAAATATTTAAAAAATGATTAAAAACAAGCAAAAAAATAAATTTTTAAAAGAAAAAGCTCAATCCGCAAACCGTCCGCACATCCACGAACCCTATCAGTACAAATTGCAACTCGCATTGTAGGCAATTGTTGGTTTAATTTTCTCCAAACATGCGGACAGGTTTAAACCACAAACTGAACCATTAAAAATCGATCCGCGAACACCCTTACCTAACACAACTAATATACCAGCTCATCAAGTCTAAGCCCAACAATCAAATAAATTATCACCACAAACCCATATGGAGGAGAAATAAATAACTACCACAAAAGGTGTCAAACCCTTTTACATAAAAGTTGAATTCAAGAACTCATATCACAAAATGTGTTATACCACCACTAGACTAATTGTCTTGTTCCAATAATTTCATTTACGTGTTATATTTAGTTTATTATTTTAGTTATCATATATGTGATTAATATAGTGGTAACGTAATGAATTAAATACGGTAACTGTTGTCATTGTATCGTTATTGTTTGTCTAAACATAAAGGAATGATCAAAATTTAATATTTCAATGGTAAGAATAATTTTTGATGATACAGTTCGTTCCAGGTGGAACAGGTCGGATTGATCCACACTCCTTGAGCCTATGTCCGAATGACCAAGCCCACCAGAAGACCTGCACAAGAGTTCAACGGGAAACAGGGAGTCCCCCAGCGAACCCTCCGACGAGCAAGTTAGAAAGAGAGAAGTGGAATGTGTAGATAGATTAGAGATAGAAAAACTTAACCTTCTTCTTGTCTTTTACGTTTGCTTATGTCCTCTGGTAATCATTTCGTTGTCCCTTCCGACCTGTCACCTTGGCCAAAAGTCTATGCTCTAACTTACCTTGTTCATGGTGAAGGCGTTCTGTCTCGACGGAGAGGGGTTATCGCAGTAAATGCTGTAAGGGGCCTCATTAATGGCGATGTGCAGTGACAATAACTTTGCAGATCTTTGTCTGCTTATGTGGCTTGCCCTTCTCTTGCCATGCGTCTTGATTTCATTGGTTCTCATTGTTACTTGGGGCTTCAGCAATGCTGGGCTTTAGTATTTGAGCTATGTATTGGGCCTTATGGCCCTAAATGGTGGGCTATAATCTTTATGGGCTTACCCATGTCAGTAGTCCCACATTCCCAAGTGCAGCTTTAGTCCAACGAAGGGAATATGAAGAAAATGAGGGTTGTGAGAGACCGGCAGGGTGTAGGCCGACCAAGAGGGGTGACCGACCAAGAGGAGGGCCAACCACGAGGGGTGCCTGAGCAGAGGGACCGACCATGAGGAGCGCCGGCCGCGAAGGGTGGCCGAGCGGAGGGCCGACCGCGAAGGGTGGTTGTTGTGGCGCGGGGCTCGAGAGGCGGCGGGGCACGTGTTGAAGTGAAGTGGAATAGACAGGGAAGGGGAAAGAGGCAGTGGATCGTGGTCGTACACGTGGTAGAATCTCGTAGGGGGGAGGCTAGGCGTTGGGCAATAAGTGAAACGATAGGTCATTATAGGGTGTTGAAAAGACAGTTTTGACGGATTGTTGAAAATTTTTAAACTGGCGAAAATTAATTGTGATCCTTGGAATACAGGCAAGCCTTGGGCTTTTGGTATTATTCGTTTTACCTACCTTTTTGGAAAAAATCAAAACATTCCAAGTGTAAACTCCTTCATTGCTAACGATACACCCCTGCAACACTTTTTGAATTTTCTTGCGCCCGCATTCGAAGCTATTCGCAGACATACAAGAGAGATGGCTCAAGAGGAAGCAACAACCGCGAGGGTTGATCCCCTAGGCGACGATGATGTGGTTGACTTGGCAGAACAATACCGGACGGAGCGTAGGGAGGGGAAGGGAGCGAGTCAAGCGGTGCAGGCTCGCCCCAGGACAATGATTTCGGCCGCGAGGCCTATCAGTCAGGTGGAGCCCAACCATTGGTACACCAAACTGGATAGATCTGTACTTACAGCTGAGAAGTTGAAGGGACTAAGGAAGAAGTACCAAATACCCTCGGAGATAGGGCTGAGATTGCCCACCATCACGGAAAGGACATCAGACGTGCGGCCAGGTGAATGCAGTTTGTACGATGAGGCATTCTAAGGGGGCTTGAGGCTACCTCTCCCCCAAGTGGTGGTAGATATTCTGAACAAGCTAGGAGCAGCGTAAGGGCAACTGATGCCGAACGCGTGGAAGATAATAATGGCCTGCGCGAGTGCCTAGCTTCAGGCGATCGGAGGGGCAGCAATGACAGTAGAGGAGTTCTTTTCCTACTACAAGGCTTCCGGTCAGCAGGAGACTTGGGTCACTCTGCAAGCGGTGGGAGGCATCGTCGATGAAGGGATGTGTAGACGTCCCCGAACGCCGGGAGGGCGAGTCCCCCCCCCCGTTCCGTTCATGTTGGGCTCACTACAGTTCAGGACTCTCAAATTGTCACGGTTCTAAATCTGAACCAAAGAGTCCAAATCCGGCAAATCGTCTTGAGAAAATAGATTTTGAAAGAAGTGCCAAACATGGACTGCTTTGCCAGATACAGAGTCGCCACCTAAATGTTTTATTTTGGGGAAATTTAGGAAACCCTGACTCGTTTGCCTAAGGCCACGTGTTCGTCATCACCAAAGTTGCCTCGGCTCAGGAACTTGGGTACGATTGGGGAAGGTCACTTCGTGAGCACCCCCGCTCGCTCGATCAAAGATTGGTCTTTATTGACCATGATATCTATTTTTGAAAGCATTGTGCGTTCTTATTCCGGTTATTAGCCCAGATTTACTATGTGATGCGCACAGCATACAAGTATAGATCGGATCGCCTGAATTGGAACAAAACATTTCATATTTTGGTTTGTTTGAAAATGGTTTGATGGTGCTACCCGTAAGTAGGCTAAGACGTGGATTTGCCACCCACAAGTGGGCTTAGAAAACATGATTTTGCCACTATCTAGTGGGCTTAAAACACACATTTGATGAATTATTCCAATTCAAATAACCCAACCTTCACCCACAGGCATTTAGGCAGTTATATCACATAAGCAATTAGCCTCATGGTAAGCATGCTATTCATGGCAGTCCTCACACACATGCAAGGATGCTAAAGCATAAAATTCGCAGTACACAAGCCAAAAACAGAAGCTAATTAGAATCCAGCATGATCCTAATTAACAGAAGTGCCTAATGCAACACATGCAAATGCAACATAAAGAATAGGTTCGGCTATTTCTAGGACTGGCTATGAAAATGCTTCACGACTAACATTGTATTCCAACTTGGAATTGAAAATAACAATCGCATTAGTTATTGATGCGCCGAGCCCGGTGCATGCAAGACAGATCGATGAATGCAAACATGCTTCATATTGTATGCTAATTGAAACGTGCCCTAATCTAACCATCATAAGCGGGGTAAATAAAAGGGAGAAAGACGTGGGTGTTAAAAGACATACATCACAACACACGCCCACACTTATTACAGTTGTGACCTCGCTCGGAGGGTCCGAATAAATAATAATACAGTCCCAAATGCAATAATTACAGTCACAAATGTACAAAAATCCTAATTAATTAATAAATTAAATTAGGAAAGAAATAAATCTGCGCAAGCAGGGACTGCGTTCAAATCTGCTCCGGATGATGAATGAGAGCATGCTCGGGTTTGCTTGTGCGGGGAAGTCTCTCGCGATGCCCCGGTTTGCTCTGTTTGCAATTGTTCTTGGAATGCGTGCCAGCTCCGGAAGGCTGCTGATTTCTGATTTGTTGCAACAGAGTAGCAACAACAGGACATGGCAACAGTATTCTTCACATATGTATGGCATGACTACTCTTGCGGGGAGTGTATCCTCGATCCTCGTGCCACCATCACCGCATATCGATGCATGATGGCCGAGGAGTCGAATTGCACGACTCAATATGAAATGAATGCACGTATAAACACAACAAGACCTAAACTCCATCATGGATAATCCGGAGTGTCAGAGACTGGGAATTGAGACACGTTCCGTCACTCGGAGTACGAAACGTCCCTCGTTTCCCGTGCTTGGGCTAACTCCTATCCCAAGCACAATGCAATATGCATGACATGCATGAATTCAATCCTAACATGCAACCTAGAATACACAATGCTATGAAATGGCATATACGACGCACGAGGTAACATGGCATACACAATGCGCTAACATACAACCTAGCATACACAATGCTATGAAATGAAATGGCATACACAATGCACAATGGACTTACACCAACATGAGTGGACCTCAGCTACACTCACATCAGTAGCCATTAGATGAAAATGAGACTCTCGAAATACGTACACACATGCACGCAAACCGAGGACCGAACCTAAGGCAACAAATGCCACTCTACCAAAGCATGGCAAGGCATGGAATATGGTATGAAAACATGCAAATTTCAATGCTGAAATGTGATAAAAAACAGCCCCGAAACATGGAAACATGGCACCCGATGCATGGAATGAACCCCAAAATTTGAAACTAGGCACATGGAATGACTTACAGCTATACAAAGTATGCATTATTTGATCATTAGCCCCGAAACATGGCAATATGGTACCCGATGTATGAAATGAGACCCGAAACGCAAAACTAGGCACACGCAATGGCCTATAGCTATACAAAACATGCATTATTTGAACATGAAGTGTGAATACAGAATCAAGACAATCCTAAAAAAATCATATTTACAGTTTTAAGCAAGGCCAAAAGGTGAACACAAATAGGGCTAAGTTAACATGCAAAAATGGCCCCAAAAGAGAGATAAAGAAGAAACTAGGCACATGGAATGACTTACAGCTATACAAAGCATGCATTATTTGATTATGAAGCATGAAGAAAGATGCAAGAAAGTCCCAAAAAATGCATATTTACAGTTTATAACAAGTCTAAAAAATAAACACAAATAGGGCTAATCTATCATGCAAAAATGGCCCTAAAAGGGAGATTAAACACAAAGGGACAGCAGCTGGCCCCAAATGGCAAAGAGCCCTTGGACAAAGTTGAACAGGGACTCGAAACAAGGCACTTTACAGTTTACATCAAGCCACAAAAATAATCACAAATAAGACCAAACTATCATGCAAGAAAAAGCCTAAAAGAGGGGTAAAGAGACAAGTGGTAGCTTCTGTTCTCAAACAGAGGAGAGCCCTTCAACAATGTTGAAGAGGGGCTCAAAAAAAGATATTTCAAAGTTTATGTCAAGGTCCAAAACAGCTCACAAATAGGTCTAAAATACTATGTAAAAATTGGCTTAAAAGAGAGATAAAGAAGCAAGTGATAGAAGGAGGCCTCAAACAGAGGAGAGCCCTTCAAAAATGTTAAAGATCGGCTCAAAAAAATTTATTTTACAATTTATGGAAAAGTCTAAAACAACTCAAAAATAGGCCTAAAATACTATGCAAAAATTGGCCTAAAAGAGAGTTTAAACACAAAGGGTGAGGAGGGGACCTCAAACAGAGAAAGACCCTTAATCAAACATGGAGATGAGCACAAAATATGACTATTTACAGTTTGGGTCGGAGCCCAAAAATGCTAGCAAGTATGGCTTAGATAGAAAGCAAAACAAGGCAAGAAAGAGGGAAAATGGGACTCATCCTTGTAGACCAATGGACCAGCAGCTCTTGGACCAATTTTGGGAGCTCTTCACCTCTGGAAAGCAGCCTCAAGTTTCTGGAATGAGGGATGGAGGCCTTGTGCTATGAGGTGTAGGGTAAATGGTGTAGGACTAAGGGTGTTTGGAGGGTTGGAATGGAGAGAGAGTGAGATTTAATGCAAGAGCTCCAAACAAAATTTTGTAACCCACTCAAATGCAGCTGAGGGGCTGGTTTTATAGAGAAAGGAGTGGAGGAAAAAGGGGAGAAAATCAAATTCAAATTTCCCCCCAAAAGACCCCCCCTCGGATACAGGATCTGTGAGGAAACAGAGGGTGCAGCTGTAAGGAACCAGGTGAGAGGGTCATGGCCGGCCAGGTTCAGAAGGTTCAGGGGGCCGGCCGACCACCTCCCATGGCCGGCCGACCAAGGGTCAAAAAGGTCAAGCACAATTACTGGTCGGCTACCTCAAAAAGGTGGTCTCCCATGTGTGCACAACACAACTATGTGGTCAAAACCCAGAAAAAGTGAACCAGGAGAGAGAAAAGACCATTTTTTAGAGGAGTTCAAAAGGGTCAGGCACAATTACTGGTCGGCCACCAAATATTGGTGGCCTCCCAGGTGTGTACAACACAAATATGGGGTTTAAGGTTCAAGAAAGTGGCCCCGGGGTGGTCAACATTGGCTTTCAAGTGAGGAAAACGGGCGTCGGAGAGCGATGAAGGAATAAAGCTGGCTTTTCAGAACAATTTCTAGCCTCCCACCCTCCTACAAGCTTCCTAACAATAAAATTAAGGTCTCCACCAAAAATGAACAAAAACGGATACAAAACGGAGGTTCGGGGGACCGAAACGCGCGGCCCGAGGCCCCGAAAATGGGCTGTTAAGCACCGGAGGTGGCGTTTGACCACGAAGTTGGTCTCTCAGGCCACAATGTCCCCCAAAAGGGAGTAACTAAGGTGTGTGCCAAAAATCGGAGCAAACGGAGGTGGTTAGGCGGTCCCGAACCGAGGCACACGGCCGTCGGCTCCGAAAAATCGAAAACCGGGCTCCAAACGGGAAAAATGGCCTACGACCACAAAACGTAGCCTACGGCCACTGAGAGATGATCTACGAGACCTCTCCCTCCCTTTGGGAAGAGAAAACAGAGCTTGGTTCGCAAACCGAGGCAAGACACGAAAGAGTTCGGAAGTCCAGAGGCAAGGCTCGCAGCCGAGACTCTGAAACTTCTGAACGAGCACAATATGCAATATCACCGAGCGCTCAACTGGTGACGTCTGAGTCTTAAGGTCGGTCAAAAATGGGGTGTCTACAGTTGCCCCTCTTTGACAGAACTCGAAAGTCATAAGTGACAGGAATGAATGTCAAAGCCCAGAGACGGCCCATTTTTGACAAGGCCGAAGACTCAGACAAACAGGCAAGACAAACAGAGATGTGCCCGCAGGCAGGGGCAAAATGCAACCAACAATGCAAGAAGCCGAAAGTAACTCAAGGATCATGCAAATGCAGCAAGCTGTAATGAAGCACATATTCACAATAGATGCAACAGTTTTAAGCAAGAACGCAAAGCAACAACTACATTTCATGCAGTTAAGAATGCGGAGAATTATTCAATTCTCGCCACGTCTCACACGGAGAAGATACAATACCTGCGCGGTTCGTCTGGTCGCACCAGCCTAAAATGAACCGTACATACAATATCGTTCCTGCAAAAGGAAGAAACTCAACAAGCACAACATAATCAGCAACACATGTTCAAAGCGATACGGAACGCAGATAATTGCGGCGTCGATAGAAAAGTGCATCGCAATGCGAGGAGTAACGTGCGTGACAACGCGGGTTAAGCACGAGGATTTGACAACATCTGTGAAACGTGCACAATAGTATGAGTGGTGTGCATGAGAATGCAAGTGATGTGCATAACAATGCAGAATAAATGTGAATTCGAATGCGAATTTGTCGTAAAACGACGAGCAAAGAAATGTGAGTTTTTGATGAGGGTGGCTCAATTGCGACCTCCGGTTTACCTCCCGGAGGGGTCGCAACATGTTCGAAAAGGATACATCTCACTTTTGACGAGTAACGATGAAAAACGCATCGAAAGTTGGAGTTGAAGTTCCGGTAGAGCGATTTCGCGACGGAAAGTGCACTTCTCTTGTACTTTTTCAGGTCCCGGGGACTCCAATCCTTCCCAAAATTTGCAGAGAGCTTGGTGGGCACTTGGGGAACACCACCGACCAGGTCTCATCCCAGGGAGAGGCCACCGACCAGCATTTTGCAAAGGGGGTGGTCGGCTTGCCACAAAAGGTGGTCGGCCGACCACCTAGCCCAAATCCGGGGCAGTTCGGTCATTTTGCTCTCATTTCTTTAAATACACTCGGCCAAAGCCTCATTCCTCACAACCTCTGCTCCGAAAACACTTTCTCCACCTTCCTAGACCATTTTCCCCTTCAGATCTGAGCTCTATACGCGTTTTCCAACGCCCCACGCAAGTTGTTTTCGCGAAATCTTTCAGTTTTCATCACTTTGGACTGATTAAATTTTGATTTCGGTGCTTCTTTTCTCATTTTCACCACTTGAGGTAAGTTTGTCTCAACATTTGGAAGATTTCCTCGGGGGTTGACTTTTGTTGACTTTTTCATTTCCCGAGAGTTGACTTTTGTTGACTTTTTCCAACTTTGACTCATTTTGCTCATTTTTTTTGCTCCTTTTTGTAGATTTTTTGAAATGGCCGGTCATTTTCCTCACGGTGGAGGTCCTCCGGGCGCTGGGGATGATCATGATATTATGGCTCTACCTCCGAGGGTTCGACCCTTCATACCCGAGAGGTACGCCCCTCGAGCACATATCCTTCCGCGGGCTATTTTTTATCACTTCACTGATTTTGATGATCGAGCGCCTGGGGATCTGCTTTTGCGAGAGCCAGAGTCTCACCTCTCTCATGAGGCACGAGAGGTACTTACTTCGCCTTTTTTACATTTCTGCAACGTATTCCGCATTTTTGTACGTTTCATGCCTCTTGCTATGCATATTTGCTCCTTTTAGCACGTAGCTTGTTCTGACGCTTAGCCCATGATACAGTATTCTGTTTGCGTTTTGAACGCTTGAATTTCTGATCACGTAGCCCATAACCTGATGGTGAACACACAGCACACATATATGTTGACAGTTGAACACGCAGCCCAAACTGAAGGTGAGCACATAGCACACACTTGTTGAGAGTAGAACACACAGCCCAAACTCTGAATTTCTGAACACGCAGCCCAAGTTGAAGGTGAGCACACAGCACACATTTGTTGAGAGTAGAACCTGCAGCCCAAACTCTGAATTTCTGAATACGCAGCCCATTGTTGAGGTGAACACACAGCATACACTTGTTGAGAGTAGAACACGCAGCCCAAACTCTGAATTTTTGAACACGCAGCCCAAGTTGAAGGTGAACACATAACCCACACTTGTTGAGAGTAGAACACGCAGCCCAAACTCCGATTTTCTGAACACGCAGCCGATTGTTGAGGTGAACACACAGCACACACTTGTTGAGAGTAGAACACACAGCCTAAACTCTGAATTTCTGAACACGCAGCCCATTGTTGAGGTGAACACACAGCCCACTGATTTTGAAATCTGAACACACAGCCCAAACACTTTGATGTTGAACACTCGGCTCGAACTTTGAGGTGAACACACAGCCCACTGGTTTTGAAATCTGAACACACAGCCCAAACATTTTGAATTTTGAACACGCGGCTCATTGCTGAGGTGAACACACAGTCCACGTTGATTGAGAGTTGAACACGCAGCCTAAACATTTTGAATTCTGATTTGATTTTGCATATAGCTTATACATTTCATTTGCACGCAGCTTGTATATCTCATTTGCACGCAGCTTGTTTATTTCATTCTGAAACTAAATATATGTATTCACCGTGAATGCAGGTGTCCTCCCATGTTACACGGGGATACGGCTCCATTGTTTCGAGAGATTGGTACACGGAGCTCCCAGAGGCTATCCGCGATCGGGTTGATCTAGCAGGATTCGGGCCCTTTTGTGCCGGGATATCTCGTTATCCAGCTAGTAGGACGTTGATGGGCGCCCTGGTGGAGAGGTGGTGGGACACCACCAACTCCTTTCATTTCTCATCTACCGGGGATATAACCATGACCCCTTTTGACTTTGCCGTATTGACCGGCCTTGACGTGGGAGGCTGGGCGATCCCATATGACGAGGACATGGGCCAGTGGGAGGCCGCTTGGATCTACTTACTGGGAGCTCGTCCACCGGTCGACCGATCCTCGGGCCGAGTCTGGTACACTTGGTTTTCTTCACATTTTAGGCACACTGAGCCCGAGACTTTGGAGGAGATTACACAGTACGCCCGCGGGTTTCTGATGTTCCTCTTTGGGACCACTCTGTTCTCCGACAGGGGGAACACCGTTGGGCTATATCTGCTGGGTGCCCTAGCAGACCTCACACAGGTTAGTCGATATGATTGGGGTGGTGCCAGCTTGGCTACCCTCTATTGCTATATGAGTGCGACCTCCCGCGGACGGGGGAACATAGTTGGCGGCTACTGGAGAGCCTGGGAGGTACCTTCTGCCCTCTTGATTTACGTTTCTATTTTTCAATGTATGTATATTGCACACACGGCACACTTTATACTCTGTCCTGACATCCTGCACTCAGCATTCTGTGTTCTGATGGCTTCTGCCCCGTTTTCCGTAGTTATGGGTTTTCGCATATTTTCCCATACTAGCGCCAGAGCTGGAGGTGGAGGCGCCCCTTGTGACCCCTTACTCGCTTGTTTTCGAGGGCCAGTACCGGCCGCGGCCTCGGGAGACTCTTCTCTACCTACAGCAGTACTTCGACATGGTGCGGCCGTCAGAGGTAATCCAAAACTCCCAATTCCCAATGTTTTCATCTTTGGTTTATTCCGTACGTCTACGATTTCTGATCAGCCTATGCATTAGTTACCCGCAGATTACCTGGCAGCCCTGGTTGCCTTTGGGTGGGGACCTTCGATTTCAGTTTGCCGGAGGATGGGGCTCTTCCCGGTATAGGATCTTTGTTCGAGGGGCCAGTTGGTAGGGCCTGGTTCCTGGGAGAACGCTTCCTTCGTCAGACTATGGGCTTTCCTGAGCCGAGTGTTCCCTCAGCACCTCCAGACGATATGCGGCTCGCTGATAGGCTTATCCCCAGGGTGTCATTGACGCTAGACTGGGCACTGATGCACTGCTGCATATAGAGGACGGGGAGTACGCGACCTACCGTCACACTTACTTGATGCCTCCGTTGACAGGTGTCCGTACTCCCTCGAGGAGGTCTACTGACATGCCGTCTTTGAGTCGAGCTCGGGCTGCAGGTGCCCCTTCTACTAGCAGGGCTGGCACATCGAGAGGAGTGGTTGGACTGGTCCTCCCGATTCCTCCGACTCATCATCATGCCAGATGGCCAGACATGCCGACCGAGTTGACAGGATGGCGATACGGGACCTCCTACCTGATTCCGATAGAGCCTCCCATGCCTGATCATCGATATGTCATTGATCTCGACTCATCGCCGGTACGCCCCACTGTTTTTCATCTATCATTCAAATACTTAGACATTCCTTTATTCCTTGATGATTTGAGCTTGTATCTGCAGCCACCCAGAGAGTACATGGAGGGGGTGATCGGATTGGTGGCCTCACTCGAGGGCATGGTCTTGCGGAGAGAGGCGCAGCTGTCCATCATGGGTTTCCAGGTACTCTTTAGTTTTCTCACATTTATCGTACTTCTGACGACATGTTGACCTTGAACATTTTACTGCTTTGATTAATTGTATGTGTAGAGCACATCTGACACACCACATTCATATACTGTATCTGCATGCACCCTCATTTCATGTAGTTTGCTTGCATCTGTATCTGATACACACATTTTGAGCTGATGTATTCAAATTGCACTTTTTATTTTCAGATGCCTCCAGTATATCAGTCACAGACCGGGCCATCTCGACCTTCTCGGGGAGCCGGGCCATCTCGGCTTTCTCGCGGGGCCGGGAGAGGGGAGTTGTCCCTCAGACGCAGGGCACACATCGTAGAGGAGGAGCCCGATGAGGACGAGGAGGAGAAGGAGGCTACAGATCGTCAATCAGAGACCTCTGCTGACAGAGAGGAGGGTTCCGACCCTGGTTCCGGGAGTGGAGAGGAGGCTGAGAAGGATCCTGAGGATGACAGTTCCGACTCAGATGGTGCCGGTGGCGCAGAGCCTGTTCCCCAAAAGAGGACGAAGAGGGCCTCTTATTCCTGCTCTTGAGAGCATTGGTGCAGCTGTTTCCTTTGCTGCATTTATCTTTTTTTACTAGTAGTTGTAGCACATTGTACATTATTAGGCAGTTTTATTTTCTGTAAACCTCGTACCTTTGCTGTAAAATGTTGTAACAAAGGAAGCATGATGGAATGAAATAGCTTTTTTGAAAAAGTGTTGTACTTTATGTTCTCAGCATCACATCGCATCATTTTGCAAGTAAAGAGATTGAACGGTAAATGTGCATTGTGTACGTGCCAAGTCAGGTAGCGAACCGTCACGACAAACTAAACAACCTAATCTTACTAAGAAACAACAACAAAAACCTCAGCAAGTTTACAACTCGATAAGCAAAATACAACAAAATTGATAAACAAAGAGTAACAACTCAAATGCACAAGACTCGGTGACTTGATTAAACAAGACTCGGTAAACGAAACAGCTCGACCAACAAAACAACAACTCGATAAGCAAGATTTAACAACAACTCTATAAATAAAGTGTATTTCGGACGATTTGGGCGACGAAACGCATCCGAAACAGAGAGAAATGGAGGCTTTTGACACTCTGATGCATGGAAATGATAGGAACTTTCTTTTGGAGAGTAAAACAGGGCCAAATACGCAGATTGCAGCATGGCCGGCCACTTCTGGGAGCTGGCCGACCAACTTTTTGCATTTGAGGGGGGGGAGATGGCCGGCCTGCCAGAAAAGGTGGCCGGCCGGCCACTTAGCTCAGCAACCACCAGTTTTCCGACACGTGTCCCCCCGAACAGTGCCTTATCCCCTTTAAAAGTCCTAGCTCCGTGGCTCATTCATTTCATCTCAGTTTTGTACCAAAATGGAAGCGTTTCTCATCGAAAATCTCACAGCTTGGATTGCTTCTTTAGACGGCTCGAAAAAGTTAAACTTCCGGGGCTTTGGCTTGAATGCACTATTCACGCTGGGCCGTACTCCGCTACACCTTCCCTTCCTTCATGCCGCGGCAAGGTTTTGGAACCCGGTAACTCATGTCTTTAGCTTCGGCAGGCAAGAGGTATGTCCAACTTTCGAAGATTTTCAAGCTTTGATGGAATCCGAAAGTTGTGAAGAGATCTTGCCTCAGTTTCGCTTTGGTCACGCCCAAGCTTTAGGGCGGATGTGTGGACTCACCACGCATGACGCTCAGTCTCTGACTTGTAATAGGGAACTGAACATCCTCGGATTGATTTATCGCTTTTCTGACGCCGGTGACCGTGGCGACCATCATTGGCAAGGTTTCCGACAACATGCCCTTTGCTTGTGTATGCTATCTCACTTTCTGCTTGCGTCGGGCTTTGGTGGATCTAGCATTCGCCTGATTGAAGTTGCTCAAGG
>NW_021025205.1:530496-579830 GCF_004153795.1 Camellia sinensis | reverse complement strand
TTTTTCAGTTTATAACAAGTCTCAAATATGAACACAAATAGGTCTAATCTATCATGCAAAAATGGCCCTAAAAGAGAGATTAAACACGAAGGGACAGCATCTGGCCCCAAATGGCAAAGATCCCTTCAACAAAGTTGAAGAGGGGCTCAAAACAGGGCACTTTGAAGTTTATATCAAGCCACGAAAATAATCACAAATAAGGCCAAACTATCATGCAAGAAAAGGCCAAAAAGAGGGGTAAAGAGACAAGTGGCAGCTTCTGTTCTCAAACAGAGGAGAGCCCTTCAACAATTTTTAAGAGGGGCTCAAAACAAGATATTTCACAGTTTATGACAAAGTCCAAAACAACTCACAAATAAGCCTAAAATACTACGCAAAAATTGGCCTAAAAGAGAGATAAAGGGGCAAGTGATAGCAGGAGGTCTCAAACAGAGTAGAGCCCTTCAACAATGTTGAAGAGGGGCTCAAAACAAGTTATTTTACAGTTTATGGAAAAGTCCAAAACAGCTCACAAATAGGCCTAAAATACTATGAAAAAATTGACCTAAAAGAGAGTTTCAACACAAAGGGTGAGGAGGCGACCTCAAACAGAGAAAGACCCTTAATCAAACATGGAGATGAGCACAAAATATGACTATTTACAGTTTGGGTCGGAGCCCAAAAATGCTAGCAAGTATGGCTTAGATAGAAAGCAAAACAAGGCAAGAAAGAGGGAAAATGGGACTCATCCTTGTAGACCAATGGACCAGCAGCTCTTGGACCAATTTTGGGAGCTCTTCACCTCTGGAAAGCAGCCTCAAGTTTCTGGAATGAGGGATGGAGGCCTTGTGCTATGAGGTGTAGGGTAAATGGTGTAGGACTAAGGGTGTTTGGAGGGTTGGAATGGAGAGAGATGGAGATTTAATGCAAGAGCTCCAAACAAAATTTTGTAACCCTCTCAAATGCAGCTGAGGGGCTGGTTTTATAGAGAAAGGAGTGGAGGAAAAAGGAGGGAAAATCAAATTCAAATTTCCCCCCAAAAGACCCCCCCTCGGATACAGGATTTGTGAGGAAACAGAGGGTGCAACTGTAAGGAACCAGGTGAGAGGGTCATGGCCGGCCAGTTTCAGAAGGTTCAGGGGGCTAGCCAACCACCTCCCATGGTCGGCCGACCAAGGGTCAAAAAGGTCAAGCACAATTACTGGTCGACCACCTAAAAAAGGTGGTCTCCCATGTGTGCACAACACAACTATGTGTTCAAAACCTAGAAAAAGTGAACCAGGAGAGAGAAAAGACCATTTTTTAGAGGGGTTTACAAGGGTCAGGCACAATTACTGGTCGGCCACCAAATATTGGTGGCCTCCTATAGACACCCCATTTTTGACCGACCTTAAGACTCAGACGTCACCGATTGAGCGCTTGGTGATGTTGCATATTGTGCTCGTTCTGAGGTTTCAGAGTCTCGGCTGCGAGCCTTGCCTCCGAACTTCCGGACTCTTTCATGCTTTGCCTCGGTTTGCGAACCAAGCTCTGTTTTCTCTGTTTTCTCTTCCTGAAGGGAGGAAGAGGTCTCGTAGATCATCTCTCAGTAGCCGTAGGCTGCGTTTCGTGGTCGTAGGCCATTTTGCCCGTTTGGAGCCCGGTTTCCGGTTTTTCGGAGCCATTGGCCGTGTGCCTCAGTTCGGGACCGCTTAACCACCTCCGTTTGCCCCAGTTTTTGGCATATATCTTGTTTACTCCCTTTTGAGGGACACTGCGGTCCGAGAGACCAACTTCGTGGTCGGCCACCACTTCCGGTGCCTAACAGCCCACTTTCGGGGCCCCGAACTGCGTGTTTTGGCTCCCGAACCTTCATTCTGCATTTTTGGGCTCCGACCCGAACTTGAGATAGTCATATTTTGAGGTCTTTTTCATGTTTGATTAAGGACCTTTTGCTGTTTGAGATCTCCTACTGCCACTTGCTTCTTTACCCCTCTTTTAGGCCTTTTCTTGCATGATAGTTTAGGCCTACTTTTATTTATTTTAGTGGCTTGTCATGAACTACAAAGTGTCTTGTTTTGAGCCTCTCTTCAACTTTGTTGAAGGGCTCTCAGCCATTTGGGTCCAGAAGCTACCACTTGCCTTTATATCCCACTTTTTAGCCTTTTTGGGGGGAAATTCAAATTCCCCCCCCCATTTTTCCCCCTCTTTTCCAACTCTTTTGCTTATAAAACCAGCAGCTCCCAGCTGTGTTGGAGGGTTAGAAAATTTTGGTTTGGAGCTCTCACATTAAATCTCTCTCTCTCTCTACTCTAAGCCTTAAAAATCCTTTGATTCTTACACCATTTCCTCACCATCACCTAGCACCACACCACCACTCCATTCTAGCAGCTTGGAGGGTCTTCTCAGAGCTTAGGAGGCAGCATTTCTTAGTCCAAAACACTGTCAAAGATTAGTCTTCAAGGGTAAGTCCTCTTCTCCCCTTTTTGACCCTTTTCTTGGTTCACATCTTAGCTCTTTGTGCTTGCATGTTGGGGCTCCGAACCTAACTGAAAATATCATTTTTTGAGCTCTATTTCATGTTTGTTTAAGGGTCTCTCACTGTTTGAGGCTCCCTTTTTGCAGTTGCTTCATTACCTCCATTGTATGCCATTTTCTTGCATATTATTTTAGGCCTATATGTAAACTGTTTTGAGCTCTGTCATAAACTATAAAGTAGCTTATTTTGAGCCCTTCTTCAATATTGTTGAAGGGCTTATCACTGTTTGAGGCTTCCATTTGCCATTTTCCTTTATATCTCTCTTTTGGCCTCATTTTTGCATGTTTTGTTAGCCTCTTATGGTTATACTTTTGGGCTCTGATCCAAACTATAAATGGCCTTGTTTTGACCCCCTCTCCATGTTTCATCAAGGGTCTTTAGCTGTTTGGAGCCTCATTTTTGCTCTTTGTGTTTAATCCTCTTTTTAGGCCTTATTTTGTATAGTATTTTAAGCATGCTTGTGTACTGTTTTTGGCTCGGTCATAAACTGTAAAATGCCATTTTTTGGGTCCCTCTTCAACATTGTTGAAGGGCCCTCTCTTTTTTGAGGCCGGAAGCCATGACTTGCTTCTTTATCTCACATTTAGGGCCATTTTTTCATATTGGTTTAGCCCTATTTGTGTTCACTTTTTGGCCTTTCTTAAAACTCTAAACATGCTTGTTTTGGGAATGTATTGCTTCTGTCTTCATACTTCATGTTCAAATAATGCATGTTTTGTATAGCTATAGGCCATTGCATGTGCCTAGTTTTGCATTTCGGGTCTCATTTCACGCATCGGGTGCCATATTGCCATGTTTCGGGGCTGTTTTGCACCATATTTTGGTACTGAAATTTGCATGTTTGCATATCATATTTCATGCCTTTCCATGTCTTGTTAGAGTGGCATTTGGTGCCTTAGGGTCGGTCCTCGATTTGCGTGCATGCGTGCACGCATCTCGAGTTGTCTCATTTTCATCTAATGGCCTCTTATGTGAGTGTGGCTGAGGTCCACTCGTGTTAGTGTAAGTCCATTTATGCATTGTGTATGTCATTTCATTTCATAGCATTGTGTACGCTAGGTTGTATGTTAGCGCATTGTGTATGCCATGTTACCTCGTGCATCATGTATGCCATTTCATAGCATGTGGTATGTTATGGTTTGTAATCTTAGTGATTTCTGGCATAATCAGTGCATATTGCTATCGCGTGTGCTTGGGAGTAGGAGTTAGCCAAGCACGGCTGTGGACGGGGGAGCCGTTCTGCGTACTTTGAGTGATGGAACCAACGTGTCTCAATTCCCTGTCACCAGCACACCGCACTCGCGCTGTGATTGCGAGCCATGATGGAGTTAGGTCTTGTTGTGTTTTCATATGTATCATTCTATAGCGTTGAGTGCATAATCCTTGATGGACTGCCTCGGCCATCAGTGCTCCGAGATGCGTGATTGGTGGCACGAGATCGAGGCATGGCAATACATTTTTGTGAAACAACATTGCCAGTGTCCGTTACTCACTCGGCTACTCTGTTGCATCCCGACTCGCGGCAAATCAAAGAATCAACAGGTCTTCCGGGGCTTGTGCGTGCTTTCCAAGAAAATCGATGCAAAAACAAGCGTTAATTAGGGGCATCGCAGTGGGATTTACCGTGCAAAGCCCGCAAGCCCGAGCATTTAGCGTCATCTCATCATCTGGACGAAGAGTCAGAACAGTCCCTCTGGCTTGCCTGCCAGCTCTTATTATTTTTCTTAGCTTAATTTGTAAATTAATTAGGGAATTTTGTACATATTTTGGGTTGTATATTTGGACTTGTTACATATTTTATTGTTAGCCCTCTGTGTGCGAGGGCAATGTTGTATAAGTGTGTGTGTGTGTGGTTTTGTATGTCTTCCAACCGCCAGTTTTCTCGCCTTTTATTTACCAGCTTATAATGGTTAAGATTAGGGCATGTTTCAATTAGCAATACAGTATGACAGCCATGTTTGCAATCATTCATCTGTTTTGGATGCACCGGGCTCGCGGCATCATACAACTGCATTATTGTATTTGTCAATTTCAAGAGAGTAATGAATACTTGTTAGCTGTTGCATCTGCACTATGCGGTGTTTTAGAGTAGTCCGAGCCTGCTATAGTTTGCATGTTTCGCATGTGTTGCATTAGGTCTTTCTATATAATTAGGATCATGCATGGATTTCCTAATTAGCTTCTGTTTTGGCTTGGAGTACTCTGGAGTTTTATGCTTTAGCATCCTTGCATGCGTGTGAGTGCTGCCATGAATTAACATACTTACCAATGAGGCTTTTGCTTATTGATATAACTGCTGAATGCCTGTGGGTTGAAGTTGGGTTATTTGAAATTGGAATTCTAAAATGTGTGTTTTAAGCACCAACTAGATAGCTGGCCAAAATCATGTTCCTCAGCCCACCCGAGGGTGGCAATCCACGTCTTAAGCCTACTTGCGGGTAGCACCATCAATATCATTTTTCAAAATAACAAACATGAAATGTTTTGTTCCAATTCAGACGATCCAGTCTATACTTGTATGCTGGCGCATCAACATAGTAAATCTAGGCAATAACCGGATAAGAACACACAATGTTTCAAAATAGATAACAATCGGTAGTAAAGAGGGATCTTTGATCGGGCGACGCGGAGGGTGCTCACGAGTGACCTTCCCCAAATCGTACCAAGTTTCCCTGAGCCAAGCAAACTTTGTGATGACGGTACCTGTGGGCCTTAGTCAACGAGTTCAGGGTTCCTAAATTTTCTAAAAATAAATAATTTAGGTGGCGACTCTTGTATCTGGAAAAGCAGTCCATGTTTTGGCAACTTCTTTCAAAATCTGTTTTCTCAAAACGATTTGCCGGATTTGGACTCTTTGGTTCAGATTTAGAACCGTGACAAATTGAGAGTCCTGAGCTGTAGTGAGCCCAATATCGAACGGAACGGGGGGGGACTCGTTCCTCCCCTGGGGCGTTCGGGGACGTCTACACCTCCCAGGTGTGTACAACACAAATATGGGGTTTAGGGTTCAAGAAAGTGGCCCCGGGGTGGTCAACATTGGCTTTCAAGTGAGGAAAACGGGCGTCGGAGAGCGATGAAGGAATAAAGCTGGCTTTTCAGAACAATTGCTGGCCTCCCACCCTTCTACAAGCTTCCTAACAATAAAAATAAGGTCTCCACCAAAAATGAACAAAAACGGATACAAAACGGAGGTTCGGGGGACCGAAACGCGCAGCCCGAGGCCCCGAAAATAGGCTGTTAAGCACCGGAGGTGGCGTTCGACCATGAAGTTGGTCTCTCGGGCCACAGTGTCCCCTAAAAGCGAGTAAATAAGGTGTGTACCAAAAACCGGAGCAAACGGAGGTGATTAGGCGGTCCCGAACCGAGGCACACGGCCGTCGGCTCCGAAAAACTGAAAATCGGGCTCCAAACGGGAAAAATGGCCTACGACCACAAAACGTAGCCTACGGCCACTGAGAGATGATCTACGAGACCTTTCCCTCCCTTCGGGAAGAGAAATCAGAGCTTGGTTCGCAAACCGAGGCAAGGCACGAAAGAGTCCGAAAGTCCGGAGGCAAGGCTCGCAGCCGAGATTCTGAAACTTCTGAACGAGCACAATATGCAATATCACCGAGCGCTCAACTGGTGACGTCTGAGTCTTAAGGTCGGTCAAAAATAGGGTGTCTACAGGATGGAGATCGAGATGGGTTTTCGTGAAAGCGAACGCTGGAGCGGGAGTTCACACCACGTGGAAGGTGCCAACCAAATTGATCGAGCCCAAGTTGGACAAGGCGGCTGAGGATCGAGTGAAAATGGTGAGGGAATGGAGAGAAGAGAAGGGGGTGAGGTGGGATGAGCTGGTCTTGCCTTCAACATTGTACGCCCTGAAATTGGGACCGCAACCATTGGGGAAGGACCCAGCAAGGGAGGAGTTGGAGGCGCAAAGGAAAGCGGAGTAGGAGGAGGAGAGGAGATTGTTCACCTGAGCGAACAAGTACAAGGAGACACAGTTGGGACCCACTTCAAAGTCGATCGCGAGAGAGCGAATCCGACCGCGCTCGAAGCCGCTGGGGGGAAAGGATCTGAGAGGCTTTGAGCCACTACCACCCCCAGTGGATCCTCTGAATGAGAGGAACAAAAAGGAGCTGGAGACTTTGAAGAAGAAGAAAAGAGTGAGGGGGAGTAAGGGGGAGCCCGCTTTGAAGAGGAGAAAGGAGGTGACGGCGGGGACGACCCTCGAAGTGGGGTTGAGGGAATCAGCCAAGGGGGTGGAGAGTGGGGCGACTGGCCTTGAAGAACGAGTGGAGGGTGGTGTGGCTGACCCTGCGGAGGGAGGGGCGACTGGCCCTGAAGAACGAGTGGAGGTTAGTATGGCTGATCCTGCGGAGGGGGGGAAGCAGCAACCTAAGGGGGCTCCTGCGCCCCAAGGAAAAGAGGATGGGGCCAGGTTGAAGACCGCTTTTTACCACGCCCCAGCCGTGTTTGGGCGGCTGGAAGGGGAAGAAAAGGAGGCCAGAAGCGCTGCAAATCGCCTTTTAGGAGTAGTGGAAGACGCAGCCGTGCGCTCGATGGCCAGTTTCACTGAGGCTAAGCTGCTGAGGGGTTGTGCTCTGCCCAAATGGAGGTGACCTCCTTAGCAGGGGCCCTTCTGAGAAATGCGACAGCTGCTAAAGGCGAAATGTGGGAGTTGAAGGCAAAGTTGGAGGCGGTGGAGGCCCAACTTGAAAGCTTAAGGAATGAGACTGTAGGGTGCCGGAAGGCCGCGCGAAGCGCATGTGCAAAGGGGTTGGAAGAGGCGCAAAAAGCGAAGAAGATGGAGGTGTTGGCGGTGGTGCAAAGCAATGTTGTCGATCGTGCCCATGCTGAGCTGAGCGTGGCCAAGTTGGAGTTGGAGTTGGAGTTAGAGTTGGAGGACGAGCGCCGCAAGGTGGTGTCGCTCGAGTTCCAGCTGGCTGGCGAGCAGAAGAAACTGGAAGAGGCAAAGACAGCCTGCACCGTCACCAACGAACGATTTGAAAAGGCCATGATCGGCAACGAAGATCTGTGCACTCAGTGGATCAAAGAAAAGGAAGAAGCAGACCTGAAGATCACTAAGTTGGAGTGAGATCTGGCAGACAAACGCGCCAAGGCAGCGGCAGAGAAGGCAGGGTTGGAGAAGGAGTTGGAGGAGGAAAAGACCAGGCAGCCTCTGAAAGGGCAGCATACCCCGACTTATACGTTGCAGCAGTAGAGTAGTTGTAGATGCCCCCTGAGGGCTTCCGTGCTACAGTTCGGACTCATTTTGTCACGGTTCTGAATCTAATCCCGCAAAGTGCAATGCGAGACTGATAAATCACCAAAGAGTCCAAATCCGGCAAATCGTTTTGGAAAACTGATTTTTAAGAAAGAAGTGTCAAACATGAACTGCTTTGCCAGATACAGAGTCGCCACCTAAATATTTTATTTTGGGGAAATTTAGGAAACCCTGACTCGTGCCTAAGGCCACGTGTCCGTCATCACCAAAGTTACCTTGGCTCGGGAACTTGGGTACGATTGGGAAAGGTCATCTATGAGCACCCCCACTCGCCCGATCAAAGATTGGCCTGTACTAAGCATGATATTTTGTTTTGAAAACATATGTGTTCTTATTCCGATTATTATCTAGAATTTACTATGTGATGCGCACAACACACAAGTATAGACTAGATCGCCTAAGTTGGAACAAAACATTTTATATTTGTTTATTTGAAAGCGGTTTGATAGTGCTACTCGTAAGTAGGCTAAGATGTGGATTTGCCACCCTCAAGTGGGCTTAAGAAAACATGATTTTGATGAATTGTTCCAATTCAAGTAATCTAACCTTTACACACAGGCATTCAGGCAGTTATATCACATAAGCAGTTAGCCTCTTGGCAAGCATGCTATCATGGTAACACTCACACTCATGCAAGATGCTAAAGCATAAACACTTACCTAGTACTCCGAGCCAAAACAAGAAACTAGTTAGAAATCATGCATGATCCTAGTTCATGTTAAGATGGCTAATGCAACACATGCAAAATGCAACTAGAATAGGCTCGGCTAATCTAAGAATGGCATGTGAAATGCGACAACTCGATACACGTATTTAAGTTGGAATTGAAACACTGTGCAATTAGTATGATGCGCCGAGCCCGGTGCGTGCAATCCAAATGAATGTATGCAAACATGCTAACATAAGTATGCTAATTGAAACATGACCTAAAACTAACCATCAAAAGCAGGTAAGTAAAAGGGAGAAAGACGTAGGGTTGGAAGACATTCACACATGCACGCACACTTATTACAAACCCAAATAATTAATCAACTATCCTAGCTAATTAATTATTACAAACCCTTAATTAATTAACAAATTAATTACAAAAGGGAGGCCACCGCAGCTCCATCTCAGAATCATTGAATGATGCATGCTCGATCGCCTCGCTCGGAAACCTGTTGCCATGCCACATGTTGCCTCTGTTTGCACTGTTTTGCATTTCTGAAAATTGTGAAAATCCTTGGGATGCTTCTGAAACACTCCCTAAGCACTGTGGGAGATCACCGGCCAAGAGATGAAGTCATCGGCCATGGAAAAATGATCATCGACCAAAAGTGGAGCTCTCGGCCAGGTTAAGTTAGCCAGCCGGCACTGAAGATGGCCGGCCGGCCATCCCTTCCTGCAGAATACTGTTTTTGCTGCAGCAGAAGACAGACAGTGCATGGCAAGGCATTTACAAGACAATGTGTGCACGACCACCCTCCCTATCATACTATGAACTCAATGGAGTATGGCTCTCGACTCTCGGACCACCAATCACGCATTTCAATGCATGATGGCCAAAGGTGCCAAGTGTGCAAATCAATTTGGAATGAATGCAACAAAACACATGAATGCCTAGAACTCTATCATGCTCGATCAAGAACGTCGGCGACTAAGGGTTGGGGCACGTTTCGTCACTTCAAGTACGAAACGTCCCTCGGCCCTCATGTTTGGTTTGACACCCCAAACCAAACAAAATGCAATGTATGTATGCCAAATACAATGCAAAACATGCAACCAATGTAACGCAACGTAAGCATGCCAAATGTAATGACTCGACATGCACACGAGGTTAAGGTAGCAAACATGCCAAATGCAATACAACCTAAGTTAACATGTGGCAAGATGCAAACTAACAAGCATGCAAGGTGCAACCTAGGTGTACAAATATGCAAAGTGATAGGCATGCAACAATGATACCAATCATAAGGATGTAACAACATGCAATGTGATAAGTATATAACAAATACACAAACGCATGATCCATGGACTTACACTAAAGATGGATGGACCTCAGCCGTACCAAAACAGTGGCCAAAGTGCCAAGAAATGATGGACAAAGCACACCCAAACATGCGCATGTAAAGGTCCAAAACTTAGGCACAAAAAAGGTCGACTCTTAAGCACATTTAAAAGAGACAAATATGGACAAATAACAAGCATGATAAGCTCTGAAAATATGCAAGGGATGATGCCAAATCAACCAAGCCATGCAAGTAAAGCATACAAAGGAGCCTAAAACTTGAGACTAGCCAAGGGGCTCAAGCCATGGCTATGTGAAGCAAGCCCCAAAGGGCCAAGGGGACCTAAAACAGTTCCGAGGCAGGTCCAAGTAAGACCAAAAGTGAGCTCAAAGCTAGCCAAAACAAGCTAGAATACAATGCTAAAACAATGGGGCATGCGATGCTATCAAAGAGGTGTTATACTACGCCTAACACAACCAAATATGGCATGATTTTAGCAATGGAAAACAGAGTCATGGCATGTTGAAACAAACTCAAAAACCCACTTAGATGGTAACTAAATGGTCTAAGCATAGAGGCATGCACAATGGTCCAATCTTGAAGCATAAAACACAAACCTTCTAATGCATGGAAAATGTTATGAATGTGAATGCATAGCCACATTATATGGACTGAAATCTCATGTGAAATGATGCCAAATCATGAAAATGAGCCAAGTAATGTAATCATGCGACTTAGGCCTTCAAAGCTAACAAGCTAGGATGAATTAAGCTATACAAAACATGACATATATGATCAAAACGACACCAAACAGAGCTTTAACATGCTGAAATATGACTAAAAGTTCCTTTGGGTCGAGTCAAAATATGTAAGCATGATAGTCCAAATGCAAGATACATGTTATGGAAAATGAGAGGATTGCAAGACAAGTGTATGGTGTATGCATGAGGCAATCAAACCAATATGAAATAGAGGTACAACATGACCAAAAAACACCAAATACTTGCTAAAATGGAGTTAAAACAAACTAAGTAAATATGCTACCATTATGAGCCCTTAAGGCAAGCAAATGAGACATAAGGAAAGAGGGGTGTCCCTCCCCTATACAAGACCTCAAAACCACTTCTCCACCACTGAAAATCCTCTGGATTTCAGTAGTGAGAAGGTTGAAACAAGAAAGGTTCCAAAGCCAAAAGGAAGAGGCACAAAATGAGGCCAAACAAGGCCTAAGGGGGGGTAGACAACCCCCAACACAAAAGTGACCTTAATGAAACATCTTAAACATGAAAATACAGAAATTTTTTCAGTAGGACACTAAGCTCAAAACAGCATGCAAGTATTTCTAAAAGCTTAAGCAAAAATGGGAAATAAAAGAGTAGTTTCTCACCCTTGAAGGACACTTCAAGAACACCAACTCCAGCACCTCCTTCTGGTCAAAACCAACTCAAAAACTCTGAAATCAACTCCTTAGCACCTCAGTAACTAAAGGGTAGTGTAACACTAGGTGCCTTAGTGCAAAAATATGAACAAAAACACCCTTTAAAACACTATTACACACACAAATATAGAGAGAGGGGGAGATATAGAGAGAGAGTGATGTATCTTCTCTTTCAGATTGTTTAGCCTCTAGAAAGGGAGGAGAGGCCCTCCTCTTATAGAAAATCAACTTCTAAGCTTCTTAGAGAAGCTAAGTGTAAGGATAAAATCCCTCCATACACGTGTATGGAGGGCAGAGTCTGTGCTCACCAACTAGCATAACTGGCATGCACAATGCCTGAAAAAGGCAAAGAAAAGGCCTTGGCCAGAGAATGTGATCGATCGACCAAAACAATGGCCGGCCGACCAAATACAGTGCCGATCGACCAATACATTTGGCTGGTGGCAAGAAAACAAGGCCAGTGGCCTCAGGACATGGCCAGTGGGTTAAGGGGATGGCCAACAAGCCACTTTCTACCCTCAGGTGCAAAAACCAGAAGTTCTTGGTCCACAATCAAGCATAAAACAGTCAAGTTGAGAGATCCTAAGGCAACGCGCGCAACCGAAACTTCTGAGATCTCAAAACGAACACAAACATAGATGATCATCGAGTGTTCAAACGACGACGTCCAAGTCTTGAGGACTGTCAAAAATAGGGTGTCTACAGTTGCACAGAACTCGAAAGTCATAACAATGATGAGAGTGAATGTCAAAGCCCAGAGACGACCCATTTTTGACAAGGCCGAAGACTTAGACAAAGCATACAAAATACAGATAAAGATATGCGCCCGAAGGCAGGGGCAAGATGCAAAAACAATGCAGAAAGTTGAGCATAACTTATGATCATGCAAAGAAAACTATAACGAAGAAAAACATGCAACAGTTTTTGTGACGCCCCGATTCTACACTATTGGTTGCAGTCAAGGAAGAGTCACTAATGAGTCCTATGGTCAATAGCCAAGTAAGATCCCAGATCGCCGGAAGAGTCAAAATAGCCTCCCTTCTAAGTCCAACTTTCTTAGGCAGCGCACTACCCTTTTGACAAATCTTAAAAGGTATTGACACAAGGTCTCATAAGCAACGATAAGGTTCATACATATAAAGATATAGAACATAATAGCCACGAATATCCTTTATTACAAAAGTTCGTTCCATTACATTACATCCCAAAAGAAAGTTTAAATCTTCGCATGAGTCTTACAAAATATCCAAGAAGAACTCCTAACTTTCCTATGTTAGCCAAAAGTCTTCGAAGGTTTCCGGCTCGTCGTCTCCCGCTATAAGTTCCGCATCGTCACCTGGCACGATACGCTGTAAGCTTTGAATGCCCAGTAAACACACACACACCACACCCCTTTTTCCCAGTCCAATACACAATCACAATTATAACATCAAGTAATAAAGCATGATACTTCAATAAATAAATGAAGGGAGTTAGATGTTAGCAACTAGAAATCCCCCAAAGAGATTTCATCCTCCCAACCACAAGAATCGGACGCGGATTATTCGGTATGCCCCCTCTTTTGCTGCTTTGTTGCAGAACTAACCTCGGATGCCTACCAACGGTTATATATCACGTAGCGCCAACCGCAGGGCCTCAAAAGAGACGGTGGAATAGGGCCTTGCCCGAATCCCTCCTCACACCAAACCACCTAGGGTCCGAATACAACCGCTCCGTTCAAAGGTTCCGAAAACCACTTGCGCAAGACTTTAACTTCAAATAGGGAACGCATCCCAACAATCCATATGACACATATTCTCATCTTTTCATTTCTCAAGTGCTCGAAAACCCAATACCCTCCCAATTAGGTTTCCCGTTAAATTAATGCTTTAAATCAAGTTAATTCAACTTACAAGATAATAACATCCACATGAACATGCATCCATAAAGCGAGGAAGATAAATAACATAACCATAATACACATAATAATATGCCAAGATATGCTCATATGTAAGTGGGCAATTTCATGAATTCAGGGGCATAAAACATCCATGCATAACACAGTTTCCAGATTTAACATCACATGAAGATTGAAATAAAAGGGCTATTTTAGATCTTCCACTGGACTCGGTCTCCCTATGGTTCGTAGAGAATTTGATCTAGTTTCTAGGACATTTTTCGGAAATGGGATTACTTTTCCAGATTTTAGGTTATTTAGAAAATAGTCCAGCGCTGTCCAGAATCTGTCCAGATCCGTCGACCGTTACGAAAACTTGTTTTTCTTGCAAACCGCTTAATGTTTTTCGATGAAACCAATTTTAGTTGAAAGATAACTCCTTAAGGAAGGTTTTGAAATAAAGTAGTGGTCCATATTATTTTTTTACATTTTTCTAGAATTTTTGAAAGTGGGCTGCAAAAACAGATTCTAAGGTGGACTGTCCAAAACAAGAAGATTTATGAAAAAAGGGTTCCACCAAGGGAAAGTTTTCATTTATTTTGTGAAGAAAACATGCTAACTAACATATATTTACTCAGAAAGTTTGTTTGAAAGCGTGCCCTTGGAAACTTGAGAGGTTGGTAATAAAAGGAGATGGTTTTGTGCCAAAAAGGGAAAAATACAAGGGAGATGGAATCAATACTCAAATCTTAGCATTTTTAACATAAGAACTCTTTAATAACAGATCTAAAAAAAACATTATTTAGAAACATGTATTGAAAGAAGGAAAATGAAAGAGAAGGTTGTGTTGTGGCTTACCTACTAAGTTTGCATAAGAAGGCTCTCTTCTTCCTCCCTCTCCTTCTCTAGGCTTCTCTCTCTTTCTCTCCTCCCTCTCTCTAACCGAATTTGTGTGTGGATGAGTGTGTTATGTGTGTTTGCAAGCTAGGGGGGTGTATTGATATTTATAGGCAAATTTTTGAGGCAAAAAGTCCTAAAAGCCCCTTTGTTGGAAATGGATGGAAAGGGTGGGTTTTGTTTGGATTCTAAGGAAATGGAAGGGATTTGGGAGGCTTGGTCAATGATTTAGGCAACACTTAGTTAAAAGGGAACTAGTTTTGAAACTTG
The DNA here is from genome assembly GCF_004153795.1 of Camellia sinensis. Classification (NCBI taxonomy): domain Eukaryota; kingdom Viridiplantae; phylum Streptophyta; class Magnoliopsida; order Ericales; family Theaceae; genus Camellia; species Camellia sinensis. The sequence goes on along the minus strand of NW_021025205.1, from coordinate 565,592 downwards.
CACCCTAGGTCTAGGTCTAGGTCATAGGTTGGTGGTTTTCTAGAATTTCATAATCACAGTTCTTGAAAATTGGCTCCTCTCTCTTCTTCCTAGGGTGGCTAGCCTTGGGGAGTGTGATGGAGTTATTATTTTATTTATTTTGGTCCTAGGCACAACCCTCAAGGTGTATATATATATATATCTATCTCTTGATGATGGTTTTTATGGTACAAGGTACAAATACTAGTTTTGGGGTAAATTTAGAATTTAAATAAAGTGTGAGGGCTTGGAGTTAATTTCTTGTGTTGGGACCCTACTTAGGTAGAATTAAATTAAATTAGGTTAGGGAACCTAATCTGGCTAGGAAAATTCCCGTTTTGAAGAAAAGAAATAAAAATGCTAACCAACAATATTTGAATTAATTCAAGTAATCGAGGGCTTTAAGAAAATAATTCAACATTAGGGTCTTAAAAGTGAATACATATTTCAGGGGCTTCACAGTTTTAAGCAGGCATATGCAAATCTAACTACATTACATGTAGAAAGGATGTAAAAGAATTATACAATTCTCGCAGTGTCTCACGCGGAGAATACAATACCGTGCGGTTCGTCTGGTCTCGCCAGCTTCAAATGAATCGTACATACAATATCATGTCTAAAAAAGAAAGAAAACTTAACAGGTACCATATTGTTAGAAACATGCATAGCAATGCAAGTGAAAAATACGCGACAATGCGAGTGAAGGGGTGCATGATGACGCAACCTAAGTGTGACGCATGACAATGCAGAAGGGAGTATGTAAATGCGAGGAGGGCATGCGTGACAACGCAAGCCGAGTAGGATGCATAACAATGCAATTTGAAACAAGCATAATAATGCTAGGAAGATATGCATGACAATGCAAACCGCAGGATGCATAACAATGGAATTTGAAACAAGCATGACAATGCAAAAAGGGCACAAACACATGTAAGTAAAGCACGCGCGACAACGCATACAATGTGTATAGCAAGAAAAACAATGTACACATGTAGGTAAAGCATACGCGACAACGTATACAATGTGTATAACAACGTGAAAATAAGCATAAACACATGTAAGTAAAGCACACGCGACAACGCGAGCAATGTGTATAGCAAGGAATGAAATGTACACATGTAAGTAAAGCACACGCGACAACGTGTACAATGTGTAACAACGTGGGAATAAGCATAAACACATGTAAGTAAAGCACAAGAGACAACGCGAGCAATGTGTATAGCAAGGAATAAAATGTACACATGTAAGTAAAGCACACGCGACAACGTGTACAATGTGTAACGACGTGGAAATAAGCATAAACACATGTAAGTAAAGCACACGCGACAACGTGTACAATGTGTAACAACGTGGAAACAAGCATAAACACATGTAAGTAAAGCACACGCGACAACGCGAGCAATGTGTATAACAGGGAATGAAATGTACACATGTAAGTAAAGCACACGCGACAACGTGTACAATGTGTAAAAAATGTGGAAATAAGCATAAACACATGTAAGTAAAGCACACGCGACAATGTGAGCAATGTGTATAGCAAGGAATGAAATGTACACATGTAAGTAAAGCACACGCGACAACGTGTACAATGTGTAAAAAACGTGGAAATAAGCATAAGCACATGCAAGTAAAGCACACGCGACAACGTGAGCAATGTGTATAATAAGAGGAACTTGAACACTTGTAAGTAAAACACACACGACAACGTGTACAATGTGTGTAATATGAGAAACTTGAACACATGTAAGTAAAGCACACGCGACAACGTGAGCAATGTGTGAAATAAGAGGAACTTGAACACATGTAAGTAAAGCACACGTAACAACGTGTACAATGTATGAAATAAGAGGAACTTGAAACTATAAAGTAAGATGAAGCATGTTAAATGCAAGAATAAAACAAAGTATAACCACTATGCGCTTGTTATAAACATGACAATACATTGTAATACAACACATTTAAAGCGATTTGCGAAACTCGAAAGATACAAAAGGATACAAAAAAGGATACACCTTGCGCGTATTCAAGCATCGCACACAGAAAGCACAGTCCGAGGTCAAAACGGAGGCCGGTTTAAGCTTCAAAAATGCATTTTCTCACACTGTCTTGAGGAATGGAGGTCCCAAACATCATATTTGACCCAAAAAAGGGTATAGGAGGTACATCGGCCACAAGGGGAGGCCACCGGCCATCCATCGGCCATCAAATGAGACAATCGGCCAAATATCTAGCCGACTGGCCAACAATTTGGCCGACCGGCCAAAAATGGCTGTGTCGAGGCAGTTTGGACATTTAGCCATAGGTCTTTAAATATAGGGCCTCAAACCCTATATTTTCACTTCCTCTTAGTTCGAAAATCCGTCCTCTCTCTCTCTAGGTGATTTCCCAACCTTCGATCCTCGTTTTTCCTTGGTTTCCAGGCCCTTTTCGTCGTTTGATTCACGAAACCCTTCCTGTTTCCCATACTTTGAACCAAACAAAACTCAGTTTCGGTGACTTTTCCTTGGTTTCCACCACTTGGGGCTTGTTTTCCCCAAGTTTTCCTTGGTCTTCGTGCCTTTTCTTACACTCCGACATTTTTTCTCATTTTTCACCCTCTCGGGGTTGACTTTTCAGTTGATTTTTGCCATTTTTGCTCGTTTTACACATTTTCGGCCATTTTCGCACTCTATCTGAGATGGCTGACGACATTCCACAAGGTGGGAGTCCTCCAGAGATGGACGTGGACCCCGAGGTCGAGCTCCTACCTCTTCGCGTCCGACCATTTGATCTGGCGACCTACAGGCCGGCGATATATGTGTTGCCTCCTGATGGCATCCGCCACTTCAGGAGCTATGCACGGGGCATGCCACTAGAGCTTTTGTTGCGCGAGCCAAAGTCATATCTGTCTTACGGCGCCGCTGAGGTATATTCTTCCTCTATTTCAATTTCTACAATGTAGAACATATAACTGCAATAGTCGATTCTGTTCTTTAACTGCTTAACTCAGGCACACTGATACATCCCATGCCGTAGTCCACTGTGAACACACCCACACCCAATATCTGTTTAAATCTGAACACATGCACACACGCTGTATTCTCAACTGAACAATTCAAACATACTGATGCATCATATACTGTAGTTCACTGTGAGCACACCCACACCCAATATCTGTTTAGACTCGGACATATGCACACACACTGCATTTTTATCAACTCCGAGCGCATTCAACACTGTATTTCTAACACTGCTTCACAATTGTTTATTTGAACACAAGGAGATTCCCATGCCTTCTGGGGGTATGGGAACATTACCGCCCGAGGTTGGCGCATGGAGCTACCCAATGCGATCCGTCATATCATCGACCAGGCCGACTTTGGGACCTTCTGCATGGGACTCTCGCGCCTCACTGCGAGTAGGCCCCTTCTTGCTGCTCTGGTGGAGAGGTAGTGGGACACCACCGACTCTTTTCACCTTTCTGCCACCGGGGAGATGATGATGACTCCTTTTGACTTCACCATGCTCACAGGCATCGGAGTAGGGGGTGATCCAATCACCTTTGACACAGATATGGACGAGTGGGACGCCGCTCAGCTATACTTGCTCGGTACTCAGCCACCTCTTGCCCAGGCAGGATTTGTGAGGTACTCGTGGTTCGAGGATCACTTCCGGATCCAGGCGCCTACTATTCGGGAGGAAGAGGAGCAGTACGCCCGTGGCTTCATTATGTTCCTACTAGGGACCACACTCTTCGCCGACTGGGCGAACACTGTCACCCTCTACCTGCTGAGCGCATTAGTGGACGTGACACAGATCCACCGTTACGACTAGGGTGGCGCGGGCTTGGCCACTCTTTACAGATATATAAGCTCATCCTCCCGCCTCAACGGGCAGTTACTTGGAGGCTACTGGCGAGCCTGGGAGGTACATGTTCCCTTTTCTGTCTTTTCAGTTATGTTTTTCATTATCTGTACATCACACACTGAGCGCATGCAATCTGCTTTACACTGGTTGTACACTGCACAATACACTGCACGTACCACACTCTACTTTATCTGTATACTGCTTTATCTGATAAGCATACTCATATCTGCTCTGTTGCATTCTGTAGTTGTGGGTGCATGCCTACTTTCCTAGGCTTGCTCCAGTGCCGGATGAGGAGATGCCTCTCGGTGTTCCATTTTCTCATCGCTTTGATGTGAGATGCGAGCGGAGGCCACGGGAGTCCTTCATGTTCTTCCGCCGCTATTTTGACACCATCACCGCAGCCGAGGTATGTCAAACATTTCAGTTTATTTAAGCTTCGCTTTATTTTATACTCTCAATATCAGTAGATAACAAACTGTGTTTTGTTTGCAGATCACCTGGCAGCCTTGGGCCCCGTTGCCTGACGTGATTCGGGAGCAGTATGCCGGTGCTCGAGAGATTGCCCATTTTAGAGTTCTGCTAGAGGGCCCAGTCTGCCGCGCTTGGTACTTAGGTGAGCGCTTCTTGCGGCAGACCCTCGGCTTACCGGAGCAGGTAGTCCCGAGGCCGCCTCCCACCCATATGAGGCATACCGAGAGGTATACCTTTGAGGAGATGATGGATTACACCATCGGCTAGGACTCTGAGGGCTTTAGAGACGAGGGTGACTACGTTGAGTACATCCAGGCTTATATCATGCGGCCTTTGACTGGTGCTCATCGAGCAGAGCGAGAGAGGCCAGCGGCGCTAGCGGCGGGAGCGGGGGCACCGAGGGCACCTCCAGTCCGATGCAGGAGTGGGTCCCAGAGAGGGCAGGGAGCTGGATGACCAGAGCTGCCCACGACGATCACATGCCGAGGACAGGGTGGGGAGACTTATTAGATTCCCTTCGCTCTTCCTCCGGCTGACTACGAGCTTGTCAGAGTCTATGGCTTGACCCCGGTATGTACTGCTAGACTTTGCATTCTGTACAGTCATTTCAATTTATTTGATATCCCATAGAATACTAATGACTTTAACACTTTCGCAGGCTTCCGTCGAGTACACTCGCCAGTCCCTGGAGTTGACAGCCTCAGCGGTGGGGATGCTGCAGCGGTGCATTGGCTTGTTGACCATCTACAATATCCCGGTAAGTTCTTTCAACTGCAGTCTCAAACTCTGCACGATCAGCTTCATACATAATCTGATGCATCACAATATTGACACGGCATTTGATTCACAGCACTCATGGCACTGATACACTGTAACCCATATACTGTTCACAGCGTTACTTACGGCATTTATACACTGTACTCGTACACTGTATTCTGTATCGATATACTGCTCACCGCATTCATGTACTGTTTTGCGTAGCATGACTGATGCATTTGCTATTTGTCATTTTCAGGCCCCATTCCAGATTCCTGCTGCGGGAGGTACTCCAGCTGGACCATCTCTCGAGGAGGATGGGGAACCAGGCAGGGGATGACTATCCACAACCAAGGCAGACACAGGCGCACCCGTGCTGAGAGTAGTTCATGAGGGCCCTCCCCCGATGATTCTGATGAGGAGACGGCGTCGTCCCAGGGTGAGGCTGGAGACAGCTCAGACTTTGACTACGGAGCCGGAGGTGGTGATCCTGGGCCCTCATTCAAGAAGAGGACCAAGACAGATTCCCATGCTCGAGATGACTGACACTGATCCAGACACTTGCTGTTTTTCTTCTTTTTGCTTTGTTCAGACATTTTGTTGCTTTTCTCCTTTTTTTGTTTTGCTTTATTTTTCTTTTTACTGGTAGTTTGAGCACATTGTACTGCCTTAGGTAGGTTTTACTTTCTCAAAACTATGTACTTTTTGTAAAAGTCATGATGAAATGAAACAGTTGTTTTGTTCAAAAAGTGTTACATTTGTATATTTTATGTATCGCATCGCATCGCATCGCATTACATAACAATGCAAATGAGATTTGAACTTTTGTTTGAAAATTAAGCATTTGCATCGTAATGATCAAGTAGTGAACCGAGTAACGACAAAAATAACTCGATAATCAAAATAAGGAACTAGAGAAGCTAACCAAGTGTAAATACAACTCGATAAGCAAAGCAAAGACTTAAAGAATGTGAAATACAACTCGATAAGCAAATGTACAACAACTCGATAAACAAATTGCAGTAACAGGCGTGACTTCGCAAAATCATCACCGAAAGGCATTGGAAGTGGAATTAGTTACAAGTTCTCAGCATGTTCCATACATAATTAGCTCAGGGAACAAGAAGAAAGGCCATCGGCCAAAGGGAAAGCCCACCGGCCATAAGAAATGGCCATCGGCCACAATCTTTAGTCGATCGGCCAAAAGGGATGGTTGGTCAGCACTAATTTTGGTCGATCGGCCAAAAATGGCAAGCACCTCCAGAAAGTTGACACTTGTCTTCCACTCACCACCTTATCCTCTACAAAAGCCTCAGCTTCGTAGTTTTCCTCATTTCAGCACTGTTTTTCATCAAAATAGAGGCATTTCCCATCCAAAATCTCACAACTTGGATTGCCACCTTAGATGGCTTGGAAAAGTTGAACTTCTGAGGCTTCGGCATTAATGCACTATTCACGCTGAGTCGCACTCCGCTGCACCTTCCATTTCTCCATGCCGCGGTAAGGTTTTGGAACCCGGTAACGCATGTCTTTAGTTTTGGCGGGCAAGAGATGTGTCCTACCTTTGAAGAGTTCCAAGCTTTGATGGAATCCGAGCGCAACGAAGAAGTTTTGCCCCAGCTTCGCTTCGGCCACGCCCAAGCCTTAGGACGGATGTGTGGGCTCACTATGCACGACACTCGGTCATTGATTTGTGACGGAATGCTGGACATTCTGAGTTTGATTCATCGGTTTTCTGATGCCGGTGGTCGTGGTGACCATCATTGGCAGGGCTTTCGGCGACATGCGCTTTGCTTGTGCATGCTGTCCCATTTCTTGCTTGCCCCAGGCTCGGGAGGGTTTAGCACTCGTTTGATCGAAGTTACCCAAGGCTTAAAGGAGGACAAGAGCTGCATTGCTATGACATTGGCCGAGACATTGATGGGCTTGGACGCTTTCCATCGCCGGGAGACGACCAGATTCGCAAGGAGTCCACTACTGCTGTAGGTAATGTTTCCCACCCTATCTCACATATATACTGCTCACATCACTCGGCCCTCAGGCTCGATTTTTCTCTCAACACCCGTTTCTCACTTTTCTCTCATCGTACATCTCTCTATTCTTTAATCTCTCATTTTTCATCCCTCCCCAGGTGTGGTTGATGGATAAGTTGCAGGTTGTGGACTCATGCCCAACGTATTCAGCTCGCGGCTATTTCTTCCGATGACGTCTGGTCAATGCCCCTGATGAGGGATGGTGGTTCGACTGGATGTGCAGTTTGTCCGCAGACCGTATTACTTGGCGTTGTCCTTGGCTCAATCTACCAGTAATGAGCTACAACATGTCCCGACAAAGCGGGATTCAGTTGATTGGCCTGGCACGTTGCGTGTTCTACTTTCCTTTTCGGTTCCAACGCTAGTTCGGCCATGATCAGATTTGCCCGGCAGAGGGGATAGAGTACCCAGCTGCATTTCTAGTCCGAGGCGCACAGCTAGCTCGGCATGCGGTGGCATGGAGGACGAGAGAGCTTCTGGCCCCCGCTCCCACTTTCAGTTACACCCTTTCTGATGAGTGCATAGATTGGCTCAATGAAGAGGCACAGATAGGGCCCACTTTGGCATCAGAGGCTTCGACCAGCTCTGGGAGGGGACACGGGAACACCTGACTCTGCCCCGGATTTATTTGTTTTAATCAGAACTTTCAAGTTTTCTTTATGAATGTAATGAAAAACAACTTCAATTTGTATTCAAGAGTAGGAGAACTCTGTATTGAAATCAATAAAATTAAAGGTTGTGGGTACTGAAAATTTTCCATTTGGTCCAAAAATGGTCTAAGTTGTAAAAAGATTAATTTGAGCAAAATCAACTTTTATTAAAACTTTTCAAAACCATTTTCAATATGGATCAGAACTAGACACGCCTGAGACCTGTCCACTGAGACGTACAACCCCGGATCCCAGCAACTGGAAAGTTGCCCCTAGTCTGAGTAGCACTGCACCAGAGATCACAACCGAACTCCTAAATGCTGAATAGACGAAGATGACCGAGATAATCGAATGGACAAAGTTGATCGAGGAAGTGATTATGGTTGGACTTCAGGACGAAGTTGGCTACGTATCCCAAACATGGGAATCAAGTCTTATGTAGTTCGGCTCAGGTTCACTCGTGTATTAACCCTCATCTTTTACGCTCTGACTTTTGCCAAGGCCGCCCTTTGCGAGTTTTCAACCTTGCGAGCTTAGTTTTTATAATTTCAAATTTTTTGTGCTCTAACTTTTGCCTAGGTCGCCCTTTCGGGTTTTCGGCCTAGCGAGCCTCTCAGGAAAAATATTTCTTCAACTTGTCTATGTTGATCGGTTGGGAGAACTCTAGGCCATCTAGGTTCATCCGAACGACAGCTCCACCCGATCAGATAGACTTAATGATGTAGGGACCAGTCCAATTGGGTCTGAACTTGCCCCTGGGGTCGTGGATGGGAGCTCGGTTGTCTTTGAGCACCAAATCTCCTTCCTTCAAATTCCTGGACTTAACTTTCTTGTTGAAAGCCCTGGCAATTCGTCGTTGATAACCTTGAACATGGTACAATGCTTTCAGCCTTCTCTTATCAAAGAGCATAAGTTCCTCGAATCTGCTCTGCTGCCAATCTGCCTCAGCTATCTGACACTTAGCCAGTACTCGTACTGACGGAACTTCAATTTCGATAGGTAGAACGGCCTCCTTCCCATAAACTAATGAATACGGAGTTACCCCAGTAGAAGTTCTAATTGACGTCCGATAACCCCATAGAGAAAACGGCAGCTTATCTGGCCAGTCCCGGTAGGTTTCCACCATCTTCTGTAAAATACACTTGATGTTCTTGTTGGCGGCCTCAACTACTCCGTTGGTCTGCGGCCGATACGTAGATGACTTGTGAAAAGCCACATTGTATTTTTCCAACAAGTCGATCACTTTTTTCTTGAAGTGAGAACCATTATCTGAAATGATCTCGTTCGGGACCCCATAGCGACAGATGATATTGTTCCTGATGAACTTCGCAACATGTGAAGCCTTCAACACTGCATAAGATTGGGCCTCAACCCACTTGGTAAAATAGTCTATCGCGACCAGAATGAACTCATGCCCATTGGAACCCTTCGGAGTGACAGCCCCGATCACATCGATTCCCCAAACTAAAAATGGCCATGGCGAGTCATATTGTACAGCTTCGACGGCGGGATGTTTATGCGGTTTGCACGGATCTGACATTTGTGGCATCGCCGAACAAAGCCGATACAATCCTCTTCCATGGTGGACCAGTAGTAACCCTGTCTAAGGATTTTCCAGGCCAGCATCACCCCGTTCATGTGCGCTCCGCACTCTCCTCCATGGATGGCCTCCATTAGATGCTTCGACTCTTCAGCCTCAACACACAGCTTATGCATTCCCAGATAACCTCTCTTACACAGTTTACCTCCACAGATGATGAACTGAGCAGCCATTCTTCTTATTGCCCTTTTATCCTTGGCATTTGCCCCTGGTGGATATGTTTCTTTCTCCAGGAAGTTTCATACATCGTGACACCAGGGATTCTCATCTTGAACCTCATCCATGGCAGCAATCAGCTCATAAACCGGCACAAATTTCTGGTCAATGATGATCGGAGGCATCCGGACTCCAAAAGGGATGTCTATCATAGAGGATAGAGTTGCTAGTGAATCTGCGAACCTGTTGTTCTCTCTTAGTAGATGAGCGAAGTTCAGCTTCTCAAGCCGAGGAATCAGCAAGTCCAAGGCCTGGTGGTAGATTCTCATATTTTCTTCTTTGACTTTCCAATCTCCTTTTGCTTGAGATACAACAAGGTTCGAGTCCCCGATGACGTCCAACCGTTTTGCCCCTAGTTCCAGAGCTGCTTCTAGTCCAGCAATACACGCTTCATACTCTGCCTCATTGTTCGAGACTTTGAACCGGAGTTTGAATGCTAGAGGGATACAGGAATTGTCGGGTGCTATCAGCAACACCCCTATCCCACACCCGTATTGGTTTGACGCTCCGTCAAAGTACATCGTCCAAAATTCTTCTTCGACATGCAGAATGGCCTCGTCTGGGAATAGGTACTCAACTTCTTGATCTCCTTCCACTGGGTGATCGGTTAGGAACTCCGTTACCGCTCTCCCCTTTACTGACTTGCGCGTCACATACTTCAGATCGAATTCGGAAAGCAGAAGCAACCAACGCGCTAGCCTACCCGTAAGTGCCGGTTTCTCGAAGAGATATTTTATGGGATCTAATCTTGAAACCAACATTACAAAGTGAGCTAACAGGTAGTGCCGTAGCTTCCTAGTAGCCCATACCAAGGCCAGACAAGCATTCTCCAGCGGAGTGTAGCGGGTCTCGTATTCCAGCATCTTCTTGCTCAGGTAATAGACAGCTCTCTCCACTTTATCCTCTGACTCCTGTGCAAGCATGCAGCCCATTGTAGTTTCCATTACTGAAAGGTACAAAATCAACAGTTCCTCGGCTCAAGCAGTGACAACACGGGTGGGTTCTGTAAGTATTGCTTAAACTGTTCAAAAACAGCTTGGCATCGGCCGTCCCATTGGAACTTCGTTCCTTTCTTCAGGAGACCGAAGAGTGATTCACAAGTCAAGGTTAATTTAGTAATAAACCATCTTATGAATTGCACTTTACCCAGAAAGCCTCGCACCTCATTTTCAGTCCTTAGTGGTGGCATTTCTAAGATGGCCTTGATTTTGGAAGGGTCGACTTCGATACCTTTCTGTGTAATCAAGAACCCCAGCATTTTCCCTACTGTAACACCGAACGTACATTTATGAGGATTCAGCTGCAACCGAAATTCCCTGATCCTTTGGAAAAACTTTTGCAAGGCGGTGTAGTGGCCCTCTCTTTCTTTGGACTTGACAATCATGTCGTCCACGTACACCTCAACCTTTTTATGGATCATATCATGCAAAATCGTGGTCGCAGCCCGTTGATATGTAGCCCCAGCATTCTTCAGCCCAAACGGCATCACTCTATAACAGTAAGTCCCCCACAGGGTGGTAAAAACAGTCTTCTCCCGGTCTTCGAGTGCCATTACAATCTGGTTGTAGCCTGAAAAGCCATCCATAAATGAGAGCAATGCATGCCCCGCTGTGAAGTCCACTAACGCATCGATATGCGGCAGAGGAAAGTCGTCCTTTGGACTGGCGTTGTTCAGATCCCTGAAATCCACACATACCCGAATCTTGCCATCCTTCTTCGGCACCGGAACTATGTTGGCTAGCCAAGTTGGGTACTCAGATACCAACAGGAACCCTGCGTCGATTTACTTGGTGACCTCTTCTTTGATCTTGATGGCCCAGTCGGGCGGATCCTTCTGAGCTTCTATTTAATAGGTTGGTTCTCGGGATTAAGAGGGATCTGGCGCTGTACAATCTCAGGATCGATTCCAGGCATGTCTTCGTAGGACCACGCGAAAACATCTTTGAAATCTTTTAATAAAGCGACGAAGCGCTCGCCCTCCTCCGAAGACAACGTGGACCCAATCTGGACCAGCTGCGGGTCCTTCTCAGTACCAATATTAACTGTAGTGATTTCATCAACCAAGGGTTTAACAAATCTCTCCTGTTCTTGATCAATTAATCGTTGTAAAACTGGAGGAATTTCTTCCTCGTCGTTTTCATCAAAATTTTGAAAGTCCTGATTAATACAATAAATCAAAGGCACAGAAAAATACTCAAAAGCCACAGCCACTTCATTCTGATTAATCACTTCCAAGTCGCCTGATTCCTCTGTTACAATAGACTCAAAGGAAAAAGAAAAAGACGACCTAGACAGGACTGTGGCATCTGGGTTATCACCCCCAGGAATACCGGACTCAGACTCAGACGAGCTGGAACCTGATTCCGACCCTATAGACTCGGTGGAATCAGATTCCGACTGACTACCTGACCTGGTGCTGCTCGATAAAAAGCCTTTCTTATACTGCCAGACGAGGGAATGTGCAATGGATGCATCCAAAATGTTTGCAGATGGGCTTGCAGCCGCTTCATTCCCGATCATGGATACTAAGAAGTTATCCCCCAAGCACTTCTGTACGATCGGAGGATAATAAAGTAGACAAGCCAGTGCTACCCCCATTTTAATCTCGGTGTTCTCAGAATCCACTTTCCCACACTGCTCAACTTCAGCTGATGGATCTGTCTGCTCTTCGGTAACATCATCCCCAGACAATTGTAAATCAAAGAATATCTCAAAACCCGGCAGGCGCCTCTTCTCAGCATTCAACCATGGCTCTGGGAAGCCGCAGAATGGAAAGTCTTCTCCCTCCCGGACAAAGCATCCGTTCAAGGTACCCTGAATAAGCCAATGCATCAACTCAAAATGCCTCCCTGCCTGCTTAGCTCTGGCTCTCCCAGCCATCTCCTTGTCTTTCCTCACCCAGTCCTCTTTGGTGGGCAGATAACCCAAACCAAAGGTATGTGGGTTGTGCGGCACTTCGGCCATACTGCAATGCCCTTCCGGCCACTCCTTCCTAGTCCCATCCAAGGGATGTGCTGGAGTTTGTTCATGAGGTATACTGACTGAGCACTGACATACACCTCTTCATCAACAGCTAAGATGTTCTGTACGACCCGGGCCTCGGCTACGGTGAATCCTGATAGGAACATATCCTCTGTGCCATGCTCGATTTCCAAAACCGGTGTAGACACTTCTGGTGGCGGACGGATTGACGAATTCCCAAAAACTATAGCCATCCCCTTCCTGTGAGGGTATTTCAACATCTGATGTAGTGTAGAAGAGACTGCCTTCACCTGGTGTAGCCACAGCCGCCCTAGGAGTGGATTAAAGGTCGCAGGAACGTCCAAGACATAAAAGTCAATCTTGTGATATCCTGGACCAACCTTGGTCTGAATCTGCACAGTTCCTATCACTTCTCTGCTAGTATTTTCATAAGCCCTTATCACCTAGGCAATTGGCACAAAGTCCACAGGCTTCAACCCGATTGCATATGTTGTCCTTGACGGGCATACATTAATAGTGGATCTTGTATCGACAAGAACCACCTGTACCCACTTTTCTCTCCACTCCACAGAGATGTAGAGCGGTTTGTTATAGTTTGCGCCCTCAGGTGGCAGTTCCTTGTCAGAAAAGGTCAACGTCGGGGAAGCTCCTCCCGAAAAAACCAATCCTACCAGCTGTTCGGGCGTGGTGTCTATCGAGAGTTTGGCTTTGTCCATTGCAGATAGGACGGCTTGTCTATGGACTCGCGAAGCCATAAGCAGTCCCCAGATGGAGATGTCTGCCTGTATCTTCTTCAACTGTTTCAGCACAGCCTCTTCTTCGAGCAATTTATCCTTCTGCTTGTCTGCCTCCCTGTCCTTTCCGGACGCTTCTGGTTGATCTAAGTGCTAGGGTTTGAAATACCGTCTGCTCCTAGTCATGTGATCAACTTCGCCAATGTACCAGGTATCATCCGGCTGGTTATTCCCCCAGTCCTCATCTGTGTGGGCCAGACATAGATCGTCATCTTCTTACCACATGCCATCGGCAGCCGCCAGACACCTGTTCGGCTCTGTCACAACTATTCTGGTGCCCACAGCACCTTCTGTTCCCGTGCCCGCAGCATGCTCTGCTCCTGTGTACATAGCACGTTCTGTCCCCGTAAGGGCTTTGGCCTTTCTGACCCTCTCAGAATCTTTGATCCTTTCCCGCTCAAACTGCTTCAGCGCAGCTCGCTGTTCAACATCTCCTATATTCAAATTACCCGAATCCCGAGCAAAATTCTTAACACCGGCGCTCTCCGGTGATGCATCCAGATTCCTGGCCCTTCCAGCCACTGTTGATGTCCCCGTCCCTAACGGACCCTGTTCTAGCTGAGGTTGTTCAAAAACATCTGGCTGGTCGTCAAGCCACCCAGTAGACTCCGCTGCTCTATCCGAATCAAACCAGTTGACTGTCACGTCTCCCGAGTCTTGTTCGTTGAAGAATTGAAGGTTCGCGATGTCCTCCTCCAGATCTGCTAAGTCATCTAGCCCCTGATTGAGTCCATCCTCCCGGACTACACAAATCACTGCCCCTACTGGCAATTCCACATTTGGCCTAGCTTGGCCTGCTGATGTAATGTAACCGCTCGAGTTGTACATGAAGCTTGCAGACCTCTCAGGCTCTGTATTTGTATTCTCGTCTGCCTCCGCAATCGACCCACTTTTATCTTCGACAGCTACCACCACCGTTTCAGGTTGGGTTTGGGAGATGTCCAACACGCACAAGTTAGTACTGTCAAAAATGAACACCTCCGGCTTAGGTAGGTGAGAAGGAGTGATATATATACTAGGGTCGTATGGAAAAACCCCAGTTTGGATCATATTGATGGGTTTAGGAGGTGGAGCTTGGTTATGTGGTGGGAGAGGGTTGGTTGTGACATTCGATTTCTCTAGAGGCACGATCACCCTGTTGTCGACGAGATCCTGAGTCTCGTGACGCAATCTATAGCACTAGTCGGTGTCATGACCATGCTGTTGGTGAAACGCACAGTACTTCGCTGGGTTATGGGATGGGGGAAGTTTTTCTGGCAATGGCCGCGGCTCTAGGGGCTTCAAGTGCCCTTTTCTGATTAAAACCCCCAAAGCTTTGGACAGGGGCATATATAGTGGAGTGAAGGTTCTTTGGCCCTTGGGTGCATATCTAGCTGTTTGCGGGCTATTACCGGACGCACCGGTGAATGGCGTAACTACAAGGGCTCTTGGGATATTGGTGGTGGTAACCATACTCACATCTGAAGATCTAGCAGCTGCAGCACTGCTTGTGCTTGCATTCGTATTGCGGTTGAATGTTCTCTTGGGCTGTTCTCTCTCATTATCAATGAGGCCTTACTTCATAGCGTCTTCAATCTGCACCCCTATCTCATGTAAATCTGCAAAGGTGGGAAAGGGGAGAACGATCATCTTCTGCATAAGCTTGGGCTGGAGGTTGCGCACAACCATCTGTATTTAATCTTTGTCAACAAGCCTGATGGTCATCATCGAGGCCTTGGCCCTCCATCAGGTCACAAAATCGGAGAAGCTCTCCTTCGGTTCTTGCCTGGTGGTCTCGAGATCACGAGTTGTGACCTCGATCTGTGTATTGTAGGAGTATTGAGCTACGAAGGCCTCGGTCATCTCCTCCCAGTTTCTCTTAACGGAATCTTCCAATTCTGCATACCAGATGGCCGCTACACCTGACAAGGTCCGACCAAACAAAGAAAGCTTCTGCAATCTGGATAGGCCCATCGGCCTCAATATATCCGAAAACAACCGTAGATGCACCATAGGATCCCCAGACCCGTTAAAGCGGTCGATGTGTGGCATTTTAAACCGATCTGGCAGCGTCACAGCCGAGTCGGTATACCCATCCTCTATTTCTGGAATAGACTTCACACCCTGGGATTTCTTGAACAGCTTTTTAAGCTTGCTCACTTTTAACATTGTGGGGTCCACCTCAAACTCAAAGGGAGAATCTGGTAGGTTGGTAGGTGTTTTGGATAGCTGGGGTAGGATTGGGGCCGGAGCCAGCCCCGTTGGGATGTCTGTATCCTCCTGAACATTCTGGACATTCGTCGTCTCCCCGGGTATTGGGACTCTTGGTGGGGGAGGAACTTGGTGTGAAGCAGATGCTCCGATTTGCTGTTGTAGACTGGTAATTAACTCCACCTGTTGAGCCATGACCTCAGTCTGTTGTTTGGCAAATTCTGCTTGACGAACAGCATCCTGTTGCATAGTTTTCATACTTTTTTGGAGTTGACGCATCATTTCCTCCATTCCTGCCATACTACCCTGATCTACCTGAACTGCCGGTATATCTGCCTTTGTGGTAGACTCGGAAATCTCAACCTGATTGCTCAAGGACCACTGATCTGGGAACCGCGGTACTGATACACTGTGCCTCACTGACCTCCGTCTAGCAACCGGGGGTAAAGAGTAGAACACTGGTTGTCCGTCTATCAGATCCTCAGATCGATGAAGTCTACGACCTCTAGTCCAGAGTGCCTGGGAAATATCTGCTTGGTCGGAAGCAATTGTGCTAAACTACCCCTAGCAAAAAGATAAATAAAGCATAATAAGGAAACAAACAACCAGAAAAATGGACAGCGTAACGGCTTAAATAAACACAACACACAGTCGGTATGACAACACACAGTTGGCATTTGTAGGCTGAATATACTATTCTCAACTACTGATCACTGTTTCCAAACCACTGCCCCAAATCATGAATCTGATACCCACGGATATAACTGATTCTCAAAACACTGATGCCCTCAGGCCCAATGCCCAGACTTGCTAACTGATACATCCATTCCTGTAGAGACGCACTCTAAAAGCACATAGCAAGCAAGTGAGAGCCAAAACACCCCTATGGAGGGGTAGGGTTTCCTTGTCCTAGTTTCGTCAAGAACTAGGGTTTCACTACGCACACAGCGGTTTCAAACAACCTATAATCGGGTAAGCAACCTGTCCTAGTTTGGAATGATCACTACAGATTCCGATATGCATTATGTCGAATGGTCAAAAAGGGTGCCCCGGTAAAAATCGGGGTTTGTGTTCCCATTGTGGCAGAGCCCGTAACCGATCAGCCTTACGGCACGCTTCTCAAAGTGAGCCTCCGACAAACCATTCAGGAATAGCAGATGGCAAACACGATGTCTTAGGCGCACCAATGCAAATACAACGCAAAGAAACACATAAGTGTAATCAAAACAAGATATCATGAGTTCGAGTCAAGTTCTCTAACTCCCCAGCAGAGTCGCCAGAAACTGTAGATGCGCCCTGAGGGCTTCTGTGCTACAGTTCGGACTCATTTTGTCACGGTTCTGAATCTAATCCCGCAAAGTGCAATGCGAGACTGATAAATCACCAAAGAGTCCAAATCCGACAAATCGTTTTGGAAAAATCATTTTTAAGAAAGAAGGGTCAAACATGGACTGCTTTTCCAGATACAGAGTCGCCACCTAAATATTTTATTTTGGGGGATTTTAGGAAACCCTGACTCGTGCCTAAGGCCACGTGTCCGTCATCACCAAAGTTGCCTCGGCTCGGGAACTTGGGTACGATTAGGGAAGGTCATCTATGAGCACCCCCGCTCGTTCGATCAAAGATCGGCCTGTACTAAGTATGATATTTTGTTTTGAAAACATATGTGTTCTTATTCCGATTATTATCTAGAATTTACTATGTGATGCACACAACACACAAGTATAGACTAGATCGCCTAAGTTGGAACAAAACATTTCATGTTTGTTTATTTGAAAGTGGTTTGATGATGCTACTCGTAAGTAGGCTAAGACGTGGATTTGCCACCCTCAAGTAGGCTTAAGAAAACATGATTTTGATGAATTGTTCCAATTCAAGTAATCTAACCTTCACCCACAGGCATTCAGGCAGTTATATCACATAAGCAGTTAGCCTCATGGCAAGCATGCTATCATGGTAACACTCACACTCATGCAAGATGCTAAAGCATAAACACTTACCTAGTACTCCGAGCCAAAACAAGAAACTAGTTAGAAATCATGCATGATCTTAGTTCACTTTAAGATGACTAATGAAACACATGCAAAATACAACTAGAATAGGCTCGGCTAATCTAAGAATGGCATGTGAAATGCGACAACTCGATACACGTATTCAAGTTGGAATTGAAACACTGTGCAATTAGTATGATGCGCCGAGCCCGCCCGGTGCGTGCAATCCGAATGAATGTATGCAAACATGCTAACATAAGTATGCTAATTGAAACATGACCTAAAACTAACCATCAAAAGCAGGTAAGTAAAAGGGAGAAAGACGTGGGGTTGGAAGACATTCACACATGCACGCACACTTATTACAAATTCGCCCTCTCGACGGAGGGTCCAAATAAATAATACAAACCCAAATGATTAATCAACTATCCTAGCTAATTAATTATTACAAACCCTTAATTAATTAACAAATTAATTACAAAAGGGAGGCCGCCGCAGCTCCACCACGAAATCATTGAATGATGCATGCTCGATCGCCTCGCTCGGAAACCCGTTGCCATGCCACATGTTGCCTCTGTTTGCACTGTTTTGCATTTCTGAAAATTGTGAAAATCCTTGGGATGCTTCTGAAACACTCCCTAAGCACTGTGGGAGATCACCGGCCAAGAGATGAAGTCATCGGCCATGGAAAAATGATCATCAACCAAAAGTGGAGCTCTCGGCTAGGTTAAGTTAGGCGGCCAGCACTGAAGATGGCCGGCCGGCCATCCCTTCTTGCAGAATACTGTTTTTGCTGCAGCAGAGGACAGACAGTACATGGCAAGGCATTTACAAGACAATGTGTGCACGACCACCCTCCCTATCATACTATGAACTCAATGGAGTATGGCTCTCGACTCTCGGACCACCAATCACGCATTTCAATGCATGATGGCCAAAGGTGCCAAGTGTGCAAATCAATTTGGAATGAATGCAACAAAACACATGAATGCCTAGAACTCTATCATGCTCGATCAAGAACGTCGGCGACTAAGGGTTGGGGCACGTTTCGTCACTTCAAGTACGAAACGTCCCTCGGCCCTCATGTTTGGTTTGACACCCCAAACCAAACAAAATGCAATGTATGTATGCCAAATACAATGCAAAACATGCAACCAATGTAACGCAACGTAAGCATGCCAAATGTAATGACTCGACATGCACACGAGGTTAAGGTAGCAAACATGCCAAATGCAATGCAACCTAAGTTAACATGTGGCAAGATGCAAACTAACAAGCATGCAAGGTGCAACCTAGGTGTACAAATATGCAAAGTGATAGGCATGCAACAATGATACCAATCATAAGGATGCAACAACATGCAATGTGATAAGCATATAACAAATACATAAACGCATGATCCATGGACTTACACTAAAGATGGATGGACCTCAGCCGTACCAAAACAGTGGCCAAAGTGCCAAGAAATGATGGACAAAGCACACCCAACCATGCGCATGTAAAGGTCCAACACTTAGGCACAAAAAAGGTCGACTCTTAAGCACATTTAAAAGAGACAAATATGGACAAATAACAAGCATGATAAGCTCTGAAAATATGCAAGGGATGATGCCAAATCAACCAAGCCATGCAAGTAAAGCATACAAAGGAGCCTAAAACTTGAGACTAGCCAAGGGGCTCAAGCCATGGCTATGTGAAGCAAGCCTCAAAGGGCCAAGGGGACCTAAAACAGTCTCGAGGCAGGTCCAAGCAAGACCAAAAGTGAGCTCAAAGCTAGCCAAAACAAGCTAGAATACAATGCTAAAACAATGGGGCATGCGATGCTATCGAAGAGGTGTTATACTACGCCTAACACAACCAAACATGGCATGATTTTAGCAATGGAAAATAGAGTCATGGCATGTTGAAACAAACTCAAAAACCCACTTAGATGGTATCTAAATGGTCTAAGCATAGAGGCATGCACAATGGTCCAATCTTGAAGCATAAAACACAAACCTTCTAATGCATGGAAAATGTTATGAATGTGAATGCATGGCCACATTATATGGACTGAAATCTCATGTGAAATGATGCCAAATCATGAAAATAAGCCAAGTAATGTAATCATGCGACTTAGGCCTTCAAAGCTAACAAGCTAGGATGAACTAAGGCTATACAAAACGTGACATATATGATCAAAACGACACCAAAAAGAGCTTTAACATGCTGAAATATGACTAAAAGTTCCTTTGGATCGAGTCAAAATATGCAAGCATGATAGTCCAAATGCAAGATACATGTTATGGCAAATGAGAGGATTGCAAGACAAGTGTATGGTGTATGCATGAGGCCATCAAACCAACATGAAACAGAGGTACAACATGACCAAAAAACACCAAATACTTGCTAAAATGGAGTTAAAACAAACTAAGTAAATATGCTACTATTATGAGCCCTTAAGGCAAGCAAATGAGACATAAGGAAAGAGGGGTGTCCCTCCCCTATACAAGACCTCAAAACCACTTCTCCACCACTAAAAATCCTCTGGATTTCAGTAGTGAGAAGGTTGAAACAAGAAAGGTTCCAAAGCCAAAAGGAAGAGGCACAAAATGAGGCCAAACAAGGCCTAAGGGGGGGTAAACAACCCCCAACACAAAAGTGACCTTAATGAAACATCTCAAGCATGAAAATACAAAAACAATTTCAGTAGGACACTAAGCTCAAAACAGCATGCAAGTATTTCTAAAAGCTTAAGAAAAAATGAGGAATAAAAGAGTAGTTTCTCACCCTTGAAGAACACTTCAAGAACACCAACTCTAGCACCTCCTTCTGGTCAAAACCAACTCAAAAACTCTTAAATCAACTCCTTAGCACCTCAGTAACTAAAGGGTAGTGTAACACTAGGTGCCTTAGTGCAAAAACATGAACAAAAACACCCTTTAGAACACTATTACACATACAAATATAGAGAGAGAGTGATATATCTTCTCTCTCAGATTGTTCAACCTCTGGAAAGGGAGGAGAGGCCCTCCTCTTATAAAAAATCAACTTCTAAGCTTCTTAGAGAAGCTAAGTGTAAGGATAAAATCCCTCCATACACGTGTATGGAGGACAGAGTCTGTGCTCACCAGCTGGCACAGCTGGCATGCACAATGCCTGAAAAAGGCAAAGAAAAGGCCTCGGCTAGAGAATGTGGCCGATCGACCAAAACAATGGCTGGCCGACCAAATACGGTGCCGATCGACCAATACATTTGGCCGGTGGCGAGAAAACAAGGTCGGTGGCCTCAGGACATGGCCGGTGGGTTAAGGGGATGGCCAACAAGCCACTTCCTACCCTCACGTGCAAAAACCACAAGTTCTTGGTCCACAACTAAGCACAAAACAGTCAAGTTAAGAGATCCTAAGGCAAGGCGCGCGATCGAAACTTCCGAGATCTCAAAACAAACACAAAAATGGATGATCATCGAGTGTTCAAACGATGACGTCCAAGTCTTGAGGACGATCAAAAATGGGGTATCTACAGCAGTTCAAGGGGTCTGCTGACTTTCAGGTGGCTGTCGATGCCGCGATCGCCAACAGCTTGGCGACAAAGGGGGCTGGCCCGTCGGGGGCGACCGCTGGGAGCAGGAGTGAAGAAGAAATGATCCAGAGCTTCCAGCGGTCGGACTTCTATAAACATGAGATGGCTAAGTTCTGGGACAGCAGCTGGAAGATGTTCAAGCGTAAAGCAGAACAGCTGTTCCCAGACTTAGACTTCAGCAGTGTCAAGATTGTGGCCCAGACCCCCTTAGACGAGGGCGTTGAAGAAGAAGATCTCGCCTCAAGTGAAGAGGAATGAGTGGTGTGGAGAAAATTTGGACATAGAATTTTGGTTGTTTTGTGTTTGTTTTTTTTTGTTTTTTTTTGAATTGCTGTAATAAACTTATGTACAAGTTTGTGAATGAATAAAATTATAAGTTTGTGTTTGTCACACTGCTGTCTTTATTTTTGTGAGTTAGAAATGAATGAGAATGGTTTGTTCAAATTAGGCTTGACTTGTAAAACCTGATAAGTAAGAAAACAATCTGACTTGTAAGGGAAACATGTAAGAAAGTCAAAAATGTGAAGTTTCAAATCACGCCCAAAAATGAAGTTATAAATCATGTTGTGAGAGTGTTGAGAAATGATAGGTTGGTTTGGAAAATGTAAGTTAACAGATGTAAAGAGTGTGAAGAGGTGTAAAAACGTGAACCTGAAATTTGACTAAGTATGGTAATTATGCCACAATCATGACGGTGCAAGGACGGCCTTTCATGCTCAGTCTGGCTGAGGTGTTTCATGCTCGGTCTGGCTGAGGCCTTATGCTCAGTCAGGTTGAGCTCTTTGTGCTCAGTCTGGTTGAGGCTTTAAGTAACTCGGTCTGGCTGAGCTCTTCGTGCTCAGTTTGGCTGAGGCTTTTTATGCTCGGTTTGGCCGAGACTTTATGCTCAGTCTGACTGAGCTCTTCATGCTCAGTCTGGCTGAGGCTTTAAGTAACTCGGTCTGGCTGAGCTCTCCGTGCTCAGTCTGGCTGAGGCTTTAAGTAACTCAGTCTGGCTGAGCTCTTCGTGCTCAGTCTGGCTGAGGCTTTTTATGCTCAGTCTGGCCGAGACTTTATGCTTAGTCTGGTTGAAATCTCCGTGCTCAGTCTGGCTGAGGCTTTGTATGCTCGGTCTGGCCGAGGTTTTATGTTCAGTCTGGCTGAGGCTCTGTATGCTCGGACTGGCCGAGGCTTTATGCTCAGTCTGGCTGAGGCTACAATCAAAGCGTTATTGAAAGACCACACAGATAACTGAGCTATAGGCTTGTTGTCATTAAAATGTGGCCTAGTTGATCAAAGATTTACATCATATGAGAGGAAGATAAGAACATTCAAGCGCGTAAATTGCCAAAAATGAAATACAGCAAAAGATTGATACAAGAATTGAACTTTTATTGAAAATAGCGCTTCAAGTGCTCGGCGTTCCATGGGTGGGGTAGATCTCGGCCCTCCATGTCCTAAAGTCGGTAAGTGCCCGGACGAGGCCTGGCTTTAACAACGTAAGGTCCTTCCCATTTGGCTGGTAGTTTGCCCTCAGCCAGATTCTTGGTGGCGAGGGTTACCTCCCGCAAAACAAGGTCCCCCACGGTGAACTCCTTTGGTCGGACTTTACGGTTGTAATATGTTCTCATCTTCTGTTGGTATGAGGTCCGTCTGACAGCAGTGGTTTCTCGGAGCTCTTCGATTAGGTCTAGGTCTGCCTGACGTAGCTCCTCAGTTAGTTCTGGATTCGAGTGTAGGATTCTTGGGGTAGGCAGACCGATTTCTACTGGGATGACCGCCTCAGCGTCGCATGTTAAGCGAAAAAGGGTCTCCCCAGTGGGAGTTCGAGCGGTAGTGCGGTAGGCCTAGAGTACATTCGGTAATTCCTCAGCCCAGAGTCCTTTAGCAGCTTCCAGCTTAGTTTTGATAATCTTGAGAAGAGAACGGTTTGTGACCTCAACTTAGCCATTGGCTTGGGGATGGCCTGGGAAAGAGAAACATGGCTGGATTTGAAGTTCTGCATAGAATTTCCTGAATTTGGCATTGTCGAATTGTTTGCCGTTGTCAGAGACGATGGCTTGGAGGATGCCAAATCTGCATATGATCGACTACCAGATGAATCTGGTTTTGTTTCGCTCGATAATCGTGGCAAGGGGTTCCGCCTCCACCCATTTAGTGAAGTAATCAATGGCAACAATGGCGAATTTAGTTTGGCCTCGGCCAGTGGGCAATGGGCCAACTAGGTCGATCCCCCATTTGGCAAATGGGTAGGGACTACAAAGTGTGATCAATTCTGTGGGTGGAGCCTGGGGATGTTGGCAAAACGCTGGCACTTGTCACATTTGAGCACGAAGTCTGTCGCATCTTGATTGAAAGTAGGCCAGAAATAACCAGTGCGGAGTATTTTGTGAGCCAGGGACCTGCCACCCGAATGATTGCCACATACACCCTCATGGACTTCTCTCACCACGTAGGTCGCTTGAGCAGGGTTGAGGCATCTCAGGTATAGGCGTGAAAAACCACGTTTGTACAAGAGACCACTGACAAGAATGTAATTGGACGACCGGGCCCTGACTTTGGCGGCCTGCTGTTTGTCATCTAGCAGTTCCCCCGTTGTCAAAAATAGAAAGATGTCGGACGCCCATGGGATAGGTTCATTTTGGAGGAAGTGGAATTCCTGTTGGTTGGGGGAAATGGCAGGGTGGGTCAGGTACTCGAGACGGACACCGTGGTTGAGGTCTGACTAGTCTGTAGAGGCTAATTGAGCCATCTCATCTACCTTGGAGTTTTTCACCCGGGGAATATGCTTAACATGGAAAGTATTGGTGAGGCGAGCAAGGGGGAGTGCAATATCCCTGTAAGCCCGCATGGTATCTTCTTTGGCATCGAATTCCCCCATAATTTGTTCGACAATAAGTTAGGAATCGCTGAACACCCGGATATGGCTGACGCCAATGTCTTTGGCTAGGCGGAGACATGCTATCAATGCCTCATATTTGGCCTCATTATTGCTTGCATCGAACAAGAACCGGAGAGCACATTGGAAATAACTGCCCTCGGGGGCGGTGAGGATGAGACCAGCCCCACTGCCTTCTTTGCAGGATGATCTGTCGACGTTTAGGGTCCAAGAATGGGGGTCTACTGTCTTAGTTTGGGGTTGAGGAGGTGGTGGGGCCATGGTCGGAATGGGATTAGTAAATTCCTGGATAAAATCGGTAACAGTCTGTCCTTTGATCGCCGTTCGAGGTCTGTAGGAGATATCAAACTGGCTGAGCTCGATTGACCATTGCATAAGTCGGTCGGACAGCTCTGATTGTTGCATGATTTTCTTCAACGGTTGGTCAGTGAGGACGACAATGGAGTGGGCCTGGAAGTAAGGTCGGAGTCGTCTTGAGGCTATAACCAAGGCTAAGGCCATTTTTTCAAGCAATGGGTAATTCTGTTCTGCACCCCTGAGAGCCCGGCTGATGTAGTAGTCCGGTCGTTGGACAGAGCTATCTTCCCTGATGAGTGCGGCACTAACTGTGGTGTTTGACACGGCCAAATAGAGAAAGAGGGGTTCACCCATGATTGCCTGAGAAAGTAAGGGGGGGTTAGTCATGTACTGTTTCAACTGCTGAAAGGCCTCTTCGAATTTTGCCGTCCACGCAAAAGTTTGCCGAAAAACTTTGAAAAAGGGGAGGCACTTGTCCGTTGCGCGGGAAATGAAGCGGTTGAGGACGGCAACTCGGCCAGTAAGCCGCTGAACCTCCTTAACCGTCCTGGGTGACTGCATTTCGATTAAGGCCTTAATCTTTTCGGGGTTAGCTTCGATGCCCCGCTGACTGACCATGAAACCAAAGAACTTTCCAGATCCTACATTTCTCCGGATTGAGCTTCATTTGGTACTTCCGTAGGGTGCTGAAGGTCTCTCGCAGGTTGGCCAGATGATCAGTGGAGAGCTTGCTCTTGACTAGCATGTTGTCAACATATACCTCCATGTTCCGGCCTATCTGATGATGAAAGACGGCATTGACCAATCGTTGGTAAGTGGCTCTAGCATTTTTTAACCCAAACGGCATCACACGGTAATCGTAGATGCCCTAGTCGGTGATGAAGGAGGTGTGTTCCTGGTCGGACGGGTGCATCAGAATTTGGTTATACCCAGAAAAGGCATCCATGAATCTGAGCATTTGATGGCTGGCTGTGGCATCAACCAGTAGATCTATGCAAGGAAGAGGGTAGCTGTCTTTGGGGCAAGCTCGGCTGAGGTCGGAGTAGTCGACACAGAGTTGCCATTTACCATTGTTTTTACGAACCAGAACCACATTCGACAGCCACCTGGGGTAGTCCACATTTGTGATAAACTGTGCCTTAATGAGCTTATCTACTTCAGAAGCAATAAGGTTATTGCCCTCCGGGTGGAAGATGCGCTGTTTCTGGCGGATGGGTCGAAAATGGGGCTCAATGCTGAGACGGTGGATGATGAAGGAGGGGTCAATACCTGGCATGTTGGAGTGAGTCCAGGCAAACACATCGTTGTGTTCAATCAGGAGGGCGGTGAGGTTGGCCTTGGCCTGAGGGGATAGTTGGCTGCCAATCTTGGCGGTTTTGGCCGGGTTGGTGGGATCGATGAGGACCTCGACGAGCTCCTCCACTGGTTCCCCTCTGA
This sequence comes from Camellia sinensis, assembly GCF_004153795.1. Classification (NCBI taxonomy): domain Eukaryota; kingdom Viridiplantae; phylum Streptophyta; class Magnoliopsida; order Ericales; family Theaceae; genus Camellia; species Camellia sinensis. Next base: position 539,866 of record NW_021025205.1, on the reverse strand, counting down.
TCAGCTCGTCCTCGTCTCTGACGTCGAGTCCTTCAATGATCATAGCCTCCTTGAGCTTGACTTCTTTAAGGGAGGCGACATAACATTCTCTGGCAACGGTCTGCTCTCCCCTCATTGTGTCGACCCCAAGATCGGTAGGGAACTTGATGGCTAGGTGGAAAGTGGATGTGACAGCCTGGAAAGCATTTAGGGCGGTGCGGCCAAGGATGATGTTGTAGGCAGAGGGGCAATCGACAACAAGGAAGGTAAGCAACTTTGTGGTCTGTCGCGGGTATTCACTGATTGTGATGGGAAGATCGATGGAGCCGATGAAGGTCACTCGGTTACTAGTGAAACCGACCAAAAGGGTTTGGAGAGGAGACTGACTTTCTTCCCCAATCTTGAGCTAACGGAAACAGTTGAGGAAGATGATGTTTGAAGAACTGCCATTGTCGATGAGAACTCGTCAGACCTTGTAATTGGAAAGGAGCGCAGAAATGATGAAAGGGTCGTCATGGGGGTAGCGGATGCCTGTGCAGTCGGCGTCCATAAAGGTGATAGGCTCAGTCCACTGCCTGGGCTGTTTGGAGGGTCAGTCCAATGTGGCAACTTCTTTGTCTGAGCCCTGCCTTATTTTTCTGAGTTCTGCCCGCTGAGCCGAGTGGGATGGTCCTCCACAAGCAAGCTCGTCGGAGATAACTCTAATTTCTCCAACAGATGGGTCGGGGTTACCTTGTGCCCGAGGTTGTTGTAGAGGGCGATCACGACCTTGGTTAGGTTGTGCTGGTTGTCGAGGAGGGGTACGCCAGCGGTTGTTTCTGACGGGTTCAGTTCTTGGCCTCTACTGGGGGCGAGCTTCCATGAACCGACTGAAACGCCCCTGACGGATTAGACCCTCGACCTGGTCTTTGAGGTTTACACACTGTTCGGTGTTATGGTCGTGGTCCTGGTAGAAGCGGCAGTATTTGGACTGGTTTCGCCGGTTAGAAAGAGACTGCGACAGTTGGGGCCATTTGAGGGGATAATATCGCTGGATCTGGTTCAAGACTTGTTCCATGGGGGAGTTGAGGGGTGTGTATCTCTCGAACCGGCCAGGCAGTCAGGTTGACGCCGGACGGTCGGCTCGGGGCGGTCGGTCATTGTACTAAGGTGTTTGGTGAGTGTACTGGGTGTTTCTGATTTCTGAGTCTTTTCTCTTTTCTCTGGGGGTCAGGTTTTTGACTATTGGGTCTTGCTGGGCGGCTAGGGAATCTTCGGTATTCATGTATTTTTGGGCTTTGGAGAGTAGGGTTGCCATGGAGGTCGGGAGATTTTTTGAGAGGGAGAAAAGGAAATCAGATGACCGTAGGCCGGCCATGAAAGCCGTAAGGATGACCTTGTCATCGTTTTTCGCTACTGTAAGGCTTCGGTATTGAAGCGGGTAACGAAACTGCGCAGCGACTCCCCCTCGCTCTGACGGATGTTGAGGAGTTGGGTTATTGGGCGTCGCTAGCGCTGGACTCCAATGAAATGGCTGAGGAAAGAGTCGCTAAGATGCTAGAAAGTGGAGACAGAGTCTGCTGGCAATTGATTAAACCAAAGTCGAGCCGACCCCTTGAGTGTTACAGGGAAAGTCCGACACATGATTTCGTTCGGGAATACATGGAGGATCATGAGGGTCCGGTAGGTCTCCAAGTGATCAACTGGGTCTGTTGTCCCATCAAAAGAGTCAATGGTAGGCATTTTGAACTTAGGCGGTAGAGGTTTGTCCCGGATGGAGGTAACGAATGGTGGTTGGCTGTGGTGGATGGTTTATGTTGTATGTTCTACATGACTCCTTGGAGCTGGAGCTTCATGGCTCGGAGTTCTGCATCCCAGAGAGGAATGTTGTCACCACTGGAGGGGAACGGGGGCTGGACGCTACTGGCCTCTCCCTCGGGGGTTGGTACTAGGACCGATGGGTGCGAGGCCCGGGGTGGCAGGTTTATACCTGGGGAAGGGGGTTGCAAGCCTTCCAAGTTGGGTGGATTAGGCTGCAGGATAGTATGGCTCGGGGCTCGTTCTTGGTTGGGTGGAATATATGGAGGTAGTGGAGGAGGCATAGGAAGGTTTCTTTGGAGTAGAGCATTAATCAAGGCTTGGTTTTGCTCGGCTAAGCGGTTAATGCTGTTGGTGAGTTCGGTGAAATACTGTGGTGGGTTATTCAGATTGGGAAGGTCGGCTTGATGATCGGGAGCATTGGGGTGAGAAGCCATGGATCTAGTTATGACCATCCACCTTCACAAGTGGTAGGAGGGGGTTATTGGGAGAGGGTCTCCAGCGACAATGAGCACAACTGGCGCGCGGAACAAAAACGTTTCGCACAGACGGCGCCAACTGATGATACAGTTCGTTCCAGGTGGAACGGGTCAGACTGATCCACGCTCCTCGAGCCTATGTCCGAATGACCAAACCCACCAGAAGACCTGCACAAGAGCTCAATGGGAAACGAGGAGTCCCCCAGCGAACCCTCCGATGAGCAAGTTAGAAAGAGAGAAGTGGAATGTGTAGATAGATTAGAGATAGAAAAATTTAACCTTCTTCTTGTCTTTTACGTTTGTTTATGTCCTCTGGTAATTATTTCGTTGTCCCTTCCGACCTGTCATCTTGGTCGAAAGTCTATGCTCTAGCTTACCTTGTTCGTGGTGAAGGCGTTCTGTCCCGACGGAGAGGGGTTATCACAATAAATGTTGTAAGGGGCCTTATTAATGGCGATATGCAGTGACAATAACTTTGCAGATCTTTATCTACTTATGTGGCTTGCCCTTCTCTTGCCATGTGTCTTGATGTCATTGGTTCTCATTGTTATTTGGGGCTTCAGCAATGCTGGGCTTTAGTATTTGAGTTATGTATTGGCCCCTATGGCCCTAAATGGTGGGCTATAATCTTTATGGGCTTACCCATGTCAATTTTATACAAAATTAAAAGTAAGTTTAGAATCAAATAAAAAATTTAATTTAAGTGAAAAAATTAATTTCAAGTGAGTCATGCTAGGATTAATCTTCCAATATTATAAAGGACAAGCAAACAAATTTAAAATCCAAAAAATTGTATTTTTATTTATTAAAAAAAAAAACCCTACATCGCTAGATATCACAGTTCATTTTAAAAAAAAAAAAAAAAAAATCTTATTAATGTGAACAATTTCAATATAATTGTTAAATCATATTATTATTAACATGAGATATTATCATTTAATAACAAAGGCCTCGTTTGGGTATACGGTTAGAAGCTGCGGTTGTGCGTTTTTTTCAAAAAGCCAAACGTTGGCTTTTTTGTGCAGAAACTCATTTGGGAAGCTGGTTAAACGCGATATGATAATTTACGAATATATCCTCCATTCACTTCAAGTGAAATTCTATAATTACCAAAGGGGGGGAGTATTTTGGTGATTTTATATTATGGCATGGTGATGTGACAGTATTAAAAATTATTAATTAAAAAAGTAAAAAAATAACTTTTTACCAACTTTCTAAATAATTTTTTAAAAAAATCAAAAAACTTAGTTAAAAATCAAAAAATAACTTTTTACTATTTTCTCAAAACAAGTCAAAATATCAAGTAAGGCGGATGTAACACAATATGCCTTCGTTTGAGAAGTCCAAACTTGGACTTTTTTTTTGATATTTTAGCCACAAAAACAAAATAAGCTTTTTAATCTAATAAGACATCACATCTAATTCGTAATCATTATATTCTTTATCTCACAAAAAAGTCAAAAAAATCAAAAACTCTTCCCAACTCAAGCCTTTTAACCCCAGACTAAAATAATTAAAAAAACAAAAAAATCAAAAAGTCAACCCATTTTTCAAACAGGCTATACAGGAAAAATGTAGTTGGCCAACTTAAATCTTCAAAAATCTTAAATTATTTGATTTTACTACAGTGAATCACATTTATATACAATAAAATACTTGCCAAAAAATCAACCCATTTTTCAAACAGGCTATACAGGAAAAATGTGGTCGGCCAACTTAAACCTTCAAAAATCTTAAATTATGCGATTTGACTACAGTGATCACATTTATATACAATAAAATACTTGTCACTCATTTGTTATTGGGAAATAATAGAGAGCTCTAAATATAGAGCTCTAATTTGAGCTCTAATGATGTGTCAAAGCAAAAAAAAAAAAAACAAAACAAAACAAAACACAAACATCACATCAGGATGGGACCCAATCACATTTATATACAATAAAATACTTGTCACTCATTTGTTATTAGTGTAAGAGGAATACACGCGAATCGTGAGTCCTTTCCTTTGAACTATTGCGATGATGACATACAAAATAATAAATATCTTGCGACAAGAATAAAAATATGGAAAGTCTAGATTGGAAAGATTTATTTGGTCTATAAGACTTATCACGGATTTTATTTTAATATTTTAAATTATTTATTTTATCAAATATTTTGTATATTTTATTTATACAAAAAAATTAGATTGATTTGATAATTACAACTTATTCAATTTATTATTTTTGCCATCAAAAAATATGTGGTTTATTTTTTAAAAACACAATTATCGTTTATTTTTTTAGTAAAAAACACAATAAATTAAACAAGTTAAAATTATTGGATCAATCTAATTTTTTGTAGATAAAATGCTCGAAGTATCCAAACAACCCCCTCCAATCCAAATTTTGGATAGGAGGGAATCCTCCTAAAAATATTATCAGTGTAACATTATTGTAAATTGTTTATAAAAAAAAGAATTATAAGTGTGGGGATATAATTTTAGTATTATCCACGTGATTTGGTTGTGAGAAATTCTATTTTCACATAAGAGTGTAAAAATGACCCGCGACCCATGGGTGACTTGGTTAGACCCGAGCCTAACCTAGGACCTTGAGCCTGGGCCTGAGCCATCATTTTAAAGCCCGACCCGCTTATGGCCTGCCCAAAGCCCGATCCGAGACCTGGTTTGCCTGGGGTCCAGTGTCATTTTTGGTGGAAAAAAATAAAATTTTGGTGAAAAGAATAGTAAAAAATTTTAAAAAAATGTTCAGGCCTTACCCAAGCCCAAGCCTCACCCTAGGCCCACCGCCTCGCCCCCCCCTCTGCCCAAGGCCTAAATACCCCCTGAGTCTAATTTTCTAGCCCATGAGCCTTCCCGGCCTCGCACATCAAATTAGCTCAGTCTACACACTTAATGAAGCTTTTTTATATTACGTTTTTGTCTCAAAATAAAAATACTAAAATACCCTCATCTTTCCAATGAAAACCTTAAGTTATCGCCCATTTTTGAACCCAAAGGGTTATGAGACGTGATTCTGATTCGTTTGGCTAGCTTTACAGGTTTAAACGCATTGAGCATCCGATTTGGTTGAAGAGGAAACAAGAATTGCTACAATAAATGCAATAATTGTTTGATGAAGAATCATATTCAACACTAATTGGAAGCGAACGAAGCAATCATAACATCTCTGCACTAGGTAAAAATTAGTGTCAAAAAGTCAAAAGAATCAATAACTTAGATTTGAGAGAAAAGAAGCTTATTGGCCCTTGAAGTTATTGGGATATTAAAGGGTGTTGTTGATGTGGTTGTTGAGAAAATTGCGTTTCTTATTAAATGTCTATACTATATATGATGATGCTTACTGTGCAATGCTTGAATGGCCTGTAATTGTTTTGTGATTTCGAAGTTGGAATATGCAATCAAGTCTTTGGCAATTGGAACCAAAACCAACGGTGTTCTTCAATCTTTATTGACAACTATATATTAGGTTCACGTAACCTAAGTTATCTCCCTCTCTACAGTTGGGGTTGTTATTGGTCGTTGGTGGTAGAGATCAGATTGCGATGGTAAAGGAAGACAGCAACCGGAGGTGACAGTTGGGGATGGCTGGAGGTGGCAGAGGCTGGTGGTACTGGTGATGTGAAGAATAAAGGAGATGAGGGCATTTTTGGTAGAATAAGTTGTGTATTAAGTAAAAAAATGAGATTTCAAATTCATTAAGTGCGTGTTTTGAGAAATAATGTACACAAAGAACATTTGATGTATGGAAGTAGAATTTCCCCTTGGTTGTTAGCCGATGTGCTATATGGATAGTTAGCCGATGTGCTATATGGATAGCAGTGTTCAGTCGAGGTATGATTAGATCACACCAGAACTCGAGATATTCGAATGAGGGACTTGAGACATAGATGATGACAAACTCCTTGTTTGGATAAGTTTGGACTCTTGAGAGAGTTAATCCCATTCCAACTAGGAGAGAGGAGTCCAAAATAAGTGTTATTTTTGAAAGGGATAAGAGTCGTGAGAAGTGAGTCTTCTAAGACATGGAGAGCACAATTTGTTATATAAGGCAGACACTCCTATAGATCAAAGTATATTTTCACTTGAGAGTTTTTATTCTGTCAGATTATCTTGTGAGATATCGATTTATTGGTCAGATCGTCAGAATGCCCTCTCGGTGGATAGCCATCGGTTTAGATATTCTGTTTATAATGTGCAGGTATTGGACCTATCTAGTGTACGAGCTCTTTAGCTTTGTTCCCTAAATCTTGGAGTGAGATTCACATTGGTTGTGTGACCATATTTTAACACACATAATAAGTTTGTTAAAACATCTTCTCGAAGTTAGTTAAAAACATTAGTTTAATGATTAAAAATAAATGTACAAACTAATGTTACAAAAACTAGCTTGTTTGATATATTTTAAATTTTCTATTTTTAAATGACTTTTTAATATTGATATATTTGATAATTTTGCTTGTTTTTAGTTTCTTCAAAAACATTTTTCAGAAAATTCTATTTCTTATTTTTTATTTTTTTTATTTTTTTACTGGATATTTTTAATATTGTAAACCATTTTTTAATTTTTAGACACATTTAACATAAATACACATAAAAAATATAATTTTTATGAAAAAAAATCTTTTAAAAATTCACTAAATATCAAAAATACGAAAAAAAAATACGAGAATTCAATATATTTTTCATATTTTTATGTATCTATTAATTTTTAAAATATTTTTTCACAATTTTTTACTTTTTAGATACATCTAAATAAGGTGCATCTAAAAAAATAAAAAAAAAAGTTTAAATTTTTAAAAATATTCACTAAAAAAATATGAAAAATAAAAAATTTAATTTTCAAAAAACTTAATCTTAAAAACTCAAATAAAAAACACACATTAGTTTTTATTTTATTTTTTTACTCAGATTATAATCCAAGTGATTATGAGGGGCACTTAGGTATTGATAAAGTGAAATCTCAAATTCAAGTAAATGAAGTGGAATGGCCTATTCTAACCCTCGAACTCTACTAACCTACTAACATTAAACCTAACATTAAACTATGTGAAAAAATAAGCACTAAATTTTTAGATTTTTTATACAAAAGGATCAATTTATCTTTGATAATAATGCATTATAATAAGATGGGTAACAAGGGTAAAATCAAAAATCACGAAGTGGATTTTTTTTTTACGAGAAATTAATCGATTAGTGACTAATTATTAATTATTTTTTTAAAGAATTAAGTATTACAAAATAAGTCAAGATATTTTATAATAAATAGATTTTTTTAACAACGGCCAAATGAAGCTGAGTCATGTGAGTTGGCCGCCTAGATGAACGCCAACATTGAGGGGTGATTTGGAATGTTATTTTTTGACTTTTTATAAAAAGATGTGTAAAAAAATAAAGAGGAGATATTGATTAATGTAATTTAAAAAAGATAAAAAGATGGACTAAAATAGATTATACCAAACAAGGCTTGAATCACAAAAAACCAGAGGAGAAATTATATTGTGCTCCTAGGACAAATATAGGAAGGGACAATGGATTCTTTTCAGTTGATATATATGTAATTGGACGGACATCAAACATCAGTAAAAGTAGATTTGATCACATTTAGATAATCTAATTTTAAAAGTAGTTTGTTAATTATTTTTTAGACAAATATAATCTAATCAAGTAATTTTCGATATTCAATCGACTTAATTTTTAATATGCATAATCTTCTTAAGGTACCCTACAAAATGAGCGATTTTTAGTATGCATTATTTTGTATCAATAATTTTTGAAAATATTAATTAGTAAATAAAAAAGAAAACAAGACTAATAAATAACGGTCGTAAATTATTCAACAGCAGTGATTGGGAGCTTTAGTAGAGCTACTCTAATAGCAGCTCTATTGAGCTGGCAACCAATTAAAAAAAAAAAAAAAAAAACAGAAAAAGACAAAACAATGGCCAGAAGAAGACAATTTAATGCTAAATTTAGAAGTGCTCTTTTAAAGCTCTAAAGCAATTTTGATTATTCAAACTATTTTTTAGAGTCAACAGAACAATATGGGTATGTTTGATTGGAAGGATTAAAGTATGGGATTGGGATTATTAATCCGTGGGCCCAATCATCCTATGTTTGTTTTGACATTTTGGTTTAGGATTATTAATCCAATGGATAATTAATCCAACAAATTTGTAGGATTATTAGTAATGGGGTAGGGGTGGGATAGTTAATACCACACTAATTTGATAGAATTATTAATACCTCACTATTAGTGTTGTGAATCAAACATAGCCTATAAGTCGCGTAGAGTACTCTTCTAGGACTAACTTGTCCTACAAGAGACGGCACGAAAGTAGCATTTTGTGTGTCATTTCACAACAACTACACGTATCACACACTCTCTTTGAGGCGAGCCCTAGATACTTGTGAAGGATTTTGTGGAGAAAAAAAAAAATTTGTAAAAATAGTTTAATCTCTATTTTTTTTTAAAAAAAAAAAAAAATTCAAGTCTCAATTATATTCCAAAACTGTATTCAGATATTAAATTTATAAAAATAAAAAATAAAAAAAATTACTTTTTACTTATTAGCACTTTTATTAATTTTTTGGGTAAATAAAATAGTTGTCTTGAGGTTTGGTGAAATACATCAAGCTCTACAAATTTAATATAATTGTATTTAAGTTGTATTTGGATCATATATTTAGATAGATTTAGATAGGTAATTCTTAACTAAAGGTACGATCCAAGCACAGTTTTTTTTTACATTCATGATTCAAACACAATTTTAGACTTTCTTAAAATTTTAATTGATATAACACTTACATAATCATAAAAAGAAAACTTAAAGTTATCATCTATTTTACACAAATATATACTTTACCCATGTCTGTCTTTGTGTCTACATATTATCTGTATTAAAATTAATTACCGTTTGGTAACACGTACGTTTTCAGTTTTTTGTTTATATTTATAAAAATTTAAAAAACTCAAATAAAAACTTGTTTGGTAAAATTTTGATTTATAAATCAGCGGTCTCAGTTTATAAATTTGGCCAAAAAATGTAAACTCAAAAAATGTATTTCCGTTTTGAGTTTTCAATTTTTTTTTTTTACCACCCAACACTAGCCA
>NW_021025205.1:505364-528303 GCF_004153795.1 Camellia sinensis | reverse complement strand
CATGGGTTTTTTTGAAGCCATTGACTTGGGATCTATGGGTGACAAGTACTTGTTTCTTTGTGTTCATTGGTTTTGTGATTTTGATCCTTGAACGTCAAATTAATGAAGATTTTAATGGGACTCCTCTGCGACAAGTCAGCAACAGTGTCTGGTTCTCTTTCTCAACCATGGTTTTCTCTCACAGTAATTCCCTCTCTTCCTTCTCTTTACTGCATTTGCATATCATTGTATAAAGAGCTTGAAGCCACAAAACACTAGAAAAAATATTATAGCAGCAGTTTGTCTCATCACAACTACAAATTAGTTGTCTAGAATTTATGGATTGTTTATCCAACAAGAGTTAAAACATTAAGAAACCAATTCCATATGGTCATGCATTGTCCATGCAAGCAAGACAAAACATAACATTTCGGGTATGCTTCCATCTTCAACTTGTAAAAAGAAAGGAAAAGTAACAAAATTGTAATTTTTACTTTTGTTATTTTCCTTTCCTCTTTTCTTTTTCCTTCCCAAATTTCTACTCGATTATTTAGAGGACTAAAAAATTTAACCACATCAAATTGATGATACTTATGAATATTGGGAAGAAGAACACAAACAAAGATAGAGACAAATATACAATCACACAAGACATCAAATATTACGTGATTCAACGGAGCCAACATTGAGGGACAATCCCACAAACTATAATTGTCACCATCAAAAAGAAGGAATACTTATAGAGCTATAAGTATTATAAACCCAAGAGGTATTTCAACATAATAACTTATATTTATAGCACAATTCTCAAATTAATTCAGTTTCTTTACAATCCAATTCAAAACTAATAAGGAAGCTTGTAAAATTGAGTAAAATAGATCTTTCTACAAATCTTTATTCAATTAAGAAATAAGATTCATCAAAACTAAATTAATTTGAGAGTGGACAACGAGTAAAAAATTAACAAGAATAATTTGCTTCTATACCACTATCACCCACATCCTTCTATACTCTGCCTCGTGGTCCCTGTGAGGCTTAATAAGGGTGATTCAAACTGTTCATCTCATAGGTTTTAGAGACAAAACATATAAATATATATGTAATAAATTAATTTGATAAAAAATCAATAGATATACAAACTAATTGTGTGAGTTTCATGAAATTGATGATAAATATGATTTTAAACTAAAGTTGTTCATATTATAAAATAAAATATGATAAGTTTTTATATCTATTAATATCTGATTAAATTAATTTTTTTATGTGTTCTTGTTTTTAAAACTCATGTGATAAACAATTTAAATAATTGTTTGTCATGTGCTAAAAAAATAAAAAAATCACTATCCTATTTAAGTCACATTATTTTATTTAAGTCACATTATCTTTCTACCACATTATTTCAAACTCAATCCAAACTCAACCTAATTTATATTTCATAAAAAGTTAAAAAGTACGCTTATTTATGATATATCCTAAACAACCCCTTAACAATTATAGACAATATATCCTAAACCACCCCTTAGCAATTATTGATAAACCACCCCTTAGCAATTATTGACAAGATAAATCACTTTCTAAACGAATCTTAAATGAAGAAAAAAGGACAAATCAAAGAAGCATATAGAAAGAGGCTCCTGCACCTGTAACCTCCTCCATCTGCATGGATACATCTGTCTAATCTGGATTTTGCCATTGAAAACCATATCCCCTCGTCCAACAATGATTTAGATCACTAAAAAATACATTACTAATAGCATTAATATATTAAGAATGACAAAAAAAATAATAAAAAAATAAAAACAAGGTATAGAAAGTGAGCGGGACTCACTACCACATCATTAGTGCTCCCTCTAGTGATCCCCTTTTAGTGCTCCTAAGCATTTTTCTCCCTTCGTCACGTCGCACCCAACCACCCAATTAGGGACGGTTCTTTTGCAACTAATTATTTTAATTAATTTTTTACAAAAAAAAAAAAAGGCGCATAAAAAAATTAAAGAGAATAATAATTTTTTGACTTTTTTAAGTTCCCAAAATAACATTATTGCATTATCTTGATTTTTGTTAATTAAAATAATTAGTTTTGAGTAATGTTATATCTACTTAAAATCTTAATAATAACCTCATTAAAAACATATATGTTCAAACATCGTTGGGTGTTTAAGAACTCGTTTGGGATGTGGGTTGTTTTTTGACTTTTTTAGTCTGGGATTAAAAAGTCTCGTTTGTGATAGATTTTTTTGACGTTTTTAACTTTTGTGAGAGAAAAAATAAAATGATTATGGGTTAAATAAGACATTTTGTCATATTTAACTAAAATAACTTATTTTGTCTTATATAACTATTTTTAGCTCCAAAGGGCATGTCAAACGAATCCTAAATATCATTACTTTTTTTGACAACCAATCACAATTTCTCTTTTGTACTTTTAGTAAGATTTTTAATAAGTTATTAGTATATGTAAAATTATTCATAAATTTTAATATCAACATAACATGTGTTATATAAACGGTGGTACTACATATACCAATTAGGCCATGTTTGTTTGGGTGGACATGAGCTTGGGATTGGACTAATAATCCAATAAAATTATTAATCCAATGTTTGGTTAAACAATTGAAGTACGGACTAATTATTTTAAACTTGACTATTAGTTAAGATAGGATACATAATCCAACGAATTCGTAGTCCTAGGACTATTAGTCATGGGAATGCTAATCCAGTCCGCCTAAACAAACATGGCCTTAGTGTATATACTTGTGTACTAAGTAATGTTATGATATTATTATTGACCACATTTATACAAGTTACAATTATTCAAAACCATACAAATGATACCACATCATCTATTAGTATACTAGTATATACATTAATTAGTACATATAGCATTATTTGTTATATAATAGAGAAATGTCTCATCTCCCTATTTTGAGTAATGTTAACTAAATATTTTATCAAATCTCTCACATGTGTGTAAGACCCACACACATGTGAGTTTGTGTACGTCAGATATCCATCTGAAAGATTTGGTAAAAAAAATTAATAAATTATTTGAAATTCATAACATTTTCTCCTTATTTTAAAACCTCCAATTGTACCTTTAATACCATGACAAACAATAATAACCAATCAATTCTCGTGAAAGTGTGAAAACACTTTACATGGAAGTGAGCCACATCATTAAAAATAAAATTAAAGCAAAAAAATTAAATCGATATAACACTACTCTATATAATAAATGATACAAAGGCCTATTTTGAAAACTTAGCTAAAAGTTACTTTTTGACTTTTATTTTGTTTTAGGTCATATCATTTTTCTATTTTTTCACATATTTTTCAAAAAAAATAAAATAATAAATCAACTCTTAATCTACTTTTCAAAAAAGCCAAAATATTACGCTACAATGATCGAATAATTGTTATTTGGGATGATTTAAATATATACACTTTTTAACTTTTTACGAAAATATGTGCAGAAAAGTAGAGAAATGATACGACCCAAAAAAGATAAAAAAATAAAACGTGTACAAATATAATCAATTATTAGAAAAGGCCAATTTTGATTGCTTTTAGCCTACTAGACATGAGTGATTATTTAGTGATTTTATCAAACAATTATTCTCGTTATTTAATTAAAATAGTGAGTGAATTATTAAATTTCACCTCCATCAAATTAATTATCAAGTTAGTTATTTTAATTTTAATAACTTGGACTCAACAAATATAGTTAGTGATTTTACCTAGTCAAACATTAAAAGAATATTACTTTTCATATATTGAAATTAATTGAGTTGAGTTTATAAAAAATAATTTTAATATAAATAATATATAAAAAGATTAGAGAGTTTGTTAGATAACATATTTAAAAGGTGTATAATTAAAATAGAAAAGTAACTTTTAAGTTAAAATATAACAAATTTTTAATTAATTTGATGGAGATGTTAACATTATTTATTATGTAATATTTATCAAGTTATTTAAAAACTCAACAAAAAAATATTTTTTCCTCCTGTGAGTTGTGATTATATAAAATAATGTAAGAAATAAAATATAATTTCATATATAGAATCACTATAAAATTTAAACGACAAATCCATAACATAGTTTAATATAGAATTAATATTTGGTATAGAATAATGCACATGAAAATAAGAAGGAAAAAAAAAAAAAAAAGGCAATTTAGCATTAAAAAAAAAAAAGTTCTAATACCTTGACAGAATTAAGAATAAAAACATGAAACTCAAAATTGGTATTGAGTTTGTGGATTATCTCAATTTACGATAAAAAATATATGGAAAATAAATATTTATTAAATAGAGTCCATATAAAATAGGTAAAGTTAGTATAATTTAAATTATGTTTGGTTTGTATAGAACTCTATATGTAATTAAGAAATTACATACTGACGTGACTCTATTAGGGGGGGGGGAAAGGAAGCCCTTATAATATGTCACCTAAACATAAAAGAAACATTACTTTTAATAATATATATATGATTTAAATATAAATATGTTATAATTAGATTATCATATAATGATTTTATATGATATATTGTATATATTAAATTATAAGATTGTAAAATAAACACTCTTAACTAAATTAAAAATATCAACTATATAAAAGAATTCAATAAGAACTGATCAAGAAAGAATCACATAACAATATATAAATCCAAAAAGATAAAATAATGAAAACATTCAAACGATAGATACATTTCTGTGTGTGAAGTTATTAATCATCTGTAATATGATGTCAAGGTTTTTCCTCCTGTGAGTTGTGATTATATAAAATAATGTAAGAAATGAAGTGTAATTTAATCTATAGAATGATTAAAAAAATTTAAATGACAAATCTATAATATAGAATTAGTATTGGGTATTGAATAATGCACGAAAAAAAAAATAGAGGGCAATTTGGCATTAAAAAAAAATCCTAACACCTTTGAAAGAATTAAGGTAAATTACACTGACATCCCCTGAGATTTCGTTTGATTACATCCTACCCCCTGATGTTATAGAAATTACATTCACACTCTTGTCGTTAATAGTCTCATTTCACGAACTCTCTACTTATATAAAAGGCAACAACTTCTAGTAGAAAAATAGAGGAAATTAAATTAAAAAAAAAAGATAAAGCAAAGGAAAAAAAAGAAAAAAAACAACAGAAGAAGTAAAACAAAACAAGAAAAAAGAGAGTGTACGAATTCAATATCTTTTTGATACCAACGTTATTTCCATCTAACTAATTATAATAATAGGAGGGTTAGTGTAATTTTCCAAACATCAGGGATAATATGTATTAAATCCAAAACTCATGGGGGTGAAAGTGTATTTTACCCAAAGAATTAAGAAGAAAAACGTGAAAAAAAGACGCATAAAAAAAATAAAGAGAATAATAATTTTTTAACTTTTTTAAGTTCCCAAAATAACACTATTGCATTATCTTGATTTTTATTAATTAAAATAATTAATTTTGAGTAATGTTATATCTACTTAAAATCTTAATAATAATCTTATTAAATACATATATGTTCAAACAACATTGGGTGTTTAAGAACTCATTTGGAATGTGGGTTGATTTTTTTGACTTTTTTTAGTTTAGGATTAAAAAGTCTCGTTTGGGATAGACTTTTTGACTTTTTTAACTTTTGTGAGAGAAAAAATAAAATGATTATGGGTTAGATGAGACATTTTGTCATATTTAACTAAAATAACCTATTTTGTTTTATTTGACTATTTTAGCCCCAAAGGGCATGTCAAACGAACCCTAAATATCATTACTTTTTTTGACAACCAATCACAATTTCTCTTTTGTACTTTTAGTAAGATTTTTAATAAGTTATTAGTATATGTAAAATTATTCATAAATTTTAATACCAACATAACATGTGTTATATAAACGGTGGTGCTACATACACCCATTAGTGTAAATACTTGTGTATCAAGTAGTGTTATGATATTATTATTGATCACATTTATACAAGTTACAAATATTCAAAACCATACAAATGATACCACATCATCTATTAGTATACTAGTGTGTATATTAATTAATACATATAGTATTATTCGTTATATAATAGAGAAATGATCCCAAATAATTAATTAAATATTTTATCAAATCTCTCACATGCGTGTAGGACCCACACCCATGTGAGTTTGTGTAGGTCAAACACTCGTGTGAGAGATTTGGTAAAAAAAATTAGTAAATTATTTGAGATTCATAGTATTTTCTCCTTATTTTATCACCTCCAATTGTACCTTTAATACGGTGGCAAATAATAATAATCAATCAATTCTCGTGAAAGTGTGAAAACACTTTAATACGGTGGCAAATAATAATAATCAATCAATTCTCGTGAAAGTGTGAAAACACTTTACATGGAAGTGAACCACATCATTAAAAATAAAATTAAAGGTAAAAAATTAAATCAATATAACACTACTCTATATAATAAAATGATACAAAAGCCTATTTTGAAAACTTGATTAAAAGTTACTTTTTGACTTTTACTTTGTTTTAGGTCATACCACTTTTGTATTTTTTCACATATTTTTCAAAAAATAATAATAATAATAATAATAAATCAACTCTTAATCTACTTTTCAAAAAAGCCAAAATATTACCCTAAAATGACCAAATAATTGTTGTTTGAGATGATTTAAATAAATATACTTTTTAACCTATTATGAAAATATGTGCAGAAAAATAGAGAGATGATATGACCCAAAAAATATAAAAAGATAAAAAATGTACAAATATAATCAATTAGAAAAGGCCAATTTTGATTGCTTTTAGCGCACTAGACATGAGTGATTATTTAGTGATTTTATCAAACAATTATTCTCGTTATTTAATTAAAATAGTGAGTGAATTATTAAATTTTACCTTCATCAAATTAATTATCAAGTCAGTTATTTTAATTTTAGTAACTTGGACCCAACAAATATAGTTAGTGATTTTACCTAGTCAAACATTAAAAGAATATTACTGTTCATATATGAAATTAATTGAGTTGAGTTTATAAAAAATAATTTTAAAGTAAAATGAATATAAATAATATAGAAAAAGAATAGAGAGTTTGTTGGATAACATATTTAAAAGGTGTATAATTAAAATAGAAAAATAACTTTTAAGTTAAAATATAACAAATTTTTAATTAATTTGATGGAGATGTTCACATTATTTATTATGTAATATTTATCAAGTTATTTAAAAACTCAACAAAAAAATATTAAATATCACTATTTTAACTAACGAGTATTAAAGATAAAATATTAAATAGCATTGCCCAATAGCAAAAAAATATGTCCTCATCAGACTGTACCACCACTGTACAGAACACAACCGCATGAATCACACTTTCCCTCAGAAAAATATTATTTTCTCTCTATTATTCTATTATATAATTACCGACTGAGTCGGTGTAGATGAAACCAAATCTCATCGTATCTAATTGTTTTAATTGATAATTGTTAGATTAGGGATGTTATTTTTTTCAATAATGTTTGAGATCCTCCCTTTTTCTTTCACCCCTTTGACCCTCTTTCCTTTTTATTGGTCAATTTTTCTTTTCCATTTTTTTTTGTTTTCCTTCTCCTCCAATCACCACCCGCCACGTGTGTGTAGGGTTAGTGGGGGTAGTGATTGGAGGGGATCTCTATCAATGCTCTATTTTTTTCCGTCTTACTCTACATCTGCATCTCCTATTCTAAGTATCAATTTTACTAGTTTCGATTAAGAAGTGGGATAAGGACGAGTTTTACTTCTCCTGTCCTGTTCTATCAGAATCTTATCCTGATTATATTTATTAAATATATTTATATATATGTAATAAATATACATATATATAATTTATTTATTATTATTATAATAAAATTAAAATACTAAAATATTATACATAATGTTTATTTTTATTAATTTATTTCTATCTTATATAATATAATTCTTATTAAGTATAAATTATTATTCGTAATGTACTATCGGCATGCCATGCCACATCGTTGCTCTGCATGCCATGGCCGGCAGGCCATGACACGGCGTTGCCCAACATGCCAAGGCTGGCATGTCATGGCACGACATTGGCCCGCATGCCCCGGCACGGCCTTGGCCAGCATACCATGGCACGGCCTTGGTCGGCATGCCCTGCCACGACCAAGGCATGCCACGCAGCGGCGTTGCTCGGCATGTCATGGCACGGCCTTGGCCAGCATGCCTTGCCATCGCCTTGGCCAACATGCCTTGCAACAGCGCTGCCCAGCATGCCAAGCCACGGCCTTGGCCGGCCTGCATGCCATGGCGTTGCCCAGTGTGCCACGGCACGGCTTTGGCCCGTATGCCCTGGCACGGCCTTGGCCGGTATGCCATGCCATGGCACCGCCTCTGCCAGCATGCCATGCCTCAGTGTTACCCAGCATGCCTCAGCCAGCATGCCGTGCCACGGCTTTGCCATCGTCTTGGCCAGCATGCTTTACCTCAGTGTTGCCCAGCGTGCCTTGCCACGGCGTTGCCCAGCCTGCCATGCCACTACGTTACGCAGCATTCCAAGGCCAGTATACCATGCCACAGCGCTGCTCAGCATGCCAAGGCCGGTATGCCATGTCGCAGCGTTGGGTACGGCAACGTTGCCCAGCATGCCGTGTCATGGCCTTGGCCAGCATGCCCTGGCTAGCATGCCATGGCACTGCCTTGTCCAACACGCCATGCCACAGCGTTGGCCAGCATGCCAAGGCCGGCATGCCAAGCCACGGCGTTGCCCTGCATGCCATGCCATGGCCTTGGCCAACATGCCGTGGCACCGCCTTGGCCGGTATGCTACGCCACAGTGTTGCCCAGCAGGGCGAGGCCGGCATGCCTTGCCACGGCCTCGGCCGGCATGCCATCCCACGGCATGTTACAAAATTAACATGCCCACGTAAACATGTTATTATTTGTATTCATATTTTTATTTTTCATGTTACAAAATTAACTCACCTTTCGCCCCGCTTCCGCCACCCTAATTTATCCTGTCCACGATACGGGACGGGGATGGATGTCTATAAACCCGCCCCGTGAACCAATTAACATATATGATGTGCATCAAGACTTTTAGTGTGTATATATATATATATATATATGCCTTCATAAAGTGTCCCTTGGAACCAAAAAAAAAAAACAATTGAAAAACATGAGATATTTTTACATTCAATATATATTTTTATTATTTAAGCCTATTTTTAAGACCTATTTTAATGTTAAATAATACTCTAGAAACGCTTTTTTACATTTGCCTATGTATAAGTTTTTGTTAACAAGTGCCTCCTAAAACAGAAAAAAAAAAAGAAAGAAATAAAAGAAGAAGAAGACATTTTTTTTAAAAATTAAATTCAGCACATTTTTTTTTATTGAAATCAATACTTTTAATATTTTCACCTATTTTCAAGATAATTTTTACCTTAATCTGAATGTTAAGTAATGCCCCAAAAACAGTCTTCAACATTTGTTTATATATAACCAACGGGGATTAGTTCGATTGGTCAGAACTTCTACACCTCACTAGGAGGTTAGTAGTTCGAATCTCCCCACTTACGTGTGAGTCTTATTTTTTGTATATTAATTGAGACATTGTCTCTCACTTTGGGAGTTTAATTGTAAAGTTTGTTTTTGATCTTCATTATTGTGATTGTAATTTATTCGGTTTCATTGTATTATCTTATATGAATCAAATTTTAAAATATAAAATTAAAAAAAAAAACATTTGTTTATATATGTGTGTGTGTATATATATATTTTGCCCCTTTTGCTTAGTCATTTTTTTTCCCCCTTACTCTAGCCTTTGAAATTTTTGTTTTTATTTTAACCCTTCATGTTTCAAATTTTTTTCGATTTACTCCTGAAGCTGCTTTTATTCAAAATTAGATATAAAATATCATGTTAATTGCCACATAATATAAAAATATATTATTATATTGGGATTTATATTTTTGTCAAATGTGTGAGTTATGTAAAATAAAATATTTTTATATTACGTGGTTGTCAATGTAATCATTTTTTGACTAATTTTGAACATAAGTTAGTTTTTGAAGTAAATCAAGGAAAAAAATGACAAATTATACTAACAATCTCTATTATTTGGTGATTCTACTTACACCACTATTTAATCTCTTTACATCCTCCATCTCATTACACCACTAAAAAAATATATAATTTTCGTTACACCCCCAATATATTACCAAAACTAACCCTAAATTAACTATTTCATTTCTTTAGAGTATCCTTATTAGCTTGCCTAAATTTTACCCTAAAATATTATTAAAAAATTCATTCCCTAATTAGGAATCACTTTTTCATCTAACTTTCCCAACAAACTCCCTATTCTTTCTCTATTCTATTGAAATAATCTTTTTAATTATTTTTAAATTTGAATATTTTTTTAATAATAAAATAATATAAAATAAAGTCAACAATGGAGGCTCAAAGGCAACTCCACTTACAGAAGAAAGCAACAAAAGAAGAAACCAGGAACTGGACGTTTGGGAGGTCGACCGGCTGGATGTTCAGGTGGTGTGACAACTCTCACCTCTGATTAGCGTTAAATTGTGATTAAGCATGATAAGTAATTGATTAAGATGAAATCCTGAATTGATTGCATGAGTGTGTTGCTTTAATTGCATTTCTATCTGTTTGCTATAAAATGATCTGTTCATATTTTAACTTCGAACTGCGAATTGAAAGCATTATCGACGACCGATTTAGAAATTGATTAGTATAATGTGCTAATTAGGATTTATGTGATTTTATGATAAGTTTCATTAAAATTCAAATTGGAATGATTAAATTAGAATTTTCAATGTTAAATTGATTGAGCCTAGTTAATTACATGTTTTGCCATTGAGTGGACCATTTTCTAAAACATTGTGTGAGACTTAATTTATGCATTTGATACATCATCTCACCCATCTCCAAGACCAAAATCGTGAGAGAGTTAGAGAGTTGGAAGAAAACTTGATTTCATCAAGAGTTGCTTGGAAAATTAGAGGAATTGAAGAAGATTTGCAAAATTAGACTTCCATACTTGGAATTCAAGACTTAAGGTAGGAAATTCTTTCTCTTAAATATGAAATTAAGTTGTTACATGCATGGTTCATGGAAAATTGGTGATTAGAGTCAAGAATTAGCTTAAAGTGTTGTATTGAGTAGCAATGTTTGCATGCATGTTCATATCATTGAGTTTTAAGATCTTTTTCATGAGAATTTCCACATGCATGTCCACATTTTGGCTGTACTCTTGAAATTCACCACGTTTTTTAGCTTAATCTTGCATTTGGTTATGTCTTGGAGCATTAGAGTTCTTAGGAACTCATGCATGTTGTGTTCTTGCTATGTTCATAAAGTTTCATTAAAAACTGTGTTATATTGTCATACCTGGGGGCTTGATTTTTTAAAATGATCCTTGAAACATGTTGTATTATGGGCTTCTAAGTGTTTTCTAGAAAATTAGCCCAGAAAAATTGAATTTGAAGCTTTTGAGATTGAGTTTTGTGCTTGAGGATCAATCTGGAAATTCCAGATTTTTGATCTACGCTCGAGCGGAGGACTTCACGCTCGAGCATACACTCTGAGTGCATGCACTTCCGCTCAAGCGTCGATAGTCACGCTCGAGCGTGAAATGCATATGCCCAGAAGTTCATGTGATTTGCAGTCCGCTCGAGCGAGGTAATCTGCGCTCGAGCGAGGGTCTAAGTCTCACGCTCGATCATGGGTCGAGCGTCCATTGAGCGTGAATAACGTGCAACCAGTACTTTTTCATGAGTTTGCAGTCCGCTTGAGCGAGGGAAGTCACGCTTGAGCGTAGCCTCTTTGTCTGCATGTCCGCTCGAGTGGGGAAAGCCACGCTTGAGCGAGACCCCTGTTTTCAGCAAATTTTGAAAAGTGTTTTAAAGTACATTTTTGCATCCTTATTCCGTCCTAGGCATTCCTAGGCTATGTTTAAGGCATCTTAATGAGGATAAAGTTATAGGACCACACCAAGCCATATAGGGGCTCAGTTATTAATCCCAAATGCGTAACTTAGTGTGTGTTCGTTCTGCAACTGTGTAGGGTTGGCACTCGAGGACGCTGATTAGCCTGCCGATAGCCTAGTAATCTGTGAGTAACGATGTTGTAAAGATATGTTTAATTCTAATTATTTTCTGAACGATTGGCTGTACTGCTTTCTGAAATAACATTATTTACTAAATGAATATTTGTCCTATTTTACGAACTGTACTTATGGCATCCATAGCAATTTACTGCTACTGTACTGTTACTGTTACTGCTACTGTTACAGAGATCTCTGTCAGTTCCAACGTTTGGAACCACTATTGTTTACTATTTGATGGCCATCAATTGACTGCTCGGTCTATTAAGACCTACTGTACTGTTTTGCTATAGGATGTACCACATATAATTGTTGTGATTTCTGATTGACTGATTTGGCATAAAATATGAGTCACTGATTGAATAACTGATCTACTGATGCAAATGACTGTTTTAATTACTGAAAGGACACTCATTCTCAACCCTTTACGCATTTGTTATTCACTGGGTTTTAACTTACTGTTTATATACGTATGTAGGTGGACAGGCACCGAACCGAAGCTAAAAGCGTCAAGTTAAGCTTTCATTTTGTCAAGTCAATCATTGTGCCTCACTTCGAGGTTCCAAGTCTGTTTAAGCCAAGGCTGTTTTGAGGTGTTCCAGAGTCACCCTTTTGTCTCTGTTTTGTAACGAATGCTTAAGACTCGACTGTACAGTTATGATGAAGGGATTAGGTCCCTAACCTGGATGTTATGTGTATCTGATATGTATATATGTTTTCGTTATGGATATGTCTTTGTTCATAAAAGTCTTTTTCCATTCAGATTTTCACAGCTCATTGGATATTTTTTATTCACTGTTTGGCTTCCGCCAGCCCCTTACTCTGTACTATTGTTATTACTGTTAAGCAGGCCTTTGGTAATCATGAATTACTGGCTGGTTACGATGCTAAACCCATAGGGGCGGGGTTAGGTCGTGACAGGTGGACAACCGGTGAAGCAATTTTTGCCCAGATCATTTTGATAGATCGTTACACACACCAAAACTAAACACTAAACTATACCAAATTCTTTTAGAACAATGGCAAGTCCAGGTATCGATCCACAAGGACAATTGTGAAATTAAACAAATTTAATTGCTAAATTCCTATATTAATTTTGATTGAAAAAATTGATTGTTCATAACCTAATTTAATAACAAATAAAATAAATGAAGTGATTAAACTAGCAATTATAAATAAAATTAGATTTATTGATTTGGGGAAAAATCTAGGGCAATGAATTCACCACTAGTTACACGAATAAGGTTTCAATTTGAAATCAATTATGCTACGATTTGAACAGAATAAAACTTCGCAACTACAAGTTCGAAGCATTTATCAAGAAAATCATCACGTTCAATGTACGGGCACGAACCATCTCAAGTAGTACGAATCGTTTGCTCTAAACTAGGGTAGCAGAACGACTCGTCCCTCGTAGAATGGCTCGTCTCATGCCTTGAACATGAAAGAAGAGAAAACCATTGTATGGAAAGTATTCAACAATCACAGAAAACCAAATACTCAAAGAGATAATGAAAAATATATATATATATATATACTTCTAAAACACCATATAATTGTTCAAACCTTTACATAATTAAAAATAAAAAAGGAAACCTCATTACATAGCTAGGGTTTCATCAAAACCCTAGAAAAGAAGACTAGCCACTCATGGAGAAGTGGGAAGAAGAAGAAGATGAGGAAGAAGAACCCATGGAAGTGTCCTTCAAGCTTTTGGAGAAAATCACCTCTTGAAACCCTAGCTTCTTTTCTTTCCTTGCAAATCAATTTTCAGAACCCAAATCCAGCCTCTTCCTTGCCTATTTATACTCCTGCTGCCTTTCAAACAGGATTAAAACATCTGGCCTATTTTCCAAGACAAGTCAACCCACGCGCGGTAAAGCCAACGCACGTACGGTAAAGCCCACGCACGTGCGGAAAAGTCAACGCACGTGCGGGAAGCTATTTTCTCTCCAAATTCTGTATTTTTACCCATTTTTATGCTCCGACTATGTACAACCTGATTGACATTAAACATACATAAAATATATAGTTTGACAAGTAAGTAATGTTAAGAGATCCTAATTAACGACCTCAATGTTGTACAATTCGGCCTTAATCACATTTCATCTGGGACATCTAGGTGGACGACCACTGTCAGATATGAAGGAGCTACAGTGACTCTCTACAAATAGGGAGTGACTGTAGCGATCCTAAATCTAAAGGGTTGTATAAGGGATTTGGTGGGGAAGGATTTTTGAAGAATCAGTCCCTTATAATAGCAAAAATCATATTCATAAAAATTAACGAGATCTGATAGAAATGCTCTTACACCACTAATTTTGGTAACACAGTACTAAATAATTTATATTATTCCGGTGTTATGCCGTCGGAAAAAATAAATATCTCCAGTATTTTGCTATTATACATTTACAAAGCCACTTTCTTCCAAACAATGAATTTTTTATTTGTGGTGGGCTTGTTCAGTAATACAACGCTAATTAATTTGAATTACTCTAGTGCCATGTTATCAGATAATATTTTTTCCCCAGCATTATGTTACCGTCTAATTAGATGATAACAAGAAATTAATTTGGGTCACTTGTAAAGTGTCTGTTCAGTGATACATTGTTATACAAATGAGATTACTCTAGTGTCATGTTGCCAAACTATAATAGAGTTGTCTAGACCCCCGTTGCTATACATTGAAAGATTTACTTCTTCCTTGAAGCATCCATTAAAAAATTCATAAATCAACACGCATCCATAAAATCATACATAAAAAGTATCCATAAAATTATTCATAAAACATCAAATGTACGAATATTCATAAAATATGTCATTGTTTGCATCCATCAATCAAACATATTATCACAATTCGTCTTGGTAATTTGTAGGTAATTTTGGCCCCCTTAATAGAAATAAACATTCACACCTTTTAGAACCTGTCAACCGCAATTGTTTCCCCTTGATTTTCCTGTTGTCTCTATAGTAACCATTTCTTTTATAAGCAACGTCTTGGTTTTCTGTCATTACCTCCCGCATCTGATGTCTTTATAACAATGACAAATCCAGTCTTCTTCCCAACGTCAGAAGCCCATTTAATTAATATTTCACGACTACTAAAAATCTAAAAATAATAAATACATTTATACGTCAAATTATTAATAAAACTCAATACAAATTAAAAATAAGAAAAATTGTATTCATAAAAAAAAACTTAACAAACCTCATTTGCAATGAATTCATGACTAGAGGCCACTAATATTGCAGTACTTGCGTTGTTGCAATGAGTATAAGTATAATCCGTATAATCCTTCCAGGCAAAAAAATAAAAAAAATGAAACTGAAAATACATAGTAATGAGAAACCAACAAATTAAAAAAAAATCGGTTTGGGGTTACCAGAAATGTATTTTTTATTCGGTAGTTGGTTACCAGACTTATATTTTCTGTTCGACAATGTGATGCTGGACTATTTTATTTGTTTGATTTTGAACCACTGAACAAAGTCGAACAACAGTCTAGAAAAACGAAACAAAAACCTACCAAATAAATAAGAAAAACCTACCAAATAAATATAAAATAAAAAAAAAAACTCACAATTTCACTTTTTTTATGTTTCTTCACCACCGTTTCTTCATCCATTGCTTTTTTTTAATGATCAAAATACTATTCTTACTTTTAGAAAAGAGATGTGTAAAAGAAAAGAAAAATTAAGAAAGGAAAAAGAAAAGTAGGGATTGAAGACCAATGGGTGTAAGGAGATAACAAAATATATTTAATTTTAGTGTTTTGTTCTTAAGGTAGTTTCACACAAAGATAAAAAAAAAAAAAAAAAAAAAAAAAAAAAAAAAAAAAAAAAAAAATTGAGGGGGGGGACTCATATGGAGGGTGTAAAGAGGTAAAATAGCAGTATAAGTACAATGACCTCCTACAATTTGATATTTGTGTCATTTTGGTCAATCATTTTTCAATTGTGACACATTATATCCTTAATTTTGAATCTTGCTCCAAATGAAGACAATTGAAGATATTATTGCTCAATTTTCAAGGGAAAAATCGTCAATTTGATAAAATATAAACTAATTTGACAAAAATAAATGTCCAAAAAATATTTTTGAATTTTTAAAAATTATTTCTATCCACCAAAGA
This sequence comes from Camellia sinensis, assembly GCF_004153795.1. Lineage (NCBI taxonomy): Eukaryota > Viridiplantae > Streptophyta > Magnoliopsida > Ericales > Theaceae > Camellia > Camellia sinensis. Next base: position 512,076 of record NW_021025205.1, on the reverse strand, counting down.
TAAAATTGACAAATCTTTTACGCATTTATTTTTTATTTATTTTACCAAATTAATTTTTATTATGTATTTAGATGATAATCATGTAATGGGTGGTTGATAGATTTTTAATGTGTAATTGATATATTTAATAAATGAAATGTTTTTCATTTTAGATTGTTAATTTAATATATTAGTTTAATAAAGATATCAAAATTGTCGCCATATTTGACTTTTCAAAAAATAACAACTAATTTAATGAAAATTAAAACAACCACCTGTTACATTATCATCATTTAAACACATAATAAAAATTAATTTGGTAAATAAATAAATGTGTAAAAGATTTATTAATTTTGCATAATTTTATTTTCAGTGGGTAAAAATAATTTTTAAAAATTCAAAAAAAAATTTAACACTTATTTTTGTCAAATTAGATTATATTTTATCAAATTGACGACTTTGCCCTTCAAATTGAGCAATGATATATTTAATTATCCTTATTTGCAATAAGATTCAAAATTCATGATCAAATGTGTCACAATTAAAAAGTTATAGACTAAAATGACACAAGTTTCAAACTATAGAGACCGTTAGTGTAATTTATCCTAAAAAATATGATGTGTCAAAGTAAGAAAAAAAATCCTTTAAGAATTAAAGTGGAAAAATAATAAAACATAAAGAGACAAAGTATAATTTATCCTATAGATATAATGTTTTAATTTAATTTTTATTTAAATTGTATGTCTTGTTTTTTGGGTAAGTAAAATTGTATGTCTTACCACTTTCATGTTTTTTGTTTTTGGGGAGAGACGTGGACACATTGGAACAAGAACAATGTGGACTATTTGCTGTAAAAGCATCCAATAGTTTCTCCACTCCCTCCTATTTGTCGTGACTGTTGGGTATTTAAATTTCGGAAAATATTTGGAACCTTTTGGAGACTTCACTAACCAAACAGTAATGTGAAGTAATGTGAATCAATGATGTATTTGTATTATTTATTTTTTCTTTTTATTTAGACCTATCACAAGTGAGTAGGAGCTGTGGAAGTGATGTTTTGTGAGAGTCTGAATTATTATTGGTATGAAAAGAATACGGTGTCGATGAAAATGTTTATTGCATGTAAGCAATGACTCACATTACATGTAAGCCTCCTTTGAAAACGTAATTTTTTAATAATTTTTTAATTTTTTGGTTAAAATATGAGGTAAAATTTTTTAATATATTTAGAATAATTTTTTACCAAAATATATGTAAAAAGTAAAAAAAAAAAGAATCTTTAATTTTTTTATATAGATTATAAACTATTTGATTTTTTAATGATTTTTTAGTTTTCATGCCAAACGAGCCCATAATAATATTTGTATCTAACTATGGGTCAAGTTTGCCTTTTGAGTTTTATTGTTAATTTAATTTGGTTAAATTAGTTTCATTTGAGAATAATTTTTATTTATTTTTGATTTAGATGCGATGATTATGAGAAAAAAGTAAAATGATTATGACTTGAATATTATATTTTACCTTATTAATTTATTTAACTTATTTTGTATTTTTGTGCTTATTTAATCAATTTAACTCTTAAGTCTCATTTGTCAATTATATATTTTAATTAAAAAGTCACATTACTATTTCTATTTTTTTTGTAAAAAATCAAAAAAATTATTAAAATAACATATTTTTAAACTAGGCTTAAAATAAGGCTTGAGTTACCAAAATACCCTCACATGAGACATGCACGCTTTGACACGTGGTGTGCAACGTTTTGAGTTGTAATGGCTCAGCTGGCGCCTTCCCTAGTCATGACTACGGAGGTAATAACAATTGAAGAAATTTATTGGATTGGACTAAACCAGCTTTTTATATCTGTACTTTTTAAAAAAATTGACCTATGTGATTTTGAGTTTAATTTTTTTTTAACTTTTAGTTCGGTATCAATTCAAACATCCTAAGAGGTTGTTTGGAATATCGTAAATAAGTGTATTTTTTAATTTTTTAAATTAAAAAGTTGAGAGAAAAAAAATAATTGTTTAAAATAATTTTTTAATTTTTTACAAAAAAAATATATATTAAAATATTACATAAAATAACAAAATTACTATTTTACCCCTATGCCATATGCATAGTGACAGTGAATATTGAATGAAGTAATACGGAATGCTTTGAATTGTGTGTGGGAGCAGACATGCTTCAGATTTATATATATAGGATGGGGCTTTCCTTTAGTCCTTCATTGGATTGGAGGGGCTTATCACGGATCCCATTTCAATAATCTGAACCATGCATTATGTAGAACGCGTCAAGTATTATATGTTTGTAAAAAATCATGTTAATCAGATATCAATAGCTATGTGATCAAATCAGTTTTATATATAAAAAAATGGACAATTAAAAATAAACGGTTAAAAAAAATCTAATCTGATCACATAGCTATCGATATCCGATCAACGTGATTTTTTATAGGCACATAGTACTCAACAAGTTCTACACATTGATGATTCAGATTATCAAAACGGGACCCCTGGTGAGCCCCCGCGGGCCGAACAACAATTTTTTTGTAAATTTTTTGTGCAGCCGATTAGGTAATTTGTACCATCTGATTTAGACCGTACCATCACGTCAATGACTTTTTAGATTGTATTTTTTTGTGTAAATTTATTTTTTATATATATATTTTTGTAAATAGTGATAATTTTTTAATTTTTTTAATAATTTTTTAACTTTTTGTCTTTTCTAGGCTTTGCCAAACCGGCTCGAATTTTTATCTCATATTTTAATCAAAAAGTTAAAATAAAGATTGGAGTTATTAGAAAACATATTGAAAATTTTACATAATATAGACATGGATGTAAGTCTCATATAATGCGAGTTTTACACCAATATGAGTAATGCGTGGAATTTTCAATTTTTTTGGTCCCCCTACCCATGAAATTGTTATAGTCAATCATTGTGCTTCTGGTCAAGTGTCAATGTCGTCATTTTGTTACGCCACCATATAAGTCTTTAATAATTTTCAATAATGTGACAAGTATATAACTATGAAATTACAGTAAAAGAGGAAAATTACTCCTGTTTTCCGCTTATATACATTTTGTCTCAAAATTTATATCAAATTATGACTATATTCGACTTAACATAGATTGTGAACAATTAATAAGATGAACTAAAATTTTGCATAAATAGAAATCACGAAACTCTATTTTCCATATTAACACAATTTCCCCTCTATTCCTCTTTCTTTCTCTTCAACTTCTCTGTTTTTTTTTTTACAAAAAAAATTAAAAACTTATTTTATTGCCTTTTCATCTCTATTTTTAGCATATATATATATATATATATATTATGACTTTCACATACTTATTATGTGTGATAAAGTATGTATTGGTAAAAAATTTGAATGATTTTTCTTTGTTACCCTTATTTTATAATCACATACTTGTCACATGACTTTTATTAAAGACTTAATAGAAAGGGAACGGTAATGATTTCATGTGTAGAAACCAAAGTATGATTTAGTGAAAATGCAGGGTGCAAAGTGTGATTTACCCTCTCTTTTTTTAGAGTACCCAACTATATTATCAAAAGGTCTCAGATTCTCTGGCCATGTTGTTTGGACCCATGGGGCCCACTATAGATCTTATTTCGATAATCCAAACTATTCAATGTATGGAACTCATCGAATATTTATTCTTACAAAAAATCATGTTGATTGGATATCAATAGCTACTTGATCGAATTAGATTTCTATCAACAATTTATTTTGAAAATATGATTTGATCAAGTAATTATCGATATCCGATTAACGTAATTTTTTACAGAGATAAAATAATCAGCGAATTTTACACATTGAATGGTTTAAATTATCAAAAAGGAATCCGTAATGAGCTCCCACGAGCCCAACAACATTCTTCAGTCTGATCTTATATTAGAGAGAAGCTTGACCCCTATTAACCAAAAAAAAAAAAACCATGTTATCAACAAAATATCAATTAAAATTTTAACACATTTGTTACCTAGGGAAGGTAAAAAAAACCATCATATTAATTTATTAATTTATTTAAGTCATATCACTTTTTTTTTTTTTTTGGGTATATTTTTTCATAATAAGTCAATAAGCAAAAAGAAAGAAAGAAAGAAAGAGAGAAAGAAGAAAAAAAAAAAAAAAAAAAGAAAAAAAAAGAGGAAGTCACTTTGCCAAAATAAGCCGTAATCTTACATTTTTTATGCCTTCGTTTGGGATGTAGGTTGACTTTTTAACTATTTTAGTTTGGGGCTAAAAAGTCTCGTTTGATATGAGTTTTTCTATTTTTTTAACTTTTATGAGAGAAAAAATAAAACGATGTGACATTTTATCTTATTGATTTTTTAATATATTTTATCTTTTTTAACTAAAATAGCTCAAAATAAAATTATCCCAAACATAGCCATATATTTTATATTATATAATTTGTTACACGTACATGGAGAGTAATTTTTTTAAGAAAAATGCTTAGTGCTCCTACTAATTAGGTGGCAGTGGGTCCCGCCATTAATGATGTGATGTTTTGGTCTTGGAGTTGTAATTTTTTTTTTTTTTTACTTTTTTAATGCATTAGTGTTATTAGTGGTGATGTTTTTTGTGGGATGAATTATTGTTGTTTTTTTAATCTTGACCAATCATTAATGTTTTCTATTAAAAATGATAAATTTGTGGCCCTGTTTGGCAAGTAAGCTTTTTATTATTATTTTTTTTTGGATTAAAATTCACAAAAAAATATAATAAACTAAAATATTTTTTCTTTACTTTCCTTTTTACTAGTAGTTTGAACACATTGCACTTCCTTAAGCAGGTTTTACCTTTTCAAAAATGTGTATTTTGCAAAACACATGAGGGAAATGAAACAACCATTTTAATCAAAATGATGTTACATTTGTGCCTCCTAAGCATCGCATCACATGGTATCACATAACAATGTGAATGAAATTGAACTCGGTTTGAAAATTGAACATTCGCATCGTAATAATCAGGTAGTGAACTAACTTACAACTCGACAAGCAAAGCAAGGAAACTCAATAAGCTGGCCACGTGCGAGTACAGCTCGACAAGCAACGAAGACTTGAAAAGAGTGAAATACAACTCGATAAGCAAATTTATAACAACTCGATAAGCAAGTGGGCGTGACGCCGCAAAATCCATCATCGGAGGGCCTTGGAAGTGGTGGCATTCCCCAAATTCTCAGCATAAACAGTTCATAGAACAAGGAAGAAGACCACCGGCCATGGGTGGAGGCCATCGGCCATGATAACTTGTCACCGGCCAAAAGTGGTGGTCGGTCGGCACTATATTTGGCCGGCCGGCCGTGAGTGAAAGAATCACCAGAATGTTGACACCTGTCCTCCACTCAATCTTATCCCCTACAAAAGGCCTCAGCTTCGTAGTTCTACTCAATTCAACACTGATTTCCTCAAAATGGAGGGATTTCTTGCCCAGAATCTCTCGTCCTGGATTAACAACTTGGATGGCTCGGAAAAGCTGAATTTCCGAGATTTCGGCATAAATGCACTATTCGCTATGAGTCGCTCTCCACTGCACTTTCCGTTTCTTCATGCCGCAGCGAGGTTTTGGAACCTGGTGACTCATGTCTTTAGCTTTAGCGGGCAAGAGGTATGCCCTTCCTTCGAAGATTTTCAAGCTTTAATGGAATCCGAGCGTGACGAGGAGATCTTGCCCCAGCTTAACTTTGGTCATGTTCAGAGCTTAGGGCGAATGTGTGGACTCACTATATATGACGCTCAATCTCTGATTTGTGACGGAATGCTAGATATTCCGAGTTTGATTCATCGATTTTCGGATACTGGTGACCACGGCGACCATCATTGGCAAGGCTTCCGGCGACATGCCCTCTGTTTGTGCATGCTATCTCATTTTCTGTTTTCCTCAGGCTCCGGGGGATCTAGCGTCCAATTGATCGAGGTTGCCCTAGGCTTAAAGGAGGGCAAGAGCTGCATTGCCATGACTCTGGCAGAGACGTTGATGGGCTTAGACGCCTTTTATCATCGAAAGACGACCAGATTTGCGGGGAGTCCACTACTGCCGCAGGTAATGTTTCCTACCCAATCTTATATATGTATTGCTCACATCACTCGACCCTCAAGCTCGATTTTTTCTCACAAAATCCCTTTTCTCACTTTTCTCTCATCGTACATCTCTCTATTCTTTAATCTCTCATTTTTCATCCTTTCCCAGGTGTGGTTGATGGATAAGTTGCAGGTTGTGGACTCTTGCCCAACATACTCAGCTCGCGGCTACTTCTTCAGGCAACGTCTAGTCAATGCCCTTGACGAGGGATGGTGGTTTGATTGGATGTGCAGCCTGTCCGCAGACCGCATTGCTTGGCGGTGCCCTTGGCTCAATCTATCGGCAATGGGCTACAGCATGTCCCGACAGATTGGGATTCAGTTGATTGGCTTGACCCACTGCGTATTCTATTTCCCGTTCCGGTTCCAGGGCCAGTTTGGCCACGACCAGATTTGCCCCGCAGAGGGGATAGAATATCCGGCTGCCTTTCCATTTCGAGGTGCGCAACTTGCTCGGCAGGCCGCAGCGTGGAGGACTAGAGAACTCTTGGCCCCTGCTCCTACTTTCAATTGTACTTTGTCTGATGAATGCATAGATTGGCTTAATGAGGAGGCACAGATCGGGCCCAGCTTGGCACCGAGGGTTTCGACCAGCTCTGGGAGGGGGCGCAGGAACACC
>NW_021025205.1:483654-504717 GCF_004153795.1 Camellia sinensis | reverse complement strand
AATAATTATTAGGAAAATGAGTGAGAGCACTAATTAGTGCTACCACTAATGATGTGGCAGTAGGCCCCACTATGAATGATTTGATATTTTAGTTTTAGTGTTGTATTTTTTTTTCTTTTTTTATTGAGTACCATGTTATTAATAGTCTTTTTAGAGCTCTAAAATTAGTGATTTCTATCATTATTGTACTTATTATTATCAATCAAATTATAACCGCATGAGCGAAACAAACATCTCAGCAAGTGTGCACGGACAGAGAGAGATAGCTATCTGACATGGTCAAGAAGAGATGCCTCATATGATTGGGGCTCCCATTTTTTTGGTGATTCTTATAATTTCTTTTGGATCGTCACTATAAACGTTAGAAATAGTTATAAAATTCTAAGTAAAATTAGAATTTTTTCTTAAGTTTAATCTATTTTTTAAGTGGGTCTCGAGTATCGATTTTTACGGGTTAAAGTGGTAATGCGTTATATGCCGCGTTGTGATTCACGTGGTATATTTTGTTACTCAAAACCATAACCGAGTGAATGGAAAATTAAAACCAAAGTATGCTCCATAGAAATAGAGTTTTGGTGAAAAATCCTTAAAGGTTTGAATAAGGTTTGTTCCGCATTGATTTGGTGGGAAGTTTTGAATGGGTTTATAAGGCATGGATTTGGTACTTGGGGTATGTCCCAAGGGGTACTCAAGTGTTTTAGAGAGGGAGGTTATGGGTTACGGGTTACACCCATTGGACCTAAAAAATCACCACGCGTGCCGCCGCTGTTTGGGCGGGCTGGGTTGGGCTGGGCTTGGGCACGGGTACGTGGTGTGGGTTGGGCTTGTCCGGCCCAATACCTATCTTTTTGGGCCGAAAACATTTGAATTTAATTTTATTTTTTGGTAAAATAAAATCCAAAATTCAAATTAAACCGGAATTAAACTAGTCCGGTTTTTTCTGTACACCCAAACAGGTCCCTTCCGTTTTTTGAACCCAACAAATTTAAATCTGTTTAAATTCAAAACCGAACAGGTTTCAACATGTCCAAACAGTGCTTATCTGTTTAAATTGAACAGGTTTTGCACTTGTTTAATTCAAATCTAACAGTCACATTTTTGCCTATAAATAGACTAGCCTCTCATTTGGATTCATTTACAAAAATTTCGTCCATAAAATTCTGCATGCATAATCTTCATTTTGCTACATTGTTTTCTTTCAGAGAGAGTATAAACACTTAGTGTGTTTGACGAATGAATAAATTGTAGTGCTGCTTTTATTTGTTGATAGATCATTTCATCCTAGGAGATAGATGTCCATATTCTGAAAGCACAGAGGAGAGGACAAATCTGTCTTAAGGATACAGTGTCAAACACTGGACTTGATCAGATATTTATTAGAAGAAATTAATCAAGTAAGTTGTTTTAATTTATTATTCTGTTATTTATTTATTTAGTTATAGTTTGATTTTTGTAATCAAACAAATTCTCTCATTTCCTTTATTTCTTTATATTCTTGTTTTGTTTAGTATACAACAGAATTTAATCTTTTTAAATACAGTGAAGATTATCTAACAATAAATAGTGTAGGTCTCACATATATATGAGTGAGTCTCATACATATATCAATAGTAAAAATTCAAAATAAGTTATAAGAGTCTCTAAAAAGTGGGAGTCTAAAGCATTTTTCATATTACATTTGAGAGCCATCTCTCTCTGGCATGAGCCATCTCAAATTACATTTGAGATTATTTCATTGCAAATTGCATGCCATGAGATGCCTATTTTACAATTTGTGATATATAAATAATTAGTGATAACTCATGCTATACACAAGATTTTATAAATTAAAAAAAAATTATAAATATGTTAAATTAATTTAATATTTTACCTTGTGGTTTACATGAAATTTATAAGTTAATTTTTATATTTATAACTTTTTAAATTATTAGTTTAAAAAAATTAAATATATATATATATCTATTTAATGCAATTTTGATAATTTGTAATAAAAAAAACTTAAACCCAATTAAATGAGGTTACATGAGTTATGATGTATCTGTTTTTGTTATAAAATATACAAATTTAAAAGTTATAATTAAGATAAATATATAATTTTATTATTAAACGTAAAGTAAAGTGATATTTAACAATAATTGATATCATGTTTCTATTATTAATCCAATAATTTAAGTTACATTTCTTTTGGTTTTAATTTCATTACTAAAATAAAATATGGATATAATACACACATTGATTTCTAATCTTTAAGAATAATAAGGTTTTAGAATATTTTCAAACTTTCATCATTTTTTTAATTTTTTTAATCTAATTTCATTTTAAATTTGTATAAAAAATTTGATTTGATATGAATTACTTTAACCATTCATTAAATTTTTATCAATTTTTAAAAGAACTTTCATTCTTATCCCATTTTTTTTCTTTTCATCAATTTTGATGGAAAAACCAATAATTTCCAATGTTTCATCTTTTTAAATTTTTATCAAATTATAACTTGATAAAAAAATATTAAGGGTTGAAAATTTTCTTCATTGGAATTATAGTGAAATAACATCTTAAAATAGTGAAAGTTTAAGTATGTAGTTGGTTGAAATGTATAATTTCATTAATTTTCTTCTCATATTTGTATAAAAATTGATACTTATGACCATATCATTATAAGTCGGATTATAGAAAGTTTTTTGAGGTGTCAAACATTTTCATTTGTAAATATTCTACCTATTAAAAAAATAAAAGAGAAAGAAAAAGAAAAAGAAAAACATGTGTAACTTTTGGATATGTATTTATCAATTTTGTTTTGTAAACATAAACAACTGAAGTTTCAATTTAAAAAATTAAAAAGTATAAAAAAATATATATATTGGATTTTTTGGGATAAAAGAAGACATCTAATTCCACTATATACTATTTTAAGATGGACTATTTTAATCACAGAAATTATATGTAGATATTATCTCTATATATTATACTATTATATACAAATATAACGGTAACAAATTAATTAATATATATGAAAAGTTATAATAAGCTTTCATTTTCAATTAATTGAATTATGATTAACAAGCTAACAAATAGCATTAATGATATGATAGGATAGAAAGAGAATAAAAATAAAAAAACACAATGATATTTAAAAGTTTTAAATTTATCTAGTTATACAAAAATCTAATGTTATAGTACAATTTTTAATTCCCAATAATTTTTCACATTTTCTATAAAATAAAATGACAAAAAAAAAAAAAAATTCCATACCCATTTTTCTTACTTCAATTTTATGGTTTTCATTGAAAAAAACAAAATTCGATCAACATCCTTGGCACAGAATGGGCACAGATATTTCGATTGCAACCATCATTACCAATAATTCTTCTCATGCAAACCTGTAAACAAACATATAAACCTCACTAAAATCAAAATCAAAACCAAACTAACAACAGAGAAAAAGAATCATACGGAGAAAAAAATAAAAATAAAAATAAAAATAAAAAATAAATAAATTTATGAAGTGGTTGGATATTATCCCCAACAACTTAGATCTCGTCCCGCCTAATCTGTCAGCTACTCTGCTAGTGCTTGCGAAGTGTAGGAGTTGGGATGGCTAATCAGATTATTCTTTAAATAAGACTTGAAAATTGATTAATTTATTCCATTAAGTGATTTAAAATTTTGAAAGATATACATCAAAAAAATAGATAAATCAAATTATTCCTTATATTGTTAAATCATAATTTAAATTTAGATATTGTCATATCTTTTTGAGATCCATATATAATTCTTATCTTCTTTATTTCTGTGTGGTTTCTATTTGTGTTTTTTTCCTTCAATTTATCTAAGATGGAGTTGTGGGTTTCTATTTTTTTAATTTAGTTTATCTATGGTTTTTATTTATTTTTAATTATTATTATTTAAATAAGTTATGATGTGAGTTACATATGTGATAGACATGTGAGTTTTATTGATTTAAAGTATGATAGTGTGAGATCTTTTCAAATTAGATTTGTTTAGATAGACTTTAAAGATTTTTAAAATTTAAAATTAGATATTGAGAGGCAAAAGAAAGATTTTAATTGAACAAATAAAAATAATATTTATTAATTTTATCTGTTTGTATATTTGATTTATATATTTTTTTTATTATGTTATAATATAATATATAAGCTACAGATAGATACCCACAATTCTCATGAAAAAAATTATTTGATTTTTTGAGGGAGAGAGAAGGAATGTAAGTTTTAATATTTTCTTTTGGAAATCGATGGGGGAGATTAGGATGGAGAGATTATCAAATATTTTTGTTATCTTTGCATTTGAAATCCATCAATTAAGGGATAATTATTATTTCTAAAATAATTAAATAGGTATGAGAGAAATTGAAAAGGATGTATATTGTAGAAGTCAAAAAAGTTTGGGAAAAGTCAATAAGTACTGAGATTTTTTTTTAATCAAAAAATTAAGATTAAGCTATTAGAATTTTCACAAGTCTTGTGGGTTAGAAACCTCCTTTTCCAATGGGAGTGTTTGGCAAAGGTTGTTTTTTGATTTTTTGAGCTAAAATTCACAAAAAAATAAATTAGGTTAAAATAGTCAACAAAACAAAAATATACATCAAATCAATAATTTTTTTTTTCTTGCAAACATCACATTTAATTATAAAAAATTCTAACTATTTTTTCAAATATAAAAATTTTAATCTATTAAGATAACAACATCCTAAACAGTCAGAATATAGATAGATAGATAGATAAATAAACAGATATAGATTTATGACTGATGGCCATGAGATGCCTTATCTCTCCCTGGTAAATAACCAGCCCATGCCTTATCTCTCCTGGTAAATATCTCTCCCTGGTAGATAGATAGATAAATAAACAGATATAGATTTATGACTGTGGCCATTTGATTTATATATATTTTTTATTATGTTATAATATAATATATAAGCTACAGATAGATACCCACAATTCTCATAAAAAAAATTATCTGATTTTTTGAGGGAAATTTGTTTGAGAAAGATTTTTTTGATTTTTTAAAATTTTTATAAAAAAAATATAATAATTATAAATTAAATATGACATCTTATTTTATTAAATTTAAAAATTTATTTTAATTTTTTTTTATGATTAAAATAACTCTAAATTCAACCCAACACTTCTTAAACGAAGCCTAAATGGTCATCTCTGGACCCTTTATGACTCGATGACTTTCATAGATGGGTCCCTAGGAAGAAACATAATAAAGGGTCATTTATTGCAACGGAAGAGGCATGCCTAAGTGGGTGAGTGAAAAGACTCACAACAACCCAAAAAGCAAAAATATTTTGGAAGAAAAAAAAAATAAAAAATCATTCCAATCCTTAAATTATTAGATGAAATAATTTAAACGGCTGATTCAAAATGTGTCATTTTGAAATATTTTCAAAAATCGTTTTATCATATCATATAGATTGTTTTGTTCTAACTTCTCGGATTATCATATAATCATATTTGTTTATATTTTAGGTCACTGTATACCTTGTTTTCAAAAACAAAAACAAAAACAAAAAAAATATATTAATAAAAAAAATATAACTCAATGATTTATCACAGTCTATTTTCAAAACTATACTAGCTACTCATTTTTTGAAAAGCAACATGATAAAACCATTTGATTGCAATGGTTAGATTAATATGAATTTTATAAATATTTTACACACAAAAATAAACATATCATATTATCGGAGTATGACCCATAGTGGGTCTCAGTAGCTCGAATACTACTACCAAATCCATTATGTAGATTAACATAAATTATGTGGTATGTCCAAAAAATCATGTATCCCTCTAATAATACTCGATATTTTGTCCATTATTTCTTTATTTTTAGGGTATGTATTTTCTTGATATTTAACCAATGTAAAATTCTCGAAAATCAAAATAATTCAAAATTTTCGAAAGTTAGAATAATTCCAAATAAATTAGAGACAAACCTTACTCATATACTCATGTTGAAAAACAATCAAAACCTGAGTAGGTAAAGACTAATCCCATTCCATAGCAATATGTCCAAACAAAAGAAAATGCAAACTTAAGAGATTAGCCAAAAGAGATATTGGAGATTTATCCGGTTGTTAATTTTAAGATTTAGAAATTAGTTAGCATGCACACAAACTGATGTGGACACTTAATTAACAACAAAATGAAAAAATAAAAATAATAATGCTAGGTGGTCTGAAAAATCATGACTCCAATGGCTTAAAATACCCAAACCGACGTCGTTTTAAGTGTAAAACGACATTATTTTGACATATTCAAATCATTCGAGTCACAAGAATTTAGATCACCAAACCTTTTTCAAATAAAAAAATAAAATAAAATGTAAAGTGGGATGGCCTTCCAAGGCATTGATGTCAATTAGTCAAAACACACACACAAGAGAGAGGAGTTGCGGGTAAAAGAAGGATTGTGTTTGTAGTTTTTCATGCACATGGACCATAAGTCTCATTATTTGTCTACCTTTCTATATGTCACTCTCTTCTCTTGTCCTCCAAGATTGCAATTTATATTATTTTTTTACCATTCTATTTACCTTTGTCGCAATCTAGGGAAGGTTGCATTGAAAATGTTATACCATTTTGATTGGGTCATTGCAAAACTGGGGTAGGGTTGGTGTTGAATTGTTGCCAAACAACCAGCGATATTAGCTCGTGGCCACCTTTAGAAGGGGCATTTACACTATTTTTATTGTTATAAGAATTAATATGTACAAGTTTATAAATGAATGAGAGTTAAAAATAATATTGATTAATAATTTAATGTAATTAATCTAATTATTGTATAACAAGGTAAATCTCATTTAAACATAAGAATAATATTATCCAAACAAATATTTATTACTAACCTAAATTAATCGCAGTTGAATTATACCTATCAATTGTTTTTTTTTTTACTTTACATCACATCAATTTGTAAAAGTAATTTCAAAATGAAATTAACATCCAACACATTCGACACATTTTAATTTGGTTTGGCGTTTTCAACAATAATTTTTTTAATTTTTTATTTGTCTAGTTTTGGTTTTAGTAAATATTTTTATATTTTTAAATCTATTTAATCTAGATAAACTTAAGAAATATAAAATTTATGTTTTTTAAACCACTAAATACTAAAAAAATATTAAAATTCAATATATTTTCATATTTTTTTTATATTTACTGATTTTTTTTTATATAGATTTTTCATATTAATTTTTTGAGTGCTTCTAGATTAAGTAGAGTAGATTTAAAAAGTAAAATAAAAATCAAAATATTTAAAAAATAAAAAAATACAGATTAAAAATTGAAAATATTATTTTTGAAAACTCAAAATAAAAAAGGGTGAATATGTTGGTGATTTTTTAATTTTTTTTTGACTTTTTTATTTGTATACAAAAATGTGAAACTTTATCTAAGCCCTGATTTGACAAACTTTTCACGAGACAAAAAAAAATTTAAAAAGTCAAAAAATAAAAAAAATTAATAAAAAAATTATCATTTCAAAGTCAAAAAAACAACTAAAAAACCCAAACAAATAAAAAGTCTCACACTAAAAAAAGTCTAAAAAACTTAAAAAACTAACTGAAAAGGTCACAGACGACCCCTAATATTTTGTCTGAAATTTTTATTTTACCCTTACTTTTGTTGTACGCAAAAAGTTGATAATTGGTAAAAGCCAAACTTTTTTAAAAAGTACACCAAATGTGCCGCTTTTTGGACCTTTTTAATTTTAGCAATATTTCTTTTAATTTTTTAATTAAAATAATCTTTTTCCGGACGTGGAAAATCTTTTTTTCCATTTGATTGTTTTATTACTATTTGGTATTTATATATATCCTAAAATAGCTGGCCTTTTCTCGGCACCAAACTCTCCATAAAAGATAACATATTTAATGTTCTCACATGAAAAATTTATGTATAGAAACAAAAACGTGTCATGTGCTGCTTTTGGTTTTGATTGTTGATTTTTTATTATTATCACATATAAATATAATTTTTATTTATAATTTTGATAAATAATATAATGTTATGAAATAATTATATTTTAGGCCTCGTTTGAGAACCCTCATTTTTAGCAAAAAAATCAAAAAGTTGGCCTCGTTTGAGAACAGGCTAATTTAGTAACTTTTTGATTATTTGGCTAAAATATGAGCTAAAAAAAACTAATATGTTTGGAATGACTTTTTGACTTTTTACGAAAAGATGTGCAAAAAGTAGAGCGAAAAGAGAATTTTTGACTTTTTGGTATGAGTTATTAGCTTTTTGGCTAATTTAGTAACTTTTTGACTAAAATGGAGGGTTCCCAAATGAGCCAAAAAGCCAACAACCTATACCAAAAGTCAAAAATTCTCTTTTCTCTCTACTTTTTGCACATCTTTTCGTAAAAAGTCAAAAAGTCATCCCAAACATACTAATTTTTTTTAGCTCATATTTTAGCCAAATAACTAAAAAGTTACTAAATTAATCTGTTCTTAAACGAGGCCTCAAAATTTTACCATAAAAATGAAGTATGGAATTTAGGTCAAGTTTGGCTACAAAGAAAAAAGTGCACTTATTTCATCTTTTTATCTTTTTTGGGTCACATCAATCAACATCTCCTCTCTACTTTTTCTATACATAATACAAAAAAAATCAAAAAGTGCAAAAGTCATCCCAAACATACTAATTTTTTTTAGCTCATATTTTAGCCAAATAACCAAAAAGTTACTAAATTAGTCTGTTCTCAAACGAGGCCTCAAAATTTTACCATAAAAATGAAGTATGGAATTTAGATTTTAAATTAATGTGTTATAAGTTATATGCAAAATAATTTTTCTAAGGGCAAACTACTAACAGTCTCTCGAGATTTGACTAAAATATGGATTCCTCCTGAGACTTGAGAAATTACAAATTATCCCTTGAGGATATTATTTTTCAAACTTCAGAAAAAATCTATATTTTAGTCAAATCTCGAAGGGTATTGATAATTTGCCCTTTTTCTAAATATGTAATAGAAAGTTGTGTTCCAACATTTTCCCATTATTTATGATTGAAGAAAACAAACATACCTTAGCTAATTATTAAAAAAAAGAAAGTAATACTATATATTCTGAAAGATTATCTAAAACATAGCCAAAAAACTATATTTATAGACCACAATAATTATGAGCATAGTTTACATCTCACCAACTTTAAACCTGTATTGTATGCTTCAATTTTGAAATAGTTTTTGGAGAAAAATTCATGGATGTGCTGATCAAAATCTTTTTTTTTGAAAAAAGAATTTTCGGAGAAAAAAAAAATTACACTGTATACTTCAATTTTGGAATAATTTTTAGTTTAGATGACGATCAACAACAAAAAAAAAAAAAGATTTTTTTGTCTAGACTAATGTAAATATCTTTTAAAATTATCTGAAAATTAAAAATAAAAAAATTGCTAACCGCCGCCCATTGAGTTGTGATTAAGATTAGAATTTGTGTAAAAAGTGCACTCAAATATGTATGAAAATTATGTATAGGGGAAATTTGAATTGAGATTCTAATTTTTTTTTGTATATTATTTATTTCTTACTAGATGCCAATTGGCAACAGTTACCTGGACTCATAAAAAATTCAATAAAGATATATGCACAGAATTTGTACACGAAAAAATATTGTATAGTCCAAATTTAAGTCATGTATTATAAGACTCATATTTAAATGAATTTAAATTAAACAATGATTATTCTTGATATGTTTCATTTTATGAATTTTTTATTTTTATTTCTTTTTAGATAGTGATTTCGGTATATGAATTATATATACTTAACATTGCTATAAATAAATAAAATAAAACAACTTAAGTTTGACAGTGAAATGAGGATCATAATGATAGTGTGGGTATTGTCCACCCGATTAGGGTTGTTTGGAAAGTAATTTTTTTAAGTCAGTTTTTGAGTAAAATATTAATAAATAGTGAATGACTTTTTAAGAAAAAAATGTTTAAAAAGGAGAGTGAATAAAAAAGAGATCTTTGACTCTTTTTTTTTGGAGTTTAAATTTTTTAACTTTTTAATTTTTAGATTAAAATATCAACTATCCAAACGGGGCCTACAAAATATATATATTTTCAACAATGAGAGAATTAGTGTCACATATTAGACCAATCTTTTTTTATTTAATTTATTTATATGGGTAAGTCTTTTGATTAGCAATGCAAAAATTAATTATTGGTCTCTTTTGGCAACATCTAAAAAAATTAATTTATTCTTTTATTAGCTTATTTCAGTTACATTATCTTTTTATTTTTTTACACATTTTTTATAATAAGTAAAAAAAAACTAACTTATAAACCATACCTAAAACAACCCATTTTAAAAAAAAAATCATAAATTGTTTGGTTTTAGTTTTCAGAAAATTCTATTTTTATATTTTTCGTGTTTTAATTTTTTAATGAATTTTTTAAATATTTTAAGCAAAAAAATTTTAAAAATTTTTAGACACACTTAACATAAATACACTTAAAAAGTATAATATTTGTGAAAAAAATCTTTAAAAAATACACTAAATATCAAAAAATATAAAAATTCAATATATTTTTTCATATTTTTCTATATTTATTAATTTTTTAAAATATTTTACTATTTAAATACATCTAAATAATGTGTATTTAAAAAAATAAAAAAATTACTTAAAATTTAAAAAATATTCACTAAAAATAAGAAAATATAAAAAATTAAAAATTAAAACCAAACGCAATTTTATCCTCAATTAACATGACATCTTTTAAACGAATCAAACCTTCCCAAAATAACTCACAGAACCAAAAGTAATTAATGTGGTCCACTAACAAAGTAATGTTTGCTTATTGGTTGATGTTGTTATCAACTGCTACATAATTATAAAAAATAATTTTTTTTAAAAAAAAAGTCACGAGGCATTTATGTTGGACATTGCAATTGGAGGTGCTTCTAGTGTTTGGGGGTAGAAGTGGTAGTAGATCGGTTATAGTCACGGAATTTTTAATTTGTCATTCATTCGCTAAATAGATAGATTGAAGAAAATTAATTCACATCCGTCCTTCAATTTGGCGGATGTGGATTGACGAATAGATAAAAATTGGTTTAACCATTTAAAATTTTATAAATTTTTAACATAATTTAACATGTATACTTCTTAAAAAATAAATAAATATATGCACTTCCTTCTTCAACCGCCAACTGTGTGCAATTCATATATAAACTGCCAAAAGATTATCAAATAAAACCAACCCATGACCTCAAACAATTAGTGCAGTGGTCAATTTTTCAACATAGAGTGGTTAATTACACTCTACCCCTTAAAGTTTCACTCATTTCTCACTTTAGCCTTATAAGTTTGATTTTTTTCACTTTAGCCCTTTATATTTACAATACTTCTCATTTTGATTCTTTATATTTGTAATCCTTCCCACTTTTGCCTTTTAAATTTGATTTTTTCCACTTTGACCTTTCATGTTTGTAATCCTTCCTACTTTGGTTCTTCATATTTGCAATCCTTCCCACTTTACTCATAGACTACCGTCCATCCAAAAAAGTAACAGAATTTGTCACATCACTAACATATTAGCTCCATACGTGATGTAAAAAATCACTAAAGATGCAAAAAATAAAAAATAAAAAATAAAAAACAAAAAAATTGAAATTGAATATTTTTTTAGTCTTTAGTGATTTTTTTTTTAAAATTTATTCATAAATATTATTACATTATAGATGCATCTAGATTAGATGCAACTAAAAAAAATTAAAACAAATTTAACTAAAAAAAAAAGAAAAAAAATTCACTAAAACGAAAAAAAATTATAATAAATTTTTCATTTCAGAATTGACAATACAAGTGTTTGAGTCAGTATATTTTCATTTTTTTGGTCTTTAGTAAACTTCTTTTTTTTTTTTTAGTTAAATTTGTTTTTATTTTTTTTAGTTGCATCTAATCTAGATACATCTATAATGTAATAATGTTTATGAATAAATTTGAAAAAAAAATTCACTAAAGGCTAAAAAAAATTCTAATTTTTTTGTTTTCTATTTTTTTATTTTTTGCATATTCAATGAATTTTTTACATCACACATGGAGTTGATGTGTTCGTGATGTGGTAGATTCTGTTAGTTTTTTAATGGAAGTTAGTCTAGGAATAAAGTGGGAAGGATTGAAAATATAAAGGGCCAAAGTGGAATGGATTGCAAACATGAAGGACCAAAGTGGAAAAAATTAAACTTAAAGGGCCAAAGTGAGAAGGATTGCAAACATAAATGGCCAAAGTGAAAAAAATTAAACTTAAAGGGCCAAAGTGGGAAATGGGTGAAACTTTAGGAGGGCAAAGTGTAATTTACCCTTATCAATTGCTACATAATTAAAAAAAAAAAGAAGAAGTCATGAAGCATTTAGTTGGACATCGGAATTTGAGGTGCTTCTAGTGTTTGTGGTAGGGTGGTCGCGGGTCGGTTGCAGCCACGAAACCTCCAATTTGCCATTCGTCCGCTAGATTGGTGGATTTGAAAAAATCAATTCGCATCCGTCCGTCAATCCGGCGGACGCGAATTAGCGGATGAATGCGAATCGATTTTGCGGTTTTAGTTTTCAGAAAATTCTATTTTTATATTTTTCGTGTTTTAATTTTTTAAATGAATTTTTTTAATATTTTAAGCAAAAAAATTTTTAAAATTTTTAGACACACCTAACATAAATACACTTAAAAAGTATAATATTTGTGAAAAAAATCTTTAAAAAATACACTAAATACCAAAAAATATAAAAATTCAATACATTTTTTCGTATTTTTCTATATTTATTAATTTTTTAAAATATTTTTTTTTACAAATATTTTACTATTTAAATACATCTAAATAATGTGTATTTAAAAAAATAAAAAAATATAAAAAATTAAAAATTAAAACCAAACGCAATTTTATCCTCAAATTAACATGACATCTTTTAAACGAATCAAACCTTCCCAAAATAACTCACTCAACCAAAAGTAATTAATGTGGTCCACTAACAAAGTAATGTTTGCTTATTGGTTGATGTTGTTATCAACTGCTACATAATTATAAAAAATAATTTTTTTTTAAAAAAAAAGTCACGAGGCATTTATGTTGGACATTGCAATTGGAGGTGCTTCTAGTGTTTGGGGTAGAAGTAGTAGTGGATCGGTTATAGTTACGGAATCTTTAATTTGTCATTTATTCGCTAAATAGATAGATTGAAGAAAATTAATTCACATCCGTCCTTCAATTTAGCAGATGCGGATTGACGAATAGATGGAAATTGATTTGACGATTTTTAAAATTTTATAAATTTTCAACATAATTTGACATGTATACTTCTTAAAAAATAAATAAATATATGCACTTCCTTCTTCAACCACCACCTGTGTGCAATTCATATATAAACTGCCAAAAGATTATCAAATAAAACCAACCCATGACCTCAAACAATTAGTGCAGCGGTCAAATTTTCAACATACAGTGGTCAATTACACTCTACCCCTTAAAGTTTCACTCATTTCTTACTTTAGCCTTTTAAGTTTGATTTTTTTTTCACTTTGACCTTTTATGTTTACAATACTTCCCATTTTGATTCTTTATGTTTGTAATCCTTCCCACTTTTGCCCTTTAAATTTGATTTTTTCCACTTTGACGTTTCATGTTTGTAATCCTTCCTACTTTGGTTCTTCATATTTGCAATCCTTTCCACTTTACTCCTAGACTACCGTCCATCCAAAAAAGTAACAGAATTTGTCACATCACTAACATATTAGCTCCATATGTGATGTAAAAAATCACTAAAGATGCAAAAAATAAAAAACAAAAAACAAAAAAATTGAAATTGAATATTTTTTTAGTCTTTAGTGATTTTTTTTTTAAAATTTATTTATAAATATTATTACATTATAGATGCATCTAGATTAGATGCAACTAAAAAAAATTAAAACAAATTTAACTAAAAAAAAGAAAAAAAATTCACTAAAGACGAAAAAAATGATAATAAATTTTTCATTTCAGAATTGACAATCCAAGTGTTTGAGTCAGTATATTTTCATTTTTTTGGTCTTTAGTAAACTTTTTTTTTTTAGTTAAATTTGTTTTTATTTTTTTTAGTTGCATCTAATCTAGATACATCGATAATGTAATAATGTTTATGAATATATTTGAAAAAAAAAAATTCACTAAAGGCTAAAAAAAATTCTAATTTTTTTGTTTTCTATTTTTTATTTTTTGCATATTCAATGAATTTTTTACATCACACATGGAGTTGATGTGTTCGTGATGTGGTAGATTCTGTTAGTTTTTTTGATGGAAGTTAGTCTAGGAATAAAGTGGGAAGGATTGAAAATATAAAGGGCCAAAGTGGGATGAATTGCAAACATGAAGGACCAAAGTGAGAAGGATTGCAAACATAAATGGCCAAAGTGAAAAAAATTAAACTTAAAGGGCCAAAGTGGAAAATGGGTGAAACTTTAGGGGGGCAAAGTGTAATTTACCCTTATCAATTGCTACATAATTAAAAAAAAAAAGAAGAAGTCATGAAGCATTTAGTTGGACATCGCAATTTGAGGTGCTTCTAGTGTTTGTGGTAGGGGTGGTCGCGGGTCGGTTGCAGCCACGAAACCTCCAATTTGCCATTCGTCCGCTAGATTGGTGGATTTGAGAAAATCAATTCGTATCCGTCCGTCAATCCGGCAGATGCGGATTAGCGGATGAATGTGAATCGATTTTACGGTTTAAAATTTTATAAAATTTCAACATAATTTAACATGTGCACTTTCTAAATATATATATATATATATATGCACTTCCTTTCTCAACCACGACCTGTGTGCAATTCATATATAAACTGTCAAAAGACTGTCAAAAGATTATCAAATAAAACCAACCCATGACCTCAAACAATTAGTGCAGTGGTCCAATTTTCAACATACAACCATCCAAAATAAAATATTACAATCATTCAAAATAAAATACTATAGTCATCCAAAAAATTTAAAACGTCTTAATACAATCATTCAAAATAAAGTATTACAGTTATCCAAAGAAAATTTCAACCAATAGTCATATTTTGAAAATAACTTATTTTGAAAATAACTTAAAAATATAATTAAAAAAGAAGCAATAAAGCCATTCATTTCCTTGAGCCAAATTATGAGCCATCTAAACTTGTATAATAAAAAAATGAAATTATTTAATAAGGAAAACACTAAAAAGTCTTAAACTTAAAACAAGTAAACATCAACAACATTTAACAAAAGGGAAATATTTTGCCAATGATATTAAATTTCAATAAAAACTACTCTCTAGATTTAGGTATGAACATGAACTTGATTCCGAAACAACTACATATAAAACGTAAGACAACAAAAAGGTGTGAAGTGAAGATAGTGAATTTTGAATAATACAAAATAAATGAAATTTAAAACAAAATAAATCATTGTATATATTACCCAAATCATATTGTTGTTCAACTTCTTCAATACCATCCATTGTTTGTCGAAGGCATATTGGAATGTCACTTCGAAGTCAAATTTGTGTACAAACAAGAGCCTCTACCATCTTGGGAGCAAGTGAACTACGAAATGGATCAAGTATTACGACCTCGTATACTAAAAGTCGACTCAGAAGCAACAGTGGAAACAGACAGTGTCAACATATCTCATGCTATAAGTGATAATACTCTATACTTTGTTACATTAACATTCCACCACTCCAAGATATCAAATTGAGCATGCTTTCCACTTTTCTCAATATCACCCAAATACTTGTCCAACTCCGACGTATTCTCACTACTACAAAATTGCCCCTCAAAAAATGAGTTAAATTGAAAGTTCACAATAGAGTGTGGATCATTTTCATTTATCACTATATCTACTGTTTCATTTACATTGGAGGTATGCACATTTGTTGAATCAAGCGTGGCATAATGATCATACAACTGACTCAAACAATTTTTCACCTTGTCTAACATTTCTTTCACTTTTACCACATTTCCACCAAAAATTGTTGAAAAACAAAATTGCAAATATGTCATTTTTCTTCGAGGATCAACTACAACCGCAACATATAAAACGAGATTGATTTTATCCCTATTTCCCCAATACTTGTCAAACTTCTTTTTCATTTTCTTTACCATTGAAGACAAAATAGGATCATTGTCTTTGATTAATTATCCAATCATGTTTTCAATGACAAAATTTCTGTGTATAATGTATTTGAAGTAACAAATAAAGACCCAGAAAATCTATTTGTTGCATGGTAGAATATTTTAAGAGATTTCAAAAACGCCATTCAATTATCCCAATCCTTGGCTGTAAGCATCTCTCTCTTCTCACCCCCTTCATTATCCAAAAAATAGTGCTTATAATTGTAGTCCTCTTCACCCATTCTTTGAAAAATACTCTCAAATTTTTCCTCCGCCTCTAACATAAGATATGTGGAATTCCACCATATTGGTACATCTAGGCACAAGAGACTCTTACTCTCAATTTTCAAACTTTCCACATACTTTTTAAAAGTGTCAAGGTGGTTCGTAAAAAACCGTACATATGTCACTGCATGCCTCACATTCGCTATGCAAGACTCATGATCCTTCAATCCATCACTAACAATGAGATTTAGAATATGTGCACAACAACGCATATGTAAAAAGTCATGACCCAAGACAGTTCCCTTCCACAGTTTTGTTGTTCGTTTCAAGAATCTAATGGTTAGATTATTAGAACTCATATTACCAACAGTTAACGTAAAAAGGCCATCAATGTCCCACTCTTTTAAGAATGCTTCAATTTTTTTACAAAGAGTTTCTCCTTTGTGGTCTTCACCTTGAAAAAAATTTATGATCCTCTTTTGTAACTTCCAATCATCGTCAATCAAATGTTCTATTAGACACATATAACACAAATTTTGTATGGAAGTCCATGTGTCTGTAGTAAAGCAAATTCTATGTCCCTTCCCAATTTTTTTCAACCTCTCCCTTTCATTAGTGTATATGTCTACAATGTCCCTAGCAACGGTATGTCGAGATGGGATCTTGAACTTGGGTTGCATGATATTACAAAACCTCTTAAAATCAACCCCATCCACAAATTTAAAGGGCAATTCATCAGTTACTATCATCTCGGCAAGATACCTCCTAACAATTTCTATAGAAAATGATGTAGCCACATCATCAATAGTATCCTCTCCACCAACTTCTCTAGGTTTAAATCCTAACGTTTGTTGCCCCTAGTATCCCTGTATGGATACTTTGTACAATTTTTCAATGAGTTAATAAATTATTTATTCCATAACTCTTAGAGTCTGCCATATATTATTTCTTACAATACTTGCACATAGCTCTATCTTTCCCATCAATACCCTTAATCATTTCAAAATGATCCCAAGCCTTTGATAGTGTTCTCCTACTACTACTACTTTTGGCCAGGGGTGGTCTAGGAGGGGGAGCATTAGGTTGGGTAGAGGGGTCAATAGAAGATGATTCGGGCTCAACATTAGGATTCACAAAAATTGTTTATTTGCTTGGAGGATCCACGACCAAAGAATTATCAAATAAACTGTCAAAAACTAATAAAAAATCATTCAAAATATGCCTTTGAAATCCATGCTTTGTTTTTCCCTATAATTTCAAACAAGATAACAGAATCAAAACCCTAAACCCTAAATATGCCCTGTTTAAAATAGAATAATAAAATCATTCAAAATATGCTCTGTTTTTCCCTACTGCCACAAAACAACAGAATCAAGTCAACAAATATATCTGCACAAAACACTTCAATATTATCGACATATTGATAATAAAATACCCATTTCCTAAACATCCATACTAAACATACAATATATTGTATTATTTCCTACATTGTAAGAGATTGTTAACAATCAACAATAAAGATGGCTTCGTCTGAATAAATATTGACCAACAAGGGATTAAACTCATAAACTATTTCTACTAATCTTGATTAACTATGTTGTAAAACACCAAAACAGGCTTGGGTTGAAGAAAAAGCAAACACATATTTCAAATGAGCATAAATAGAAAAGTGAATCAAAGTCTAGTCTAAATTCAAAATACATAACATATAAAGCAGAACAACCACATTTAAATTACCATGAATACAAGTGATTATACAAAGCTACTTCACAGCCCATAAGAAAAATCTAGTGAATGTTGACTATAAAGACAAAGATAAAGTTGTTGAACTACTTCATGAGACCTTATGTAACACACATAGTAAAATAAATGAAAACACCAAAAATATGAGGAATCAAGACAAACCCACCTCGGCTTGGTACTCGTGTTGCTCACTAGAGGTCTTGGGAGTTTCTTATTTTTCAGCAACATCAGCCTCGTAGAGAATATCTCACCAACTCGATTGCTGATCGCCTTTTGGTCATCGCTCATTGTAGATTGTCGCTATCGGGAGCTTTTTCGTGTTGATTGTCGCTCGTGTAGATTGTTCGACGCTCGTCGTAGATTATATAGATCGTTGTTGGTAGATGGGTAGGGTTTTAGGGAAAGGAGAGAGAGAGAGAGAGAGAGAGAGAGAGAGAGAGTACGTATGTGTCTGTCGAAGAAGAATGGGTAGGTTTGAGTTTGAGATCAGAAAAAGGGGGTTGAGGGGTGAAGGCTGAGCAGTCAAGGCGTAAAAAATATAAAAATAAAGAAAAAAAAATTGTTAGTGTAACGGGCGGGTCAGGTTAAGTGAGTGTAATGGCGAATCAATCGCAACCCAACCCGAACCCACGAAAACAAAATATCTGCGCCTTTACTCACCAGCCATATGTCACTCATCCACCCAAAAGTGGTTGGGTCGGGTCGGGTCGGGTCTGGCGGGTCTAGCAGTCTGTTGCTCAACCTTAGTTTGTGGGTTTCATCTCGAACTTTCATTCGATGATCTGAATCGTTTAATTTGTGAAGTTTTATGACTAAACCATTATTGTAAAACATCAAATTAATCGAACAACTATAACTATGTGATTAGATCAACTCTGTGTTTTTTAAAAAAATAGGTGGCAAACTATCTTGTTTTTTTAAAAAAAAAAAAAAAAAATCTAATCACTTTGAAAATAAATCATTTATTTTTTTTTAAAAAAACAAATCTAATTTGATCACTTAGTTACGATTGTCCATTCAATCTGATTTTTTGCAGAGATGGTCTACGTAGAGGACTCAACAAGTTGAATAGTTCAAATCGTTTAGTATAGATCCTTGATAGGGTACATCATGTATATATATATATATATATATGAGAGGGGAATTTATGAGCCGGATTGGGTCGTGGTAATGATCGGGCAGATTTGGGCCGTGACAGCATGGGCCTGTCCGGAAAGGTTTTGCTCGGTTCAGGCAAGGGGCATGGTGGACCGAGCTACTTGGCTTCTTGGTGTAGAAACTGGTCGACTGGGAGTTCGGCCGAAGCTGTTCATCTGCATCTATGGTTTCTACGGTTCATGGGTTAGCTCGGCAGAAAGGCCGACGGCCAACCAGATCGACCTGCCTTGAGCTCGGCTTGTCGGAATGCGGCCGAGCTCGGTTGAATAGGAGCTCGGTGAATGAATCACTCAGGTATGCCGCGTGATGCGGTCAGGAGAAACCGAGGAGGTTCCGTCATATTGCCGAGCTCCGCCGAGTTATCCTAACAGTTTGGTTAGGTGGTGATTGCTGGATTTGTGCTAACAGATGAAAGAGCAGCACCACGTGTCGAGAGACTAATGGGAGTAGATTTGGGGCGCAGAAGGTATATAAGCATGTCTGCGCCCTCCATGCTGGGAGGGACGAACATTTGGTAAGAGAAATATTTACCCTTAACTCCCTTCTCTCTCTCTATCTATCCCTGAGTGTGTTCTGATTTGACCGTCGGAGGGATTTTCCAACAACACACCGCCGGGTAGCTCACCGCCGTTGAGCTCGC
The DNA here is from genome assembly GCF_004153795.1 of Camellia sinensis. NCBI lineage: Eukaryota > Viridiplantae > Streptophyta > Magnoliopsida > Ericales > Theaceae > Camellia > Camellia sinensis. The sequence goes on along the minus strand of NW_021025205.1, from coordinate 484,808 downwards.
AAGACGATCGGACAGATAGGAGCTTGAAAGAAAGGAGTACGGGTTTGCCTAAATATTTGCACCCCGCACAATTGGCGCCGTCAGTGGGAAGTTTGACAGACAAAACCTTATCTTCCAAGCTCATCTAATCACCGTCCATGGCGAACAACGACGAGATTCCGTTGTCTGTCGTCGACGGAGTTACCCCGGATTCTGGCAGGCGGAGAAAAGGACATCCTACCATCCTTCCTATGGTGGACCTGGAGACTTCTTTAGAAGAAGATTCAAGAGACGCGCGGGATAAGCGCGGAAGAAGCTTTGGTCATTTACGGAGTCCAGATGGTCACCGGCGGCAGAGAGAATCGCACGCCAGACGACTGGAACATAAGCTAAAGGACCAAGACGCCGTCATCCGACGAATGGCGGCGGAGATGGAGGATCTTAAGCGGCATGTTAAAGGGAAGGGTGTAGCTGGTGTGGAAGACCACAGTGAGCGCACCCAACCCCACCGTTTAGGCAGTCAGAGCCAGCGGCGTACTCCGTCCATCTCAATCACCAGAAGTTACAAGGTTGGAGATTCCGACGCGCACATGGAGAAGTCCAGCGCGCAAGACAACACCTATCAACCCTCACGTCCGGTGACGACGTCGAGGTATTCTTATTTCACTTGTTCAGAGGATTTGCGGGTAGTCTTGAAGGAACGGGCTTGTCGGCGCGAGGCTCAGAGGGTGCCGGCGTTCCAGCGGCTATCCTATGGGGCTCACGCCAGTGAAGAGGTCGGAATGCCTCTACCCTACCTAGCTGCGCCTCTCTTTTTTGACACAAATTTGGCGAGGCTGAGCGTCACTCCTTTCTCCTTAGAGATAGAAACAACACCGCTTTCGACGGGCTTCCACCAGCCAAAGTTCACGCTCTACGACAGAAAAACTGATCCATATATGCATGTAAGCCACTTCTGACAGGTCATGGCTGGACATAGGCGAAATGACGCTCTTATGTGCCTTATCTTCCCGTCGAGTTTAGGCGAGCTGGGCTTGAAATGGTTCGACAGGTTACCGGAGGGAAGCATCGAAAGGTGGCAATAGTTGGCGGAAGCCTTCGTGACACATTTCAAGACCAACACCAAAACGCCAAAGGAAGTTGACCACCTTCTCAGTGTCAAGATGGAGCCGAGC
>NW_021025205.1:468419-480881 GCF_004153795.1 Camellia sinensis | reverse complement strand
AAGGCCACTCAGGTTGGAGTTTGAACCAACCAGTGGCGAAGTTGTCGGGGCCAGTCTGTATCCCGGAGCTTGAGCTGTTTGAATGTGTCGTAATACATGATCTCGACCGAGCTTCCTAATTGATCAAGATGCGCTGACATCGATTCTTTTGAGTGGAGTGTGACCACTAGGGCATCGTTGTGCGGTGTCTGAATGCGCTCTAGGTCCCTTGTGGAGAAACTGATCACGTCTTTTTCTTTAGTCTTGCCCTTTTGATCGGGGCTGGATCGATAAAACTTCCCTCATGTGCTCCGCTTTCTTGATATACCTCGGAGCTCATATACACGTGCCGGTTCCACAATGCGTGGATCACATTAACAATGCCCTGAGGGGGTGCCTCCAAGTCATCCGGTCCACGCGGATCGACCGGAGCGGATATGCTGCTTTAACTCTCCATCAATGTAAAGGTCTAAGTGTCCAGCTGCGACTAGCTCCTCCAAGTGTTGCTTCAGAGGCAAACAATCCTCTGTCTGGTGTCCGTGCTCCCGGTGAAATGTGCAGCGTACCGTGGATTGAAACCCTTCTGCGCATCGCCTAACTTAGCAAGAAACCGGACATAATTCTCGCCACGGATTTCACTAAGTATGCGATAAATGCAATCTTAAAGACCGTGGTGATGTCTGTCCTGGCTTTCAACCTTTTGTTCGCATCAGCTACGGTCGCCGCAGGGTATTCATCTCAGTCATTTCGTCGACCCCTACCCCGGTTTCGACGATTTAAACCTCGATCAGATTCCTCGGCGCGATCATTTGAACGTTGGTCTCCTGTCCGACCGCGTGCACCTTGCCAGCATCCTCTTGTCTGTTGCTACCAAAGTTGCCTTCGCGGTAGATGCTACCGCATCATCTTCTACGCGGATTGCTCATTGATGCGCCTGCATTAATTGGCCCATGATATCGCTGGTGCATAGTAAGCGAGTCCCGCAGTCTATGTCCGACCGGGAGCCACGCTTATATTGAGTGATTGCCAGGTTGACCGGGCAATCCAAGATCTCATTGAAAGTTTCCCAGTATCTGGAGTTGTATTGCATTGAGGTTGTTAGTATAGGCATGCATGCATGAATTAAGCTATAATTCAACATGTTAGAACTAAATTATGACTTAGCTCCTCAATTAGACATGAACCATGCATGAATCAACTTAAAGACACAATCAAGAGGATGAAATTCATACCTAGGTTCCTTAATTACTAGTCTTGAGGTTCAATCTAGCAAGAACTCCTTTCAATTCCTCCAATTTCCAAGCAATTCTAGATGAAATCACCCAATCTCCCTATTCTCACTCTCTAGTCGGCAATAACAAGGGAAATGAGCTGAGCAAATGTTTGATCTAGGTGTAATGAGGCTCAAAGGTGGTCTTAGATAGTGGCCACTCACAATGGCAAAATAGTAATTAAGTCAATAATGCAATTTAACCCATTTTAATCTAATTTAATCATACCAAATCAGTTTTCAGATAAATATACCATAAAATCCTATAAATTCTAACGAACACAGAACATTAATCAATTTCAGATATGGCTGCCGATAAGGCCTTCAATTTGTAAGTTAACATAAAAACACGAACAGATCAATTAACAATCAACAGATAGAAATGCAATATAACAGATATACTTAATCAATTCAGTTCCAGATTCCAGTCAGTCAGTCCAGTATTTCAATCAGTTCAATTACCAATCATATTCAGTCTCAGTTTAGCAGTAATCGATAGTTTATCGGTAAACAGTGGTGAGGGTTGTTACAGAACTCCTTTTGCCTTGGCATATAGCATGGAGGCAGTCATACCTTTGGAAGTTGGGATGCCCACCCTCAGAAGTGAATGTTTTGAGCCCGAGCTAAATGTCGAAGCCATTGCCCTGGAATTGGACCTAGTGGAAGAACGCCGGGAAAGCCCTCTCATCCACATGGCCGCCTACCAACAAGAGCTTTCAAGGAAATATAACAAAACGGTGCACCCCAGACCGTTCAAAGTAGGCGACTGGGTTTTACGAAAGGTCATGGGCGATACCCTGGTGCCAGGTGAAGGCAAACTAGGGGCAAACTGGGAAGGACCTTACAAGATAACCGGTCTGGCGGGCAAGGGGGCATACCAGTTGAAGGACTTGGAAGGTAGAGGAATACCCCGGCCATGGAATGTGGCCAACCTCAAATTGTACTATTTTTAGCTTTTCTTTTCTTTTTGTGCAAAAGAATTTTTTGCCTTACACTTCAGAATGTAATATTCTTTTTGTCAATATATAGAAGTGTCTCATCTTTGCCTTTGTATTTTGATTGTTGCTTTTGAACTCTGTGGTTCCAACCGAGATGATTTATTCCAGTTGAACGAGTTGATGATTTGCTCAACTCTGAGGTTCTAACCGAGATGATTTACTCCGGTGGAACGAGTTGATGATTTGCTCAACTCTGAGGTTCCAACCGAGATGATTTACTTCGGTGGAACGAGTTGATGATTTGTTCAACTCTGAGGTTCCAACCGAGATGATTTATTCCGGTTGAATGAGTTGATGATTTGCTCAACTTTGAGATTCAAACCGAGATGATTTATTCCGGTTGAATGAGTTGATGATTTGCTCAACTCTGAGATTCAAACCGAGATGATTTACTCTGGTGGAACGAGCTGATGATTTGCTCAACTCTGAGGTTCCAACCGAGATGATTTATTCCGGTTGAACGAGTTAATGGTCTGCTCAACTCTGAGGTTCCAACCGAGATGTTTTATTCTGGTTAAATGAGTTAATGACTTGCTCAACTTTTTTACTTCAACCGAGATGTTTTACTCCGGTTGAATGGTTTAATGATTAACTCAAGTTGGTTCTTTGTTATTAAAACCGTGATGCTTTATTCCGGTTGAATAAGTTAACAAGATGATTAGTTTTACCGGGATATTTTGTTCAGATGAAACTACATGGCTTGAAGACCGTGCAAACACTTAGGCAAAATCAAAATTTTTCATTAATGAGCAAAGTATTTACAAGAGGGGGGGTGGATAGCCCGGTTACATTTGTGAACCAAAAAGGAAGAAAAAAACAAAGAAAACTACTCTAAGGGAGAAAGGTCAGTGAATTCGTCCCCGGTTGGCTCTAGGTTGATTGTTGCTGTCTGGTCTTGGGCGCCGGGCTGTTCTGGATGGTTCTCTTCTTGAGCATTTTCCTCGGCTTCTTCTTCTCCTCCTTCCTTGGCCTCAGCCTGCAATGCACTGAAGACATCGTTGGCGTATGGCACAAGATAAGTTGGCAAGAAGACAGCTAGAGGAGAGGCAAATACGTCGGTCCCAAGTCCTTGGCCGAGCTATTCACAAGCAGTCTTCCAACCCGCCTTGAAGTAGATATCTTTGGTGGCGTGAACCTGCTTTGTGTAGCTCTCCTCGGCCTCCTTGAAGCCGGCATTATTTGTGTCCTCCAGCTCCTTCTCCCTTGACTGTTTCAAGGTCTCCAGCTCAGCCTTTATTGCATCTCTTTCCTGCTCGGCGGCACCAAGCTAGCCGAGCAATTTGGTGTTGTCCGCATTCGCGATTTGCAAAGAAGACTTGGCCTGCCCGAGCTCGGTTTGAAGGCTTGCAACCTGGCCGGCAGAATCATTGGCCTTCTGCCGAAGTCGGTGAATGCGCTCCATAACCAAGTGCTGCTTCTGGATGGCCTGCAAGAAGAAAGTTTGATAAGAAAGGAAACCGAACAAACACTTAAGAAATTTTGAGGAAAGTTTGAGATTCTTACCCTGGTCATGGATTTGACCGACGACTTCACCAACCGGGTGTCTGGCACATGGTCACTGCCAACCACGTCGCTCGGTAGCAGGAGGGCTTTGGTGAGGTCAAAGGCGAGTAGATGCTCTTTGTCGCCTTTGACAGTCTCCTTGCCCCGGTGTTTGAGCTGCGGTTTCCACGCGGGTGTTGGGTCGACGGTGACAGCAGGTTGCTTGGTATTAAGCTCCGCAACCAGCTCGGCAGAAGGGTCTGCACGAGGTCTTTTCCTAGTGCGGCGGATGCCTTGGCTTGCTTGCCTGGCGGCGAGAGATACCAACGTCACCACGGCCCCACTGGATTGACCGGCAGCAGGAGATCGTGTTGGTATGCTCGGTTGAGGTCGCAGTGATCAGGTTCTTAATGCGGCTCATCTTGGCCATTTCTTCTGTCTCGGTTAAACAGATGAAGGGGACGTCTGGCAGTGTGGAATCTGGAGGCGGAGATGGAGCGTGGAGAAAGTCTGTGACCTTACTCCGGCGTGGAACTGAGTACCGGTATGTTGGTGTGTAGCCAAGGAGGTTGTGGTAGTCCTGATTGTGGTAGTGCAGCACGGTTCTGATGACAGCTTCGTTGGGGAAATGATAGTGGGCTTGCAAGGCTTCGATCGCTGCAAAGGAAAGTAGAAAGATGTTAAGTACAGAATATTGAAAAAAAACAATGGACCGAGCAAGTCAGCACGGCTTACATGTGGAACTGAAGTTCTTGCTAATGAACCGGCCTGGTACGTTGGCTGTTTCATAGTTGCCAGACACCAGAAGAAGTCATCGTCGTGTAAGTCCTTGTCTGGGGTGCCGATCACTATTTTTTCTTTGCCCGGTCGAATTTTTAAGTAATAGGCGAGGCCATCGCCCGTGTGCCCAAGGGTGTATTGACGGAGTATCTCGGTTAAACCTAAATTGGTCCCTAGCCGGTTGTTCAGCTCATGAACCCCGTTGATTATTCTGTAAGTATTAGTGGAGACCTGGGTAGGTGCTAGCCCGGTGCGTCGTAAAAATTCGGTCATGAGTGCGTTGACTGGGAAACGAAGGCCTCTTTCTATTATGGATAGCACGATGAAGGGGCATTGGCCTAATCTACTCCATGGAGTTGTGTCAATGACACCAAACTCTAAGTGAACGTCGGCCAGGATACCGTACTCTTCCCGAAACTAGGCCAAGGCAGCCGGAGTGTCGACCATGAAGCGGTAGCGTCCCATGTGTAACTGGCTGGTTTAGCTCGACTGAGGTGGTTTGGCAAAGACTGGTGTTTGACGGCTGCTCGGTCTTTGAGAGCCTCGGTATTGGTCTGTGGTCCCCTTGGACTCTGCAGGAAAAGGATGGCAAGTGTAAGTAGAAGCGCGGTCACGCAAAACGAGCTTGACTTTAGCTCGGTCATGAAGAGGATCAGACCACCACGGTCGCAAAGGCGCCAGGGAGCTCGGTCGCTCAAGCGAACTAGTTGTTAGCCCGGTCGAGCGGTCGAGTCCTTGGTCTTCCTCGATTTCTACTAAGATTTTGGCAAACTCGTAAATTGCTTGGTCTTCATGCTTTTTGGGATCAAAGGAAGACCTGGAGCTCGGTCCGCCCCAGATCTTCAGTGTTCATCAGAAAAAATAAAGAACAGCAAGGAGAACGAAGGGTTAGGGAAGGCTTTGGGGGCCATTACCCTAAAATCTATGGTTTAGTCCCTAAAATGTGAGGTATACAGCGAAAAAGAAATCAGAAAAAGATTCGAAGGACTTACCAGTTAAGGGTAGGAGCTTGTTCTTCGAACACGAATGCAAGGGAGGGCAGGAACAAAGCTTGCAAGAGGCACAGGAGCTCTGGAACAACTAGAACGCAAGAGAGTCAGTAAGATTGAAAGGAAGTGAGATATGGCATATTTATAGGGATGAAAGAGCGCCAAAAGTTTCGAATATGAAGGAACGTGATGGTTGGCTGCTCGAGGCCAATAGGCGAGAGACACGTGTCCCTAGTAACGGCGGCGTCAGAGTTGAAGAGACAGGATGGCAAGTCGAGGTATCGACCGAGCAAGTTTTGAAGACATGCATGTCAACTAACCCAGTCATCAGCTTGCAAACTGAGTACCGAGGAAGAGTTATCACAGTCCGAACAAGTAATCCCAGTCACGCTTGCGTGGACGGAATTAAGGGGCAATTGAGAGGGAAATTTATGAGCCGGATTGGGCCGTGGTAATGACCGGGCAGATTTGGGCCGTGACAGTATGGGCCTGTCCGGAAATGTTTTGCTCGGTTAAGGCAAAGGGCATGGTGGACCGAGCTACTTGGCTTCTTGGTGTAGAAACCGGTCTACTGGGAGTTCGGCCGAAGCTGTCCGCCTGCATCTATGGTTTCCACGGTTCATGGGTTAGCTCGGCAGAAAGGCCGACGGCCAACCGGACCGACCTGCCTTGAGCTCGGCTTGTCAGAATGCGGCCGAGCTCAGTTGAATAGGAGCTTGGCGAATGAATCACTCAAGTATGTCGCGTAATGCGGTCAGGAGAAACCGAGGAGGTTCCGCCATACTGCCGAGCTCTGCCGAGTTATCCTAACAGTTTGGTTAGGTGGTGATTGTTGGATTTGTGCTGACAGATAAGATAGCAGCACCACGTGTCGAGAGACTAATGGGAGTAGATTTGGGGCGCAGAAGGTATATAAACATGTCTGCGCCCCCCATGCTGGGAGGGACGAACATTTGGTAAGAGAAATATTTACTCTCAACTCCCTTCTCTCTCTCTATCTATCCCTGAGTGTGTTCTGACTTGACCGTTGGAGGGGTTTTCCGGCAACACACTGCCGGGTAGCTCACCGCCGTTGTGCTCGCAGGACGATCAGACAAACAGGAGCTTGGAAGAAAGGAGTACGGGTTTGCTTGAATATTTGCTCCCCGCACAATATATATATATGAAAAGTACCTCATATGATCTAAATTTATTTTAAGGGTTGGACTTTTCCCAAATATAAGCTTGAGAACTTGAGGGGTCTGTAAGATTCATTATGAGTTTCATTTTAATAATCTAAACCGTTCATTTTATAAGACTCTCATTTATAGGGGAAAAAAAATTAGGTCCATCTAATATTTTCATCAACCGTGCTGGGGACCCCCAATAAGGGTGACCCCCAACTCCATGTGGGGGGCTGTGCTCTCGAGACTTTAAAAAAAAATAAAATTCAACCAATCAAAAAACAATGGGGATGGTGGGGGTCACCCCCACTGAGGGTCCAAGGCATTTCTCTATTTTCATTTTACCGTATTTGTTTCCTAAAAAATGGATGACATGTATGTTTTTGATTATTGGTTTTTTTTTTTTTTTTTTTTTTTTTGAAAAAAAACAAATTCTCTCATTTTATCTATTTCTTCTATTCTTGTTGCTGTTTTGTACACAACAGAATTTAATCTATTTAAATACAGTGAAGATTGTCCAACAATCTTAAGACAGATTCCTTTTTTGGGTATCTTCATTGTATTTAATTTTCTGTGTTTTCAAATTAATATTCTGGTTGGAAAAACAAATAGTGATTTATGCTATTTGACAGATAGTAGTAATATACTGTCTCTTTTCTTTGACAACTACTAGTAGTACGATACTGGTGTCATTAACAATTCAGAATATTATTTGGTATTACAGAAAATTCTTGTGATATTTTATTTTTCAAGTTTTAGTAACAAGGAAAATAAAATTAATTTGTTGTTATAATTTATTTTCTGGTTTTAGTAACTAGAAAATTATTTTGCCCCGGCCCCGAATTTCCCCCGAAGCAAAATTACCATTTTACCCTCTATATATATATATATAAATCAACTTCTTTACTTCACTCACACAGAAGCCTCACTCACTCATACTCATCTGTCTGCCTCTCATCTGTCTCTCTCTCTCCTTCTCTTTAAAACCGTCGGCCGATCTCCATCTCCCACCGCCGATCTCCCTCCTCCCACCGCCGATCTCCACCCTCCCTACGACTCTCTCTCTTCTCCCTTACAAACCCACTGCTCTCTCTCTCTCTTCCCTCTACTATCTCTTCCGACGCTATTGTCCGACGTCGACTCGATCCTCCGATCTGAGACTGAGATCCGCCATCGTCCCTCGCTAGATCTTCGCCGTTGCAGATTAACTCCAGGGATTACAGATCAATCGAGCATGGTGCAGATTTACCAGATCTAGTTTCTCTCTCTCTCTCTCTCTCTCTCTCTCTCCCTCCTCCCCTCTGATCTGTGTCTTATGTTATCATTTTATTTTTGTTTTGTGTGTAGTTGATCTGTTAATGTTGAAATGGTTAATGATTTGTTGATCTGTTAAAGAAATCTGTGTTAATGATCTATGTTGTTGTTAAAGAGATCTGGGCGTGCCAAAAATATATGTTGGCTTTTTTGGCTTTTCGAAGGGTATTTTTGTAAATGTGAGCGTGCCAACAAGGATCAATCAGTCCTTACAGAAATTGTGATTGCCAACCAATTATCAGACGATTGTGTTTTAGTTCTTTCAGCCTCCTCAATGAAGAGGACTTTTACTGGTGGCTTGACTTAGGAGAAATTAAGAGAAATAACAATTAATATGAAGAACAATGGAAGTATTTCATGAAAATGAAAAACTTACAATAGTCCAAACTTAGCCTCGAAGAGGTTTACAGCAACAGTCCACTTGAATCTACTTGAGACTACTCCTATGAATTGAAGTGCAGTGCAGATATGTAAAGTGCAGGTATTGAAAGTACAGGAATGTAAAACTGGAAAGTAAAATATGAAATAAAGACTGGTATGTATGATCTGAGTTCCGTCTGTTTTCCTGGGGTTCTCTCTGCTATTTGTACTTGTCAAAGATGACCTTCGAACTGCTCTTTGAACCGTCGAACTGCCCCTCTATGATCGCTGATCATGTTGCCTTAGAAGTAGCTCCATTATGCCACCATTTGCAGTTAGGCTTCCCTCCTGTATTTGAATTTGAATATGAGTAACCGTTGAAGCCACGTCACCTTGCGTTTTTTTACTGATCCAATGTTGCTCAAACCATGTGAGAACCAATTATCATCACCACGTGTACGATCAGGATTGGAGACTTAAATTATTTTCCAATAATACCCTTATTCTGCCACGTGTCGGATTGTAACTGGCTTTTACAAAATATATAGCTAACAAATACACAATAAAATTTAATTTATTTAAATACAATAAAAATTGTCAAATATTATATTCCTACCTAGTCTTTCATATGAATTATATTCCCACCTGGTCATTCATATTTTATAAGGGGAATGGATCAACTTGTGATCGGTAGAGCCATATGTCCAACCAACCAACCAACAGCAGAGCAGACGGATAAAATGGCTTTTTTTTTCTTTTTTTGCATATACCCCGTGCTATTTGGGGCACACCATGTGATTATGGTCCGTAGGATAATTTTTTCCAACGGAATCCCTTGAAAGTAACCATCTTTGGTGCTTGGACTCTAGGTGAGGAGATAAGGGTTATCTCTAAAACCCCATATCATTATAAGAATATTACTTTGTAAAATTACAAAAAATAATTTTTGTAAAGAATTGTAAAAAAGAAATAAATAAAAAATTATGTATAAACAGAATAATTTTAATTTATTTTAAGATTGGTGGAACAATCTTCTGTGTGAAGAAATGAAATTGAAATAACAAAAATAAAATACTTAGAATAATGTTCTTGTACCGGAAAATTCAAACAAAACCTTTTGATCAAATCGAGTATGTGACACTCTATCCTTAAAACAGTTTTGTCCCGCTCAGGTACTTAAGGAATAATGGTGTCTATCTTCCAAGATACAATGATCTTACACAGATTGTAGTAGCACTACAAACAATTTGTTCGGAGAACCAAACCTATGCTCTATAACTCTGAAAATTCTATAAACTAATATGAGGAATATATGTAGGAGAGAAGAAAACCAGAAGCAAAAATTGAATAAGAAAATCTGTTAGAAAAGGTCTTCTATTTATAGGCACAAAGGTGCCTGTTCAGAAGGGTAAAAAATCCTTCCGAACAGGTGTGAAACGTGAATTGCCGGATAGGGAAGGAATGTGATCGGAGAGAGGCATTGGTTCAGATAGAAAAATCGAATTTGAATTTTGGCTTAAAATTTGAATTAATTTCACTGGAAATTCAAATTTTCCCAGTTTAAATAAATTTTGTTCAAAAAATTAAAGTTAGGACCCAACCCACAACCCGCATAGCACGGCTCGATCGGATGGTAGCGGCAGCGACAGTGCGCGCATGTGTGGTGGTTTGGGCCAAAGCCCACTTTGTCTATAACTCCCCTCTTTACAAAACTTGGGGTGCCCCTTGGAGCATAACAAGTATATCTACCTAGAACTTATATATTTCCACAAACTCTCTCAAAGTTTTAATGTGTGACAACCAATTTAAGGAAACCCATATTTGGCTCTTCAACTTCCCATTTCAAAAATCCGAAAACGACGTTAACTTTTCATTCACTCATAAATGATTTAGACGAACATCTTCATTGTGTAACTTGTCATACGGCAAAGAACACGTCGCCTCTCTAAACCCATCCCAAAAGACATGTCGGCCCCAAAATTAGCCTATAAAATCATATTTTCCAACTTGCCTAACTCCTGTAGAGTCTACTTTCTAAACTTATCACATGTTATCAGATGGGTGGGAACTCTACTGATGAGAGTCCATTTTCTAAACTTATGAAGTGGGTGTGTTAATAGTATTTGTTTGGTAGCTATTTATTTCGTTTCTATTTTTCTCTTAAAATTATATATGCTATGAACACATAATCACAAAATGTTGCACAATATCTGACAAATTTTTTCAAAAATATTAGGGATCTCAAATAAACTACACACTAAATTATTAACGGATTTTGGAAGAGAAATGAAAAGAGAATGGAAAAGTGAACAAAATTTAACATATATTTCATTAATTTTTCCTTATTTTTTATTCTCTTTGTAAATCCTTACTCAATTCTTAATCCAAACAAAACCGGGTTTGTAGAAGGACTCTTGAGTTTTTAAGCCATGTTTGTTTAGTTCCACAAATGATGGAATCGGATTTGGAATCTAGAGTGAACCGCATATAAAATCATGTTTGGTTGATAAAGATGGCATGAAATTAAAATGAAGATGAAATAACTACACAAGTAAGGATCCATTTGTTTTGACGTAAATTTTTTTTATAAAATCATGTTTGGTTGACAAAAATCACATGAGATTAAACATAAGGGGAAATAACTACATAGGTAAGGCTCCGTTTGTTTTGTCGTAAAATATTTTTGTCTCATTTTTCATTATTTGTTTGAACAAAAAGGAAGTAAAATATTTTTGTATCATTTTCTCAAAAATGACTTATTTTTAAAAATTATGTAAGTCAATTTTTATAAAGTTGTCTCTCACTCAATACATTTTCAACACATTTAGCCTTTTCGAATAAGTATTTTAACTAATTAAAAAGTCATAAATGAAACTTCATTGAATCAAAATTTCTCTTTTAAGCAATATTATTATTATTATTATTAGTATTAGTATTAGTATTATTTTTTTGGTTTCAAGTGTCAACCAAATGCCAAAAAATAAAAATAAAAACTTTTTTTTGTGTAAAATATTTTACGTCGAAACAAACAGAGCCTAAGTATGGAAAAAATATTACAAATCAATGATAAAATTTAAAAATTTTAATAATTAAAATATTAAATTTTTTAGTAAATTTGTAATTTTTTTTAAAAAAATTACCACTGAATTTTAAATTCTCCTTAAAAGAATGGGACTATGAGAGTTGAAATTAGAGGAGAATTTTTTTTTATTAATCTTAATTTATAAAAATAATAAAGTCACATTTTAAATAAGTGTCTATTTAGGAATATTGTAAATAAATACAAAATGTCAAAATATTTATAATATCAATACAATTTACACATTTCAAAACACTTTCACTCATTTTAATACATTTTTTCTACATACTTTTTTAACACTAACAACAATTCTAAGGACTCGTTTAGAAATAGATTTTTTTACTAATTTCTTGAGTTTTAGGTTAAAATATGATATAAAAAAAATTAGTGTGTTTAGGATGAATTTTTAATTTTTACGAAAAGATGTACAAAAAGTAAAAAAAAAAATTGAAATCTTTGACTCTTTTGCATAAGTTATTGATTTCTTAATTTTTTTAGTGACTTTTTGAGTTTTAAACTAAAAAAGTGATGTTGCCAAGCGAAACTTAAGAACCATTTTTAGCATTTTTCTTTATATAATGAAGACTTTTACATTATTTTTTTTTATAAAATTTCATAGACTTAATATTAATCAACTAATACCACAATAATAACACAAAATAAATATAATTTATTTTGCATCTCTACCTTTAATATTACAATTCTTGTAATTTCACAATCCAACCTTATGTAGAATCCTCTCTCCCTCCGCCTTTTCTTTGAAATCTGCTGTTTAAGGAGGAGAGAACGACATTTGTCGCATTTCTTTCCCCTCCATTTCTTACTGGTCACCGCCACTCCTCTCGTCCGCTCATGGATTTGTCAGTAAGGAAGCTCTTAGATCTAGGCTTGAATATAGTTATTTGAGATATGTTGCATAAGTATATTTTTATATTAAAAAAGTAGAAATTTGAGATAAGTTTTTAATTTTTTATGAAAAGACGTATAATAAAATATTGTAATAAAATTAAAATGATAATTTTGTCTTCTTAATTTTTTGATTTTTTAG